>JBAMCK010000157.1:0-507541 GCA_037075185.1 Drosophila pseudotalamancana
TGTATTGCTTTACATTTATCTCATGCTATTTTAAGAGTAGAGAGTGACTCGCTGTTCACAGTACTTGTCGAGCACTATTTCTGCATTAGCCAACACTATTTGTACGATGTCTACGTCAGTTTGTCCACACGTGCGTTAAACCGCAACTCAAATTTGAAAATTCAAAAATCACTTTCTTTAACAAACTAATTAATCGTACTATTTATTTATTTTTTCTGCTATATCGAATTTCGGTAAAATTTATATGGTATAGTTAGATTTTCTTTTCACACAGACGTGAGTTTTCGTCATCGCTAATATACATAAATACATTTTTGGTATTCCCCTATAAAACTTACCAATCTCGGTGAAGAGTGCTTGCAACGAAACGAGGCTACAAGTACACCGCGAAACCCTTAAGCGTTTCCGTTTGTTAAAATGCACACGAATAGAAAATTAAATTTTTTTGGTTTTTTTTGTATTTTATACGAAATAAACAACACTCAAACAAACCAAACAAAAGACTGCATCGAACCAATTGTTTAATATTTTTTTGAGTTTTTTTTCGGCTAATAAACCTATTTTTTTAATTTCTTAGTGTGTCTCCTAATGAGGTGGCAGGCAGACTGACAAAGAGCTAAACTAATATGTCAACATTTTTCAATGCCTGCATCGCCTACTTGGAGTAATCAAACTTTTAGAAAAGGCTTTTTGGACACTCGGTATTCATCGTGCTTTCGGGTGACTCATCTTCGTGTATATATTTACTTGCTTAATGGAATTTGATATAGGCGTTGCGTGTATTGTTACACTTTTGCCCAGAGTATACTGGGATATAGGAATACACAAACGAACTTCATCGATATACTTATGTATAAACATTTATTTAAAAGTTTAATTTACACATATAGAATAATGCTTAAATGTTTTTCGTGTAACTTTTATAATGCAATTGCAAATGCTAATGCAGGAGATTTATTTTTTTTTTTTCGTTCAACTCGATTTTGATTTCTTGTGGATTTTAATAATACTACATTTAAATTGTATATATCCATTATTGAATTATGTCTAATCTATGGGTAAATTTAATTATCCCTAATTTGTATTTCTTTTTTTTCCTTGATCAAATTATGTGTAGTATAGCTCGAATATTTTTTGTATGCATAACATGATTTGTATTTGTATTTTTTTTTCTTTTAAATTTATGGTTTTAGTTCAAGTACAGTACATATATATTTCAAAAATATATATAGTTATATGAATGTAGTAATAGCTATAAAATAATTGTTACCGAACTGAAACTTAATTCTATGCTGCAAACTTCTTTCAATTCTGGGAATTAAGTGTATGAATCTATATACTTTAATACGTTTACCCATGTTCAGCAGAGAATATAAGCAATAGCTTCAGTTGTAATAATGTAATACTTTTAAGTGCCAAATTGATATACAAAGAAAAAGATGTTTTAGTTACATTTTAACTATTTCAACAATAAACTGCCATTGCACAATAAAAACCTGTATTCAGTTGCGTTTTTTTCGCATTTTTTTGTTTAATGCCAAAAATATTAGTTATTAAACATTTTACTATTTTGGCAGTGGCTTTCTATAGATTAACAAAACATAAATTGGGCCTAAAAACCTGGCAGCAAACTTTCGGCTTAAACCATAAATGAAAAAATACCATCAAATAAAAATAATAAGTAATGCATCAGTTGACAAATGCTCAGATTCCGTTTGAGAGAGCAGCAGCAGCAGCATCACTTCCCCACTCCACTAAATACTGCACCTGGCCATTACCCATGCGCCGTTTGGCGCGTATAGCAAACGATTCGCCGGCATCGATGCGATTCATGGCGCCTCCAAAATATCTGTTTACTGATTGCTTTAAGTCAAGCATCGAGTGTCCATTGGCGGGCACACCACCGCTGCTGGTGCTGCTGCTGCCATTGGTTACTGTGGAGCTGGTGGAATTGCGCCGACTGTTTGTAGGGGTGCCACAGCGGGATTTCTGAGGTCGCTGTCGTAGCAAGCGGCCATGGGTTGGCTTCTCTGGAGGCATCAGCGGCGCCGGAGGCTGCAAATCTTTGGCATATATGGGAAAGTAGTGGCTGGGTATAGGATTAATTGTAGTGGTGTTGATCACCTGTGAAAGTATACGAATATGGATATACATGAAATATAGACTATGATCATTTAACAATCGAACATTTACCTCAATGGCCGTGGTCAGTCGTCGCGTGCGTCGTCTGCGCACCTCCTGATTGGGCCCAATGGTAATATCTTTGGCACTCAGTCTTCGCTTTATGGTGCGGACCATGCGCGGTTGTTGCGCAGCCACCGTTGCCTTGGCCAGCTCAAAGCTGCTCATTTGCTTTACGCTCTTTAGCTTAAAAATGCTATTAATAATGCCGGCAACTCCAGCGGCTCCAGCTCCGACGCCTCCAATACGCTGATGAGCTGATTTCTTGGGTGTGGCCATCAAGAAGGGATTATTGCGACCGAGAAAATTTGCTGGCGGCGGTATTATGAGATCCAGCGAGCTGGTGCCGCGGCTGCTGCTCGAATTCTCATCTGAAGAGAGATCACAGTTGCGGCTGTTGTCGTAACGTTTCGACAAGCGGAATGCCTTGCGTTTGCGGCTATTGCTGTTGCTGACGCCATTGCTTTTAACGTTGGCATCGAGCTGAGGTGGAGCGGGCACCAACAATTTCACAGGTTCACCATCGTTGGCATTATCATCTGCCAAATCGGGAGTGTGCTTCCCAGCGACGATTATCTGCTGGCATGAAAAGTGTTATTAGTATTTTTGTAAACTCAAGAGTTTTCTATTTCATACCTTTTGTTCCTTTGATGTCGGTGGTAGCTGGTTATTTTGCTTTTTAGCCTTCTCAATAATTTGCTTAATGGGTATTTCATCCTCGCTAGTATCGGCTTCAGCCTCTGCCTCGACTGCCTCCTCCTCGTCCTCATCCGTATGAAACTCGTACACATCCTTGGCAACCAGTGCTTTGGCCTCGCTCTCCTGAACTGCATTTGGCTGCAATTGACCCAGCTCCTGATCTTCTGGCATTAGGAGCAACTTAAACTTGTTCACAAGGAGCTCATCACAGAGCACCTCATCTGGCTGGAGAAATACGCGCGGCGTCAGTGGTGGACCGCTGTGCCTCAATGCGTAGTAAGCGGGAGCACGCTTAAACTCGCGTCCACACACAAACCGATCCGAATATTCCTTAAGCGTTTGCTTAATACGTTCCATTAATGTAGTCTCCGGCAACTGACGCCATTCTTCGCAAATGGGCAGTTGATGGCGCTGCTCTAGTATAAAGGGCCAAATGTCTTTTAGCAAATGATGATACTTCTGGTGCTGATGCTTGCGCAAGTTGTAAAGCGTTATGTGAAGCATGTCCACCCAATCAATTTGGAGGCGGCGCACAAATTCAACGCCATCATTGCACACAGTGCAGCAGAATACGAAGAAGCTGTTGAGATGAAATTCATTCAAAATGGATTCAGATACTTATAACGATATTTAAATATAAATAAAGCTACTATTTTTAAACTTTCAACATTTCATGCAAATAGCTTAAAAACTGTTAATCAATTATTTACTATTCTCAAAACTTGCATACTCTTAACACAAATAATTTTGGTTAGAAAATTACATTAATTCGGTTTGACACACTTACATATCGCCGCGCAGCAGCTTGCGTTTGAAGTTCTGCATGCACTGTGTGTGAAACCAGTTCTTGCACTTGCAACACTGTAGCATGTTGTGATCAAATTTGCCAGGCTTGCCACAATAACAATAAATTTGCTCTTCATTCACGCGATGTTTTTCATCCCAGCTGAGTTTGTCTGCCTGTAAGACAATTGAGAATAAATAGTTTTTTTTTTGTTTATATTATACTTTACTAATGAGTAAACTCACATGATACGGCAGTTGTCGGCAAATGCCTGGTGGCTTGTTGGCTTCAAGAGCTGGCTGCATTTTCATGGGCTTTGCACAACGTTTGCAGCACCAAATGCCACTCGCGATTTCGGTTGTGCACCCACGATGATAGCCGCGACCGCAGCGCTCACAAATTTCGACAACATCTTCGTGCTGTGCCCGCTTACAAGCCACGCACATCGGTCCACTTTGGTTGACGATGGTGCCGCCCGTGCTTGGTTCGTTACCCAATTTCCGAAGCTTCTCTAGCTCGCACCATTGCTCCGACTTGTCATCGAAACGCACTAGGTACTGTTCATCGGATTGGGCTATAATGGTACCCAAATAGAACCGCCCATCGTTGCATTTTATGAACACATCTTCCTGCAGCGAATATCTAATCGGAACTGGGCTGGGGGCAGCTGGCGGTGGTGTGGGCGGGGTGGGTGGTGCTGCGGCAGGCACAGAAACTTCGACTGCTTCCTCGATGCTCTGCGTGACGGCTGTAAAGCTCTGCTTTAGCTGGGACGTTGGCAAAAGCATGCAGCTATGGCTGCTTTCGGGAGATTTTAGTGGTGAGCTTAAAGTTTCTGGAGTTGTGGGCGGTGTATGCGGTGTTGTTGTTGTAGAGTCCGGTTCATCTATCACTATAACAGCGGCAGTAGCGGCGCTGCTGCTGCGACCAGTCGAACAGCTGCTGGTGCTACTGCAACTGCTATCAGCTGCGCTGCTATCGATAAGCGGCAGAAGCGCCTTGTGCTGTATAGCGGGTATAATGGGCGAGGGTTGGCAAAGATTTGGTTCAGTATAGTGATTGTTGATGCATATGTTAATGCGATCCAGCACCACTGTCGATGAAGGTGCTGCACTATTTGGTACATTACCAAGGGCAACACTATTGGTATTGTTGTTGCTTACTGGTACCAGTGGCGGTGGCTGTAGTTTGGGCTGTAGATTTGGCGCTGCTGCAAAGTACGCTCCAACCGGTGCATATAATTCCGTAGCAGGAGTAACGGCAGTCGACGATGTGGGCGTGGCATATAGCTGGTTTAAATGATCAGTTGATTTATTTAGACTATACACATTGGGTGCTGTGCTTATAATGCGTATGTTGTTTATGTTATTGGTCTTAAAGGGGCCCGACTGTGGCTGTTGCGTCTGCTGCTGTGAAAAGTTATTAGTTATTTGAATGCTACTGGGAAGCGTTCCTCCTGTTGTTGTAGTGTTTGCATAATAACGCTTGGCGCCACTCATTGTCGGTGGTAACCCGCCGCCAGCATTTGCTGCGAGGGTCGGTGGTGGGGGAGGCAGTATTTGATAGGTTAACCATTGCTGTGGATTTGGCGTCGCGGCTGATGGTTGCGTTAAATAACTGTATGTGGTTGTTGGAGCAGCGACAGATCCAGCAAATTGCGGCGCCACATTTGACGGCGCATTGGTGTGGTCATGTGGTTGCAAATGAAAATGGTTGTTCATCATTTGGATTACTTTATTGTGCTGTTGCTTTGTGCGCAGTCTTTTCTATATTATTGAAATAAAAAAATAAATAAACATTGATTAATTGTTAAATCATACAAATCTGCTAGTTTAGCAACAACAAACTGGCGCCTTTTTTCAAGCTATTTGTTGCTGGTCACAACATACATGCACACACAAACAAACACATACATACAGCAAAGAGAACACAGACCGTTTGCGAGCCCTTTTGTATTCTACTTCTTACCTACATTTTTTCTCACGCAGCCGTGCACGACTAGCCGCATTTTTAACGTGCCTTTACCTACCTTTTATTGTGTTTCAACACATGTATTAAATTAGTTTAGCATTAAATTATATTCGTTATATAAATTTAAGTAATCTTGTGCATATTTTAGCATTTTATCTAGCAAAATTCACTTAAACAATCACTTGATTCGGCAATTAAGTGTCAGCCATTTTTCAACATATGCACAGTGTTAGCGAATGACCTGTGTAAGCTAACAGTGTTGGACAATTCACTTAAATATAGACCCTTTGCTTCTTATTTAAGCGATGAAAATATAATAAATAAACAAATCCTAGATATATGATACAACATCAACCAAAAACAAATCTTTGCTTTCTATTTAATTTAAGATTCAAATTCATGTTTACTGTCTCGCGGTAGAATATACTGGCGAGTACTCGATACCTTGAAAAGTGTATAAATAGTTGCAGGGTTGTGTCCGACAGGTATTTGTTAAACGGAATCGAAACCGATAGCGATAGACAAAGTGAATGAAGAAGAGAAATATTTTATTCGTGAGATTCAACAATTACGCTGTGCATCAATTTGTTCAAATACACATTTAAAATATAAAGTTGTGCAAAGTGATTGAAAGATTTAAGAAGAACAAAGAGTAAACTAAGTGAATAACATAATATTTCTGATTTTTAAACAGTTATTAAACAAGAAAACAGCTGTGAAGTGTTGCGGTAGGTAACATACACACACGCACACACATTGATGAAATATATGGTGACTGGATGTGCATAGACTGTGGCCATAGTGAAAATTTTGTTAATTTATACAACTTTATTTTTTTCCCCATAACTTGTGTGCAGTTATTATAGTCTGCTTATATGTCCAAAACACGTGCAAACGTAAAAGCCGTGCAACTAAAGCACGAATCATCGGAAGAAGAGGAGGACGAGGAGGATCAGGAGCAACACCAACGACCACGTCGCAACATGCACACAGTTGGTGAAACGGGAAGTGGCAGCGGAGTCCCAGCATTTTTGGCTAAACTCTGGCGCCTCGTTGATGATCCCGATACAAATAATTTAATTTGTTGGAGCAAGGTAGGCCAACTCGTTGTTTATTTACATCTTCTTTTGTTTCTATTGGCATGGCAACAACAACAACAAAATGCAGGTGTTTTACAACATTTTGCCTCGACTTTCACTACGTCATCGTGTGTCTGCAGATTCGTTGAAACGTTGTTGTTGCTATAGTGCTTAGTCGCACGTATGCAAGAGGAGCGCTCATTTTTTTTATTTTATTTTTTTTTTATGTCCGTCGATTTGCATTGGTTGTGCGTACGTGCGTGCCCTCCATCCAATGCATCTCTGGAAAATTTTCCATTTGTTTGCCCCGTCCGTCCTTCTGTCACAACTCGATTTGATTTTGTTTTTCTGCCCTCTGTGTTACTCATTCTGTTTTGGGTTTACTTTCGCCAAGTGTTTGCGCAGATAAGCAACATTATTTTTTGTTTTTGTGTTTGCCATATTTCACACGTTTTTCCATGTGTGTGGCTTTTTAATTAGATAAATACTCTGCCCACTTATCAAAATACTTTAATTCCGGCGCTCTTATCACAACTCTTTAAACAAAATTGAATGCCTTATAGCGGCTATGAAATGTAAATTTTGTAAAATAATTTTTTTGTATTTATCAGAGCTATTAATCGTGTAAATTAGTTAGTCCGATTAAGTAAGTAATCAATCTGTTGACATTGTTTATCTTGGCCTTTTAATGCATACAATTACAATATAACTGTCTCATTTCCACCTAAATCAACCAATCAAAAATACTTGATAAAATTAGAAGTAGATAAGCTTAAAAAAGCAGTTTAACATTTTTATCCTCAGGAAAAACTACAGTATAAGTCATTTGCTTTTATATATTACACATTAATTTATATTAACAATTATTTTGTTTACTTGCAGGATGGCCGCAGTTTTATTATTCAAAATCAGGCACAATTTGCGCGAGAGCTTCTCCCACTTAATTACAAGCATAACAATATGGCTAGCTTTATACGACAGTTGAATATGTGTACGTTGTTAAAAAAAAAAATACCCAATTACTTAGTAAATTGAAATATTTCTTTTTATAAATTTCAGATGGGTTTCATAAGATTACCTCTATTGAGAATGGTGGGTTACGATTTGATCGCGATGAGATTGAATTTTCTCATCCGTGCTTTAAGCGAAATTACCCCTACTTACTGGATCACATTAAGCGTAAGATATCCAATACGAAGAACGTGGATGACAAGAGCGTGCTTAAACAGGAGACTGTATCCAAAGTTCTCAGTGATGTAAAGGCTATGCGCGGCCGTCAAGATAACTTGGATTCGCGTTTTTCGGTGATGAAGCAGGAGAACGAGGCTTTGTGGCGCGAGATAGCCTCTCTGCGTCAGAAGCATGCTAAGCAACAGCAAATCGTTAACAAGTTGATACAGTTTCTAATTTCGATAGTTCAGCCATCGCGTAACATGTCCGGCGTAAAGCGTCACATGCAGTTGATGATAAACGATACGCCGGAGAATGCTCGCAAACGTAACGCAAGTGAGTCAGAAAGTGAATCTGGTCCCGTCATTCATGAGTTGAGCGAGGAGCTACTCGGAGAGGTCATGAATCCAAACAGTCCCTATTCTAAACAATACGATGGCGAGACCGTTTCCCCATTAGCTATGGATCGACCACGCTCTAGCACAAGCATCACCAGTTCGCAAAATTACGACTACTCAAATCAGAGCGCAGAGGATTTCATTGCTACTCAGCTTTTGAACAGCGGTGAACCTGCGACAAACATTGCCCGTTCTCCTGGAGGCCAACAAGTGCTTTACACCGTCACTGAGGCACCCGATTCTCATGTTCAGGAGCAACAGTTTCAACCAAGTCCCAATAGTCTGTATAACACCGATGAACAGCTAAATGTGCTCACCACACCCATGGTGCGTGAGCAGGAGGCGCGCAGACGCCAGCTGCTTAAGGAGAGAAACAAACTACGCCGCAGTACCGACATCATTGGACAGATTGATTTGGATATGTCGCCGAAGTCTTCGCGCACACGTTCTCAATCGAAAGAGCAGTCACAGGTGAATGTAATGCCAAAACCAGTGCTGGTAAAGACGGAGCCCGATTTGAACAACGTTGCTGCAACTAGCATATCTTCCTTGCTAGATCAGGCGGAGACAAGCGATGCTGATCTTTACAATGTTAACTTTATAAGCAATGATATGCCAACAAATATATTTGAAGTAAGTGAAAAATTGCATGGAAAATATCTCTTGAATCCTACAAATATTATTTATTGTGTTTCAGGATGACTCAGTGATTTCGACTAGTAGCATGGAAGAGCAAGCCGCCAAACTGAATCAACAGCAGCAGTTTGGACAAACTACAGTAAATAACGGAAAGTTTGCAAATGTGCCGATGAGCTTTGACTTGACTAATAGCAACACGGATAATCATTTGGTAACCGATGCGAATTTTGCGTCTACTTCAAAAGCAGCTGCAGCTGCCAAAGATATTAACGATGAGCAGCAGCAGCAGCAGCAGCAGCAACAAGCGATGGCCGTAGCCAAGTACACTGGCGATAATGGATTCGAGACACGGATGAGTGGAGTGTCAGTACCTGAACCCAAAGCGCTTATTTGTGAAACCATAACAAAATCTAACGAATATCCTTACACGTGTTTTTGTAGTGATGATGTGACCGGGCACTTGGATAATACACAAGACGAGCTAGACACCCTCAAAGATCTGTTGCGCGGCGAGGGTATTTCTATCGATCAGAATATGCTTAAGGGTGTAAGTAAAATGTTAACCAAATTAGTTAAATGTAATCATGTGAGCTGTCCGTGTGTCCGTTTAAGCAAGCAATTCATAACATATTTACACGTATATTTTATTCTATGTGGACATTCAGGCTGCGCCGAAGGGCGTTGCCAGCAGGATGCCCGTTTTGCAGCTGACCGACGAGGAGCTGCTACTGAAGGTCAGCGCGGTGCGTATATGCAGTTTTATATATGCCCGCGCTTTAAATTGAATAATAAAGAGAAGGCTCAAAGAGAAAATTGTTTTACTAACTTACCTAATCTTTCTGCTTGCAGCTCTTTAACGATTCCGATGTGTTGGATAACTATGGACTATCATTTTTGAATGACAACATGGTTGGCGATAAGAAAGGTGTGTAAACAATAAGTTATATATAAGATTTCGCTTTATTTACATTATTTAGAAAAATGCGCAGCGAACAGCGGCTCTGAACTAATGGCATATCAGCCGAATATGTATGACCTCTCCGACATTTTGGACACGGATGATAACAATAAGTCAGGCCAGGATGCAACCAACGGACGTCAATTACAGACTCAAAACTCTGTACTAAATACGCCGCGTCACGATTTGTAGATAATCATAGATAATAATTATTGGTAATATCAGCAGCTCAAACACCCAACGGGCTAACAATGTGGTTACAATAATTTAATTTTATGCAAAATACAGTTACTCGTATATATTATTTAGATTTTAAGTTTAAAGAGACAACTCTCTTAAATTTGTTTCATTTAATACCTATATTGATTTTGAACTTATTTTTTTTTATTGTTTTTCTTTTGAATGAAAAGTAACATAATTATTTATTAATCGTACTGCTGTATGCCTTACGCACTATATATGAAATATATAGAAGACAAACTTTCTGAGAAACTTGACGTTTACTTGTTAACCTTTTCAGCAACATTTTTTACAAATTAACTATATTACCATTTTGCAAGCCTTTACAGGCACAATTTTTGTAGATTTTATATTGAAGGAAAAAAAACGAATTAATCTTAGTTTTATCGAATTGATACACATATAATATAAACATAATATTTAGGGATATGCAGTTTTAACAAACATAGATAATAGAAAGTGTATACAAACATATTAGCAATTAAAATGTATCGACTTCAACATATACACAATTGATACCTTAATATTACTACTTATTCACAATAAAAATTGATTTTGGTAGCGTTTGAGCTGCAAACCATACAACTTTTTCTTTTAATCTGAATACAAAATCCTCTGGCAACATAAGTAACGAACATAATCAAACGTATTGAAATGGAGAATGAATGTCTCGATTTGCATTAAACTTGCTTATCCGGGCATCAAAACTAAGTACAATTTCTTAATAATATTAATTTTAAATGGACTAAGGTAACTGGAAATAAAAAAACGTATTTTTTAATAATTTCAAAATGTGTGTGTATAATTTATTTTATTTTGTTATTACAACTGAATAGATATGAACACATACTACATAATTTTAATTTAAAAAAATAAAAAAACTTAATCTAAATAGCGTCTTAGAAAATGCTATATAATTTGCATATTATCTTTAAATAATACATATATAATGTGACTTAGAATTGTTTGTATGCGTAAATACCCAGAGAAACGGTTACAAAATAATATTAGGCTTCGTCCTTGTACTTGGCGTCCTTTAGAATGCTGGCAAACTCGAATTTCACACGTTCACGCTCTGATCTGGGCATACTGCGTAGGGTGTCCACCAGTGATAAGCAGTAAAGCTCAATGGGATCATTGATGGGCGCCAACCTGGGCAGAGGAGCAGCCATTGCTTTCCGCTTAGCAGCGTTTGCCATGATGTCTTTACCAGGCGCACTGCGTCTCGTGAGAGCTGCTTTATAAATGGGCTCAATGGTCACTTCGCCATTGGAGAGCGCACTGTTGCTACTGTATTGTTCTGATTTGCCGCTCTGACTGTTGTATTGAGGTTTGAGGTCCGCACTGTGCTCCGAATTAATGTCCTGACTCTCATTGCCCATTACCACCATGGGCATAAGCAGCGGTGAGGACGCCGGTGAGTTAGCTTCTGTATTGTTGTGGTTATCGCTGCTGCCGTTGCCATTGGCAGCTATCGAATGATGCAAGGTGACATCGGGTTTGGGTTCCATGACAAGCAGTTCAGGCACTATTTCATTATCGCTGTGACCACCCAATTGAGTCGAGCCATCCTCACTGTTATCGTCATCCAGCTCAATAATATCATAGTTCTCCGTAAGATCGACTCGCAAGTGCTCCGGATCCGGATACAAAAAACTATTGCTATCGTTATCACTGCTGCCACCGTTATTTGTATTATTGGTCTGGGTTATATAGGCTTGTGCCTTTCTCACATTGTACGTTTGTGCGGTGTTTTGTAAAAATGATAGATCCTCAGTAAAGCGTCGCTTGCGCACATTCGGGTTTACCTGTCCTGTTTCCAGTGCTTTAATCTCTTGTAGATAATTGTACCGTATATTCTTCCATTTCGTTTGTAGAAATCGTGCTGTATATGTAAAAAGGGGGATGGTTATTAATATGGACAAATATTGAATCATCTTTTTAATAAAGAAATTCTTATCACTATTAAAATAAAAAATTACCCAGAAATTTGGATTTTTTTAAATTTAAAACAGCGTAATATCAAAATATTTGATTAATTGCTCGAATATTACTTACACGAAGCTCCCAGTTCGTTAGCGATACGATCCCATATGTCCACTCTAACGGGATTCCGGCGATAGTGAGGATGGCTAACATCATAAATGGCAGGATTGGAACGCACCAGTTTTATAAGGCGATCGTCTGTAGGTTGTGGGAAAATCGTTAAAATCTGTGTCGCAGAACATTTTGCTTTCTACGTTCTTCTCAACAGAAACAAACAAAACAACAACAACAACAACAACAATAGCAGAACAGAAGCAACCCTTAGGCAGAATTCTCTATTAGGGGAAGACTTTTGTGTGTGTTTTGTTGCTGGGGGTTGATTCTGCACTTTTCAATTGTGTATTGTGGAAACCAAAAAGGACTGTCTTACCGAACTCGGGTCCCGTTGTTTCACGTTCTGCATAATATCGCTGCATTTCACGTTTTATCATTCTCCTTTTTGTTGGTATATTGCCAGCTTTGAGAGCCACAAGAAATTTGTATTTGTTTACGTTTGAAATAACAGCAGTTTGGCTTAATTTGAATTAAGCTTTCATTAACAGCGCACGCTTTTTGCATTGATAAACCCTCTTAATTGCGCAGTGATATCAATGGCTACATTTATTTTCTTGTAGTAATTGAAAAAAACACCGTTGCGTGCGCGATGTCTTCTGGTTTCTCTGTTTTTTCAGTTTTGTTTTACGCGCTCTGCGCACGCCCACTGGCGCACGGTGCTGCCAACGTTCTTTGTTACTGGCCGAGCTGCCAACCTTACTTCGTTTGCAGTATTTAAATACTTTTTAGTATGATTTGATTCGCGGTATATTTATTTTTCCGTGAAAGCAATAAATATTGTAATGTAATAAAGACGAAAAACCTTACCAAGCTATTTTAGAAATAGGAGTATTTTTTCAAAATTATTTGCGTAAGACGAACTTCACCTTAATATTATTTTCAACACATAAAGTTATACCGCAGGAAAAAACCAAGTCTTGAGGATCCGTTATTGGCAATATCTTGTACTGCTTCAAAATAAAGCTTAGCAACGTTTTTATTGCCATCATAACGTATTCTTGACCTAGAACGAAAGATCATGTAGTCAATTAAACAAGTACAAAAGTAAGTCTTAAATAGTATTTACCTATACAGTTACGCAAGCCCATACTAAATGGTATAAATGCATAAGAATGACGATTTACACCGTTTTGAGGGAGGAAACGATCAGGATCAAACTTGTCGGGATTATTCCAGTATTTGGGATTGCGATGAATATCGAAGACATGCATGTTGATTTGTGAGCAAGGAGGCAGAATTAGTCCATTGGGCAATTCAATTTCGGTCGATGTCTGACGCCCAATAACGGGAACAGGCGGAAACATGCGTATTGTTTCCTTGATGAAGCGATCCAAATACTTAAGATTCGCTAGCTGGCTAATTTGCACATTGCTTGGAACGGCGATGTGCTGCAATATCTCCTGATAGCATAACTCCTGCATATCTGGGTACAACGACAAGTTCAGGAGGGTAAAAATCAAGCCCATGGATGATGTATCGAAGCCCCCAAACATAAGTGTGTTTACCTCCTCGCAGATGCCATCATGATCAATCAAACCATCTTTCTCCGCGCAAATCAGAGTGTCCAGCATGGCGAAGCGTCGCTTCTCGTTAACATAACTGTAAAAATATAATATATATTATATCCATATAAGCTAATTTTTAACGATTAAGGTTAACCGACATATCATCATCTGCCAGTTGATTGCAACGCCTTTCGTTGAGCTCCTCCTCCAGGAGAATTCGACGTTTTGAAATTATATCTTTGGAGAAGTCGTGAACCACCTTCAAATGGGGAATATTCTTTTGCACTCCAAACAGATTGTACAATGTGGTATTATAGTTCATCGGGTTGATTATATTCTTAACAAAGCACTTCTCAATCATTTTCATGCTCTCACGATAGCGATCGCCCTTCTCAGTCATATCATCCAGATTGATGCCCATGGCGGTCTCTTTATATAGAAAACTTGTATATATATTTGCAGATAATACTCCTGGTATTACATACCGCAAATAGTGTTGAGTGCATATCTCGGTATAAGTTCGGTAAGTGAGATAATACTCTCCGGCTGATTCGCAAATTCCCTAACAAACTTTTGACTCTCCGATCTGAGTTTTGGAAAGTAGAACGCTTAGGTTAGGTCATTTGTATACATGCAGGGATATATTTACTTAAAGACTTCCTCGAATTGAGACAATATATTTAACTGGAATGTGGGCGTTATCATAATGCGTCGTGTCTGCCACTTTTTACCTAAACAAGTAATTAAACAAAAACTTTGAGATAACAACTTGAATTGATTAAAATCTCGTTCGTATTACCCGTCGATGTCAAGAGTCCCTTTTGCAGGGCGGGTTGAATAAAGTCGTAGACCATGCTTTTGGTTATCAGATTTGGTTGGCTGAGCACAAATTTAACATTCACCGGATCGATAATGTTGTACGCCGGAGCTCCAAAGGCATATGTCAAATAGCTCTTACCCATCTCTCTGGCCAAACGGCGGTAATACTCAAAAACACCCACTGAGGAAAATCTCAATAGATTAAATAATCAAAACAAGATGGTAAAAAAAAAAAAAAACATTCGGTCTACCATCGTCTTCTCCATATATATCAAAACAGTTTGCAAAGATCGTCCGACCCTTAGCCGTAGGCGCAATTAAATCCACGGCGCATCCATCCCTGGTTCGCACCCGCGGAGCAAAAAATGCTAATATGTGATACTGCTTATGGATCTTTAGTAGCCAGTAAAGCAGCATGGACAGGGCGATGATCACAATAGAGCCGCATACCATCGTTAGGCATTGGAACTGCGAACCAAACTAGTCTGTTTATAGAGAGCAACTGGCGTATAAGACGGCCAGTTGTTTATAAAGTTCGACTGGAACCCCGCCAAGCGAAAGATAAGATTGTTGTTGCACTTCACCTCGCAAGCTAAAAGTTGTTTTCATTTTATGCTATTGAATTCGCTCTTATATTTTAATTTGTCGCGTCTTATATTGTGGAATACTGCCCGCTATGCATTACGTAGCATTTTTATACTCTGTTTAACTCTTGTTTATTTGTTTTAATTATGTTAATTTAATAATAGGTTTATCAATATTTTAACTTTGACCCGCATTCTAGCATGGCAAACATGTATAGAACAAATTTTAAGTTTTATGTGAAACATGGAGTAATTTTTCGTAAAAAAAAAATTTGATATTAAATAAATTATTTTAAATTTAAGATTTTGTATAATAATTTGACTTTTTTTTAATTCTATTATTTTAATTTTCATCACAGTTATGCGTTACTTTATATGGTTAGTATTTTATTTTTATTTAAATTTTACGATTGACAGGCGTTTTCGGTATTTTACTGCTGCTCGCTTGTGGTCACACCTATCTACTGCTGCTTAAATAACAATCAATGAGTTGTTTAAAAATCTCGCTTGATTTCGTCAAATTATGCATCATATTTAATTGTGTGAATACAGAAAATTATATTTTGGGGGCTGGTCGTCGGAGTCAGCAAGGCCAAGGCGTGGTGACCGCAACGCAGTAATCAGAAAAGTTGCGTCGAAAATTGCGCGCGTCCCGGCTAGAAAAAAACGGCACGTGCTTGCTGGCAGCAAATTTCATTAAAATATGAACGAGGCCCGGTATGGTAGATTTGGAGCACTCATTGGCATTGCATACGTGAGCAGTACCCATTGTCGCTTTCTGGTAAGAGTCCAAAAGCCAAAAACAAAACTCACACAGTGACATACTCCGTTTAATAATGCACACCTACACACGCACACAAAAATGCTCACACACACGCTGACTCAATATCTATTTTCATAGATTTATTCTACAAAGAATGCCGAAGTGCTGGCCTACCATGAGCTAAAACTGCGACAAATAGTTCATAATGCTGGTTGGCTGGAATATGATCCCGCAGAAATATGGAAACATATGCAGGAATGCATCGAGGTGCGTAACGCAAATGCTTTCGATTATATCATCTGAATATAACCCCCTCCACTTACTATATAATTTTAAAATTGTCAATCTACAGACTGCGTACAAAAATCTAGTTATACTGGAAATCAGCCCTCATGACATCATTGCGGTGGGCATTGCCAATCAGCGCGGCACTACTGTGCTCTGGAACAAGCGGACGGGTCAAGCCCTACACAATGCTATTGGTTGGTCTGATTGTCGTTGTACTACGCTGCTTAAATCCCTGCTTCATAACGTCAAGCGAAATGTGAACTATTTGCGGTATCGCAGCGGTCTACCGCTAAGTAGCTGCTTTAGCGCACTTAAGATTAAGTGGCTGACGCAGAATGTGCCATCTGTAGCCAAGGCCATTGAGGAAGAGCAGTGCTTATTTGGCACATTGGACTCCTGGCTGTTATGGGTTAGCAAACACTTTAATATACCATTATTTTCCAACCCTAATTCAATATTTTTGCAGAATCTAACTGGTGGCGTTGATGTGGGAATCCATTCTACGGACGTGACCAATGCGCATTATACATTGTTAATGAATGTTGCCACTCAACAGTGGGACAACAAGTTGTGCAAATTCTTTAAACTGCCCATGGGAATACTGCCACGGATTCGTTCGAACTCAGAGATCTACGGTTATATTGTGGAGGGTCCTTTGATGGGCGTGCCCATTGCGGGAGTAATAGGCGAGCAGCCGGCTACGTTGTTGGGGCAGCTGTGCGTCAAGGCGGGTCAGAATGTGTGTACACTTGATGACAGCTGCTTTGTGCTGCTGAACACAGCACAGCAAAGAGTCGAATCGGAGAATGGCTTGATAACTGGCATCGCGCACAAACTGGGACCCACTGCGGTTACGCATTTTACACTAGAGGGAGCTATATCTAATGCTGGTTCCACTGTAAATTGGCTGCGTCAGGGCCTGCGGATTAATACTGAAATTAATTCCAATGATAATGTTGTCGAATCGCTAAACACATTTTTAGGCGAGAGTTCGATGATCTCTTCCTCGTGCTCCTCAAGCATGCTTAATGCGGAGTGTGGACTGGCGGCCAAGCGGTCGGAGATAACATTTGTGCCCGCTTTTCACGGTTTATATGCGCCCTATTGGCGCTACGATGCACGGGGAATAATACTTGGTTTGACAAGCCAAACCACAGCGGAAAACATCACACAGGCTGCTTATGAAGCAACTGGTTTCCAGATCTACGAAGTGCTGCAAGCATTCAAACGAGATACGCCAAACTGGGATCCGTCGTGTATGCAGCCTGTCTTGACATTCGGTGGCGAGTATGCGGAGGACACGCATCTAGTGCAGTTTGTGGCGGATATTATTGGCTGGATGCTGGAGCGCCCACAGACCACGTCACCCGCTTGCTTGGGTGCTATGATAGCTGCTGGCATTACAATGCGCGTTGTCTCATTGCCCTATGCGACGCGTATGTACGCACCGCCCACCGACGTGTTCTCACCCACAACCACTCAGAATCGTAAGTGGCTCATAATGACACTTGCTCAAAAGCTATTTCACAATCTTGACTAAAAAGTGAAAATCATTTTAAGCAAATGTCATGTTACCGTCGTTTGATTAGCATCTATTATATATTTATAATTTGTAGGACGCGAGCTGCTTTATCGTCGGTGGGACTATGCGGTTAAGAAGTGTCTGCATTGGAATAATTATGAGACTTATGAAGCGGATGTGGAACTGTTTGCCCAACGTGAGCGAGATCCCAATTTACCCATACGTCGCTCCATACCGGGCAGTGTGTTTATTACCACATCCTTTGCACTGCTGTTGTTGGCCAGTTTTTTTAAAAACAATCGCTTAACTTAGGTGCAGCGTATTTAGCATGCTTTTAGGCGCTGCCGGCAGGATTTCGCGCCCTAATTTTCTAAAATCTAGTCACAACAAATATGTATGTAGGTTCAAGCGCATTCAAAATTTTTGGTTAAATTTAGCAAGTAATTTGTATATTTAATTTTAATCATTTCGTTTCTTTAGTATAATTCATAATTTCGCGTAATTTGTAGATCAAAAGTTTTGTGATTGGTATATACCTGTTATATACCTAACCATCCATATTTATATACGTGTATGTATACGTATTTATGTATATATATACATAGATATATATATTATATACTAATTGCGTAATGCTAACTTAAATTGTTGTAAATTTATGATTTTGGTCTATTTAGTTAATAATTATAGGTTTCTATTTATTCAAATGATTTATTTTTTAAATGAAAGACAATTGTTAAAGCTGTGGATAAACTATAACAATAAGCAAATATAGGATCCGCAACACTGTTATTCGGAATATACCATAACCAAAGCATTAAAAAAGATTGCAACTGAAGGACTTCCAGCAGGTCTATGTGAAGGAATACGGATCTGGGTTTTCATTTGTTAACGCTATGAATAATTTAAGATGACAAACTGCCACTGGGCATGTGGGACAGTGGAGCTGCACTGCATGATGGAGCGCATGCCACTTCATTGGAGCTGATGCTGGTTTCCCAGCAGCACAAGTGGACACTGTTTGTTTACCCATCTCTGCGGAATGGTGCTGTTGTTGAAATTCATTTGCCAGTTAATTAGCTGGCTTAAGCCAGGCACCTGGGACAGCCAGGTACCTGCAGATGGATGCATTCAACCAAGGGGATTGGCCGCGTGCAACGTTCTGGCTGCAGCCATTGAATGCAACTTAAGTTATTGCGCTTATTGTTGACACGCGAACTGTTGCCAAGACAGACCGTGGAACGGTGGATGGAGCAGCAGCAGCAGCAGCAGCAGCAGCAGCTGTGCTCATGCATACCGCCCTAGAGGCAATGTGCACTTGAACGCACGCTCCAGCACCCACCCAACCCCAAGCTGGAGAAATGACGACTCCAACCGCTGACTTCAAGCTGTTGTCCTTGCTGCACGTCATCGGCCAGCCACGGATCCTTGGAGTGGGAGTCGAGCCACTCTTTCAAATGAGTTTTTATGCGCGCGCGTTTGCCAGCTGCGCTACTGTGAAATTCATGGGGTAGATTACTGGAATGCTTCCTATAAGTATTATTTAATTTTAAGAAATATCAAAACTTTTGTTATTTTTTTATTAACTGTTATTCCTTCCAACAACTATGGCAGATTTCATCTTCAGATAGTTTTAACCTTACGTAAATCAAATAGAAAGAATAGCAAATGAGAATTTTATAAATGATGCTTACGTTGTATTATTAATATGTACTTGATATTGGTTAAATATTTGATACATTTTAATATAAATGAGATTTAAGATTTATCTATGATTTTTAAGTCTTAGATAATCAAGTAAATGAGATCTAATAGGAAATATAATGAATGAATGAATACGAATTGAATATGTCAAAAGTGTATCTATAAATATTATTTAAGATTATCTATGATTTTTAAGTCTTAGATAATCAAGTAAATGAGATCTAATAGGAAATATAATGAATGAATGAATACGAATTGAATATATCAAAAGTGTATCTATAAATATTATTTAAGATTATCTATGATTTTTAAGTCTTAGATAATCAAATAAATTAGATCTAATAGGAAATATAATGAATGAATGAATGAATACGAATTGAATATGTCAAAAGTGTATCTATAAATATTATTTAAGATTATCTATGATTTTTAAGTCTTAGATAATCAAGTAAATGAGATCTAATAGGAAATATAATGAATGAATGAATACGAATTGAATATGTCAAAAGTGTATCTATGGATCGCCTAGGAGCGATTAAATCTCAGCGACGTTTGCAAATTGGTTTGCATTTGAAGACAAAACGACAACTGACTCGACGAAGCGCAGTAAAATGTGAAATTTGTGCAAACATTGAGACAGACCCCTACCTCAAAAACACCTTGACTGAGTGCGGAAGGGAGGAGGGGGGCAATTCGGGGGCGTGACACAAGACGCAGGCGAAGCAAACTTTGCACGTAGTCAATTTAAATAAATTAACACGCTGTTTCTTGTGTCTGTGTGTGTGTGTTTGTTAAGGGGAGAGAGTAATGCGACTTATCGGGAGCGAATGAAACACTATATATGTATATAAAAAGAGACCGTACGCCAAATGCGTCCCACTGTGCTGCAATATGCCAAAAAATTTGACATGGCCACGTAGTGACGAGAATCGCAGTTGGCATCGCCCATTCCGACCACTCCGGAGGGGTATCAATGTAAGCGTCCGGGTGGGTTTTGTGTGTGCGGTTTCGAGGGCTTAGCTTTGTGGATTGCCATTGGCACTGCGGTACCCTGCAGTATGCAACACGCTAGCTACACCCCACGACAGGGAAGGGGTGCGGTTGCGGCAGCAACAACACACGCATAAATCTTCAAGTTTATGGCATCAATAAATGTCGAGGCGAAATAATGATTTCGTCAAGTTGGCATTGTGCAATCCAATCGGAGTAACCCTCCCTGTTGCCCCATTCTGTGGCACAAGTTTGTTGCGCTGCATTTAAGCCGGCGCGGGGGTTGGCTCAGTTTGTTATGCGTTGAAAATGTAGGGTATTTTTTTTACTGCTCCTGTACGTTTTTATTCTTTCTTGCTGCAATTCAAAAAACCTGATTTCGGAATTTGTTCCTTTTGTGTATTCCGAGTGATAAAAAAAAGTATCCCGTTTATATTTTGATTTATCATACAGTTTAAAACTTAAATAAATTTAAATTTAAATTTAAATTCACACAAACATTATTTTATGCAAGCCTGATACTCCCTTCGTCACTCTATAAACAAGGGCTATAAAATTTGTGGGCGGCGCCGCGCCCCACTGTAAGACAGAAAGGCTTCGCACATTGGGCGTACAATTTATTTATTGGACGAAATTTACTTGGAACTTTATGACGAACTCATCTGCATATGCGACCAAATCCAGGAGCTGGAAGACGAGCTCAATCATTTCCCAGTAGGTGGATGAAGGGGCAGCGGGGTGGTGGGTGTGGGTGTGGGTTGGTTGGTTGGTTTAAGGGCAGACAGTGGGAGAGCAGTACGCCGGCTTATCAATTGTGCCGGGCAAAAGTTTTACGCCGTTTTTACGAGCCGCCCTCGCATGGCAGCGCGCCATAAAAATATCGTAAATTCGCAGAGCGAAAGTTTTTCCAAGCATGAAAGCCTGACGACTCAACTTGGTCTCAGTTTGGCTCAGCGAGTCGACTCATAAAGCTAGCGGCATCGTAAAAACCTTAATTAATTTTCTAATCAACATTTTTCCTGCATGTAAATCGCCTGCTTATGAGCCTGTTTCTCTGTGAGTTTGTGTGTGTGTGAGTGTGTGTGTGTGTAGCATAATTCTAGGCGCTGTATTTAGCTGTTGTTGTTCTTAGCTACGCTTTGGCCTTCAGCTCCATTAGTTTCCAGTTGCCAAAGCCGTCGCTATATGTCAAAATAACAGCTCCATTCATAAGGGGGAGTGGGAGGGGGAGGGGCTGGGGGATAGCTCCTACAGTGCTGGAGTTCCAGCTGGCATTTGTGCCATCGATTTACATGCCTCCAAATGTCGCCTTCAAATGTTGCGTGTGGCAATTATTAAGACCTTTCTATGCCATTGTTTTTGTGCTGATTGTTTAAATATCTCGACTGATGTCTAAAGGAAGAAGAAGTGAACTATAATTTTCAAATTTGTAATTATTTGAAATTAAACGAGTTTAACCGACTGCGTCGAACTTGTGAGACGGTTATTGGGTCCAATGAAAAAGGGATTGATTTGTTTTTATTTTTACACTTACTATTATTAACGGTAAAATCACATATGTATATAGCTATAGATATCTATATAAGCAAGTTGTATATAGAAAATAAGCATAAACAAAGTTTATATTAATTTTAATTCTATTTGCCGAATACAAATTTTATTCAAATTAACGGAAAAGTTGTGGAAATGAATATTCCCTCTTTCATTTCTGAAACAGAGTATCTTCAAGAGTATGGTATAACCGTCACAATGATACGCAGGGCAGAATAAATGTATCAAATGTTAATAAACTATTATTCAGACAGATGAAAGTATCTCGGATACTGAAAACTATACATAAATACACGCACCAAACGTATATACCCTTCACACGTCGCATATGAGGTATGAAAGCGTGTGATCCTTCGAGCAGGATACATTATCAATTTGTTCTATGGGCATAGTTGCATAGTTCTGATTGTTCATTTCCCTTATTCATGGCGTTTTTAATGTATTCAAGTAAAGGCATTACGCATACGCCTCGTTATGCAGAATATTGCGTCTGGGGCCAATTAACGGGACAATATACATTTTGTGCAGCACTGCAAATTAATTTAAATATTTAAAGACTTTAATTATTTTTAACTACCCAGTCAGCCTTACAGCAGCAGAAGCCACCAGTCCACATTGCAGTAGGGATGATGGAGGGACAGTTGGAGGTGGGTGAGAGGGGGATCGGGTCAGAGAGCCGGGGACATGTGCCTCATGGGCCACATGGCAACATGCGACAACAGTCAAACAGCCAAGCGTAAACTTAACTGACAAGTGGAGACTTAACTTCCATAACAAATTGCATTCCAATTGCACGTCGAGCAGTCGCCGTGCCGTCGCAGTCGCAGTCGCAGTCGCAGTGGCAGTCCTGACAGCAGCGTTGTGTCCTACAACACTGAAGTCACAGCCATGAGGCATAAGCAAACACACACGCACACCCACACATCCATGCACACACACACACACTGACGCACACGTGTTTAACCACACGTTGGACGCCATTGCTGTTAATTTAAATTGCTTTAAAAAAAGCTACAGTGACGCAGAATTGAAATGCAAGGCGAAAGTCGAGTAAACAGCAGTTGATTGATCTTAAGATATCCCTTAAATAAGTGCATAAGTATGTACAATTTATATTTTAACGCTCTGTTAGGCTGCAGCATGTTAACCTCTGCTCTGCTGCACAATGTTTCGTATCAACTTTCGTTGGTCATTATGAACAATTTCTGTTAATGATATTCTAACATAGAGTAGGCTAACTTTTACTGTTAATGTAATGTTAGATTACAGAGCTCAGAACTGTGACAACAATGATCAACTCCTTAACCACTTTCTGTAAATGAGCTGTTAGCAGACTTCATGCTGTTAATAACATAAAGTAAATAACCACAATGATTATATTCAGTGTTTTCTGTTAATGAGCTGTAAACAGGGTACATGTTGTTAATAACCTGTACCGTGTAAAACAAGGATCAGTATCAGCTCTATGTTCACTTCTAATGTTATCGAAATGTTAGATAACAGTACAAAAAATGTACTTTTCAAAACAATGTATTTTAACAGTTTCTGTTAATAAACTGTTAGGACACTGAGCTGCTGTAAAGCAATTCTTTTAACCAGTTTTTTCTGCTAATAAGCTGTTAGCAGAGTGTAAGCTGTAAATAACATAGAGAATGTAAAACAATGTTCAAAACAGTTTTTTCTGTTAATAAGCTGTTAGAAAGCAGAAGGCTGTTAAGAACATATACCATGCAAAACCATGATCGGTATCAGCTTTAGTAAGTCATACCCGCGTACCTCCAAGGTAAAGGGTATTAGAGCAGCGTCTACAGTGCAAATGGTAACAGGAGCAGCTCCTGCAGCGCTCTTGAGCCGCATACACGGCCATGCCATGCACGAAATAATCCTAAAGGGTGTGAAAATATGAATGCAGCCAAGAGTATCCACATTGTAGACGGGGCACGTTGAAGACGCGTCGTTGTTGTGCCACATCGCACACAGCACATCGCACATAGCACATAGCATAGAAAGAAGAAGAAGGACTGGAAAATAAACGAGCACACACTGAAAAGAAAAACAAAATTATGTATTATGCAACTTGGCAAGTCGCGACAGACCGACGCACGGGGAGCATCGAGTCCACTTGGGTTTGAGTGGAAGCCAGGAGCAGTTGCCACAGTTGCTCCTCAGTTGCCATCTCGGTTGCAATTTTCGTTGGCCATGCAAATGGCATAAAACTTTTTAGCTCCTACTCCCGGCAGCAAGTCATCCTTATCGCGGTTTGACGCTCCTCTTGTTCACATGGGGGTGTCCCCAACCCTGTTCCCGGCTGCTTGATCCCTGTTTCTTGTCCTCGTCCCAGTCCAAGATGTTGCTGGCTGGATGCTGCTCTTGCATAAATAACTAAAATGATTTTGGCAGCTGCATTTGGCTTTCAATTAAACCAAAACTTGCTTCTACTTCTTATAATTGGTTTGCAAATACAAAACAATTAGAGAAACACCCTTTCGAATGGAACACAAGTGCTCTAATGGGCTAATCGAGTAGTTATATATACACTATTTAGCTGTTAAATAAAGATGTTTGGCTTATTCAAAAAGTTAGTCATAATAAATACGGATTTTAAGATCTCTAGTTGTGAAGTCAAATCTTCCACTTTTAAACATTGATGAGGTAAATGGTGAAAATATTTTAAATTGATAAATGAACTCAATCCCTCCGTTGTTTGCCTGTACGAACACTTCAATCTCGAAAACTGCAAAGACTACAGACTTGGCATTTTCAACATAGATTCAAGAATAGTATGCGCAGAGTGCACAACACATTGTTTTTCTATACAATTCTCCGTTTTCATAATAACGAAATAAAGATCTATTTAAATACCCCATTTTCACAGCTAGTGTGACCGTAACTTTTACAAATTATGTTCGATTTTCAAAATATATATATTTAACAGTTCGTATGGATTAGCAGAGTCGATTGGCATTAAAAATATCAAAATCTAAATTTTTGAGATTTTTGAGATTTTTGAGATTTTTGAAAAAAATTGCAAGGGGTCGCATCGCATTTTTTTTTGCGAAAATGGGTTGGTTTCAAAATCAACAACTACTGATTCCATTCTATTCTACTATGTTTCCAGAGTCCTAAATGGTATTCCTTTTCAAAATCAGACAATATTGTACTAAGTTATAACAATTTAAAGTTGTTAAATAACCACAATATATCCATTCTCTGGGTGTACGAACACGTCAATCTCGAAAACTGCCCAAGCTACAGACTTTTCATTCTCAACATAGATTCAAGCATATTTGGCGCAGAGTAGAAAACTCATTGTTTTTCTAAACAACCCTCCGTTTTCATAATATGAATAAAAATTTCTATATATTCCGTGAAACGGGAGAAAATAGTTTACTTTTTTTTTTTTTATTTTATGACGTAATAACTCTTGAGTCCATCAGCTTAATTTACTTATTTGTTACACAAAAAGAGTATACAAATATGTAACTTGTAATAATTATTAATTTCTTCTTCACTGTCGAACGGAACGTCATAAATTTTATTGATAAAATTGTTAGCGACAACTTTTTGACAATGTTCGAGGGGCGTGGCCTAACCCTTTGCCCCTGCAGCTACAACCGATTCATGGACGCAACGGTATTAAAATTCAAGGCGAGAACTTCGCCGCAGTTAAAAGAAAATGCCAAGAAATTGAGTTTCAAAATATTTTGGTAGGAGCCCTTCCCAAGCCAAATAACATCGGCGCGAATTTTAAGCCCTGTGTAGGAGCCGAGTAAAAAAAAAAGCACATGTGAGTTTGTCGCCAGAGGCAAAATCGATTTCATACTGAAGCTGGAGTAGCGCAGGCAAATGAAGATTGGATGCGGTGCAGAAGATGGCGAAGCAGTAGGGGTAGGAGTAGGAGTAGGAGTAGGGCTAGGGGTAGGAGTAGGCGTAGGGGAAGGAGAAGGGGAAGGTGCAGGAGATGTAGAAGCAGCTGGCTTGTCGCACTGCGGTTCAATTCAATGATTTGTGGCCTGTGGGCTGCGTCTTAATTTATCAACATTTTGCTTAGCCCACTGAGCAACAGAATCTCTGCTATTAATTTGTTGGTGCGGGGGTGCGGGGGTGTGGTGGTGCAAACTTGTTTGTAAACTTTTCAGCAAGTCTGCAGAGCGACGTGGCCTTTAAATAAATATTCTACCGGACAGTCGTATCTTGGCCTGAACTGAATTTCTTATTTCCAAATACTTGAAAACTAATTGCAAAACTTTTTCACATTAAACAAATTTATTTACTTTAAATAAAATGTAATATAATTTGTGCGTAATTAAAATTTTCCTTTGCAAATTGAAACTTAATTCACGAACCACTAGCTTAAGCCATGATTGTGCAGCCCTGGTTATAAGTTGTATCTTAGCCGGAATTCCTTATTTTTAAATACTTGAAAACTAATTGTAAGATTTTTAACATCAAACAAATTTCTTTACTTACTTTACTTTACTTCATTTTTTTTCTTTAATAAAAATTATAAGTAATTAAAATTTTCTTTTGCAAATTGAAGTTTGAACTGAAAAATTTAATTCACGAACCACTAGCTAAAGCTATGATTGTGCAGCCCTGGTTATAAGCCGGAATTCCTTATTTTTAAATACTTCACAACTAATTGCAAAACTTTTTTACATTTAACAAATTTATTTAAATAGAATTTAAAAAAATGTAATATAATTTGTACGTAATTAAAATTTTCTTTTGCAAATTGAAGTTTGAACTGAAAAACGGACTAGTTTGAGCCATGATTGTGCAGCCCTGGCTATAAGTTTGCCAGCTTGAGCTGCATAAAAGTTTTTAAGTAAAATAATTTGTATGCTGCACGAAACTAACATGAAAAGTTTTGTAAAATTTTCTATATATAGTATATATGTATTTATTTTTATAAAATCGTCGGTTGTTAGTTTCTAGTATTCTTACTTAGTCTGGTTGCTGCGGGTGTTAACTTGTTACAGCCGAAATTACAGTTAGCTTGTTAGCAGTGGCTAGTTGGCTGTGTGCGTGGGCCAAGTTCCTTGAAGAGGCAACACACGTGACTTGTGATCTGGTCGCCTTTTGCCCTTTGCCCTTTGACTGGACACTCGGACACTCATTGTGCAGAGCCGTCGCTTCACTGACTTTTGTGTGATGGATTGTTGGCCAACTATGTGGATAGTTCCATTCTAGTCACAGCAAACGTTCGCTCTTCTTCTTCTTCTTTTACTTTTCATTTTCCTTTTCTTTTTCATCATTTATTTGTTCGTTTTTGGGCAATTGGCATTGAAAGCGACAGCAGAAGGATGTTGGCTCAACTCGTTGCTGAAGTCCTTTGTGTCCTGCGCCTGCTTCAGTCCGCCTGTTGGAATGTGAATGTGTTGACATAGCGCTAAATTTTGCAGCTACTTTTTTGTTTGCTTCCTTTTTTTTTACTATATATGTGTGTGTGTGTGTGTTTGTCCGTCCTTAAAGTCTTACTCGTTGTACCTCGTGCACATTTATTTGAGGTAAGAACCGAGCAACCGTTAAAAGGCAAGCCATTGTGTCAATGGGTGTCAGACTGGAAGAAAGAACTTGTCCAAAATCAACATTATAAATAACGAATGGCACAACTTTTGCCAGTGTGCCCAGCTCTGAACCTTAATTGCACTAAAGACTCGATTATAAATCCTACACATTAAGTAGTTCTTAAGCTTTTTTGTTTGACATTTATCAAATTTGGGACTGTATTTAAATTTAGTTGTTAAAATTTTAGTAACAAATTGTATTTAGAGGTTAGACAAAAGGTATTCCACTAGCAAATATGAATATTTTCTTTTTTTTTTATTTTTTTCATATTTTTTTTAGAATTAATCTTCAAATTGATTAAATTAGAATAATCAACTTAAAGTAGATGAAAACCAGCTTAATTATAAGTTATTAAGAAGAAGCGTTATTATTTTTAAAATTATAAAAATTTTAAATAACAAACATGGCATATGACAATAAACAATAAACTTATAGCCTATAGCCTAGATAATAATACGAATCTAAATTTAGTGTTTTTTACACACATTAATGAACCTAACTGAAAAATTGTTGTACTACTTACAAATTCAAAATCATAAGATTAGTTTTTAGTTTTTCATAAGTAATAGTTTGTAGAAAGCCGTTATACTTATGCACAACTAAAACGCTTCTCTATGCGCTTCTCAATAACTGCACTGATTCGTTGAGCATCTAAGATCAACTTTTATCACTGCTGGCAAATTCAGTTCGGAAAACTCACTTCACGTGCTCCCTATTTCACAGTTTACAGTTCGAGAACATCCCTGCCCCGCCTCCTGCGCCCAACTAACAATTTGCTCCACCTAGTGTTCTGCCTATTGAACCTAAATGCGATGCCGTGAAAGTTGCTGGAGAAAGTCGTCAGGGTCTCGCACCACAAAGCAGCCTCATTTACCGCTAATTTCACGATGCTCCAATCTCTTTGCATAACAAGCCGGCTAATGCCACACTTACCGTTATTGCCAGCAACGAGCTTGCGAAGGCGTTTGGGCCAAAACTTTAACGCGCTCAACAAATACATAAGCAGCGGCTCAATAAACGCCCGCAGACATGAAAAGAAAACAGAAAACGGAAAACGGGAAGCGGAAAACTGAACGACAAAACATCACCTGAACACAGATCCTAAGCGTTCTGAACTCCCCGTGCTTAGGCTAAACTTCTGGCCGAACTTAAACCCAAACCCAAACCCAAACCCCTTTTTCTGTCATTCAGTGGCATCAGTCGCCAATCCCCCGATGAGATTCAACGGCGCTAACTCCATTGAAGCGTTCACTTTTCCACAAACTCCAAATCAACTGCATACGTTTAGGAGCACGCTTTGGTACATAAAGCCCGGCAGGCTTTTTATGGCCAACACGAAAGCTAAACTTTTACCATGGGAGTCGTTCCTTCAAGTCTCTGGCGTGGCTCGTAAAAGTTTATGCGTTCTTTGCGCTCCACGTTTGGCCGTTCAAAATGAAAATTGTTGCCACACGACGAAATGAAGCTCGGACGGAAAACATAACCAGAATCAGAGCCACACTCAGAGTCAGATACAGAGACAGCGTAAACACTTACCGAATGTACCGGAGACTAGGAAATACCCTGAACACTAAAAAGAAGGAAAAATACAAGTTTTCCCAGTCTCTGAACAGAATTTGTATTTTCTTCAGCCGAATATATATACTAATTTTAATAGCTCTAACTATTAAAACTTACGAGATATGCTCGAAAAACCAAAACGCGCTATCGATAACTAGCAAACGGACAGAGTTATCGATTTTTTGCAACAAACGCTATTTGCACATTCTAAAAAAGGAGCTACATATCCAATTTGTAGTCTCTAGCTCTTATATCTTCCGAGATCCATGTGTTCATACATACGGACGGACGGACGGACGGTCTAATCGACTCGGCTGTTAATGCTGCCACGCCTCCTGCTGCCTGTTACATACAGTTTCACAAAAACATAATACCCTGCTTAAGCATTTTTAATGTGCATAGGGTATAAAAAGGGAGAGAGAGTGAGAGAGAAGTAGAAACAGAACCAAGCCATTCAAGTCAAGTCGAGTGGCGACGAGGACGACAACAACAACGACCACGACGACGACGACGACGATGACGATGATGTCGCCTGCCAGACGTGGCACCCATCGAGGGTGGTTGTTGTTGCTGGTGTTGTTGTTGTTGTTGCTGTTGTTGCTGCTTTGTGTTTGTTTTTTATGACTCTGGGGGTATTTATTTCACTTGAAACGTTACGTAGAACGTAGTCAACTTCTTCTGCTTCTGGCTGATGTTTCATTTCTGCTCTCCCGCTGCTCTTCACTCCCCACTCTCTCTCTCACTCTCTCTCTCACTCTCTCTCTATCTCTCTCTCTCTCGCTCGCTCGCTGCCTGGCTTGTGCGTTAATGAGTTAACACAAAGGCTCAGCTGTTTGGTTAATGCATGTCCTGTCCCATCCCGATGTGCTTTTTTTTTATTCTTGGTTTTGTTTTTCCTTTTATTTTTTTTTTTGTATCCCTTTGCCAACACTCGGGGTTGCTTGTTGCCAAGCGTTTTGTTTCAATGTCGCCTTTGTCTGCGCTCAAGTCTTGGCTGTTTGTCCACATAACCGGCGGTTAAATCTCAGCTTTCCGTTCTCAGTTCTCAGTTCTCAGCTCTCATCTTACCTCACTCAGCTTTAAGCCATTGCTGCGAGCAGCGCGTTTACCTGTCTGCTTTTCCACTGACTGTTTGTCTGATTGCTCCAGTTGCCATAATTTCCACCGTCAGCCATTAGCCACGCGACTCGCCGTCAAGACAACTGAAATGTCAGCCAAATTTGCCTGTTTAACCCCTTATTTAACGCTAATTAGTTTTCTCCTCTTGTTTTGTACATTTCAATGACCTTTTCACTGGGGGCAATGCAATAGTTCAGATGAGCCAAAATTTATCATTTGCTCCGATTTCAAACCTTATCAAATTATCATACTATGTACCCCTTTGATAGTTAGGGGTGACAAATACACAAATACACAAATACACAAATACACAAATACACAAATACAAATACACAGCAAACACTTTCGCCTGCATCAGCAGCAAAGTGTGATCCTTGTTGGGAATTAAGCAAACATAATCTTCTAATAATAATCATAAAGTGGCATCAACGTCAACGAATCGCCAAGCTGGCGCAGAACGTGAGTCTGATTGCCATTTAGGGTGGTAACTTTTGGGCCTCTCCCACTCCCCCTGCCTCTCCCCCTGCCTCTCCGCCTGCCTCCTGCCCCGTGCCACGCCCTTCTGCCCTCGTAAGGGGAATATGAAATTTTCTTTCGTTTCCTTTCGTTTTTTTTTTTTTAAGCAAGTTGAAACTAATTTAATTAAATTTATACGCTCAAAAAAGCTTTGCAGTTGCGGCGCGTGGCATCCGACGCTGTGGGGGGCGTGGCAGGCATGCTGCACTGATTTAGTGGAAGTCGGCAGTAGAATATTTTAACAGTTGAATGAAATAATTAAATTAGAGTGAGATTTTTGCAAGTTACAAAAAAGAGAAGACGTTGAAGTTGGTCTGGTTATCTGCCCCCGTTGTGCGCTTCACATTGGTTGCATGTTGCACGGCCCATTTTAGTTGGCCTAAAAACACAATTCGCAACTTTGTCAAGCGCCCTGCCACTAATTGCGCTGCACATGAAAATGCTATAAAAACCGGGCCAAGCAATCAGATGTGCAGCTCCCTGCCAACTGACAGAAATATGATTATGAGTCGGAGATGCGGAGACTCGGTAACAAATGAGTCTGGGATGTGCTTCAATTATGTGCCAGGAAGTCGGCAGTCGGCTGTCGGCAGTCGGCAGTCGGCTGCAAAACTTTTGCCTTCTGATGAATGCGAAAATATGTTTTCGGCGACTACATAATGAGGCTTCTGCGCTGTGCCCTCTGCCCTGCTGCTGTCAGGCTCCCGCTGCCTGCCTCCAGGCTCCAAGCTGGAACTGGCTGCGGGCCATCAATCTGGGTCTTTGTTTTTTGGCAACGAGTTGAGTTTGCAGTCAATTGCCGAGTCACTTAGAGCTCGCATACAAAAGCCTTAATTTAGCGCGTAATTTATTTCCCAAACATTTACTTTTAGCGCGCATAAATTTACCCTGCGTATGCGTAATGCGTTTCGTTTATATATATATGTGTGTGCGGTTGTGTGTGTGCCTGTGAGCAGGTAAAAGGCATAATAAAGTGGCATAGGTCAACCGGGAGCCACAAATGTATGCATGTGTGTGGGCGCGGCATATGCGGCGTATGAGTAATGCACATTCTACGCTTGAATTGGCAAAGCCATTTCCACTCATACATAATATTAATAAATTGAATGCCATTTGTGTGTGTGTGTGTGTGTGTGTGTGTGTGTGTGTGTGATATGTAAATGTATAAAATACAAAATACATAATAAAAATAAAAGAAATGCTGTTAAGCTTAGGCTTTTGTTGTTGCAGCTGCCGCAAACATGGCCAAATCTATGGGCTACAGCCGCAAATATTGCGCATACGCCATATGCGCCATGGCTTCATGTATTTTTCAGCAATTTCAATTTTGGACATCAGCCATGCAAAACACAGGACTCAACCATTGGACACAAATGAACGTTGACGTTGAATTTTAGGTGCACTTCGCATTGATTTATTCATGGACTCTGGCAAATGGCAGAGGGATGAAGTGTACGAGGGGTGAATTGCATAAGCTGAATCTCTCTTTGCTTTTCCTTTACGCAAGTGATCAATCATATTTATTTCGAATGTGCAGCTTAGGTAAGGTTTTTCTTTTACTAATTTCTGATAGCTGTCAGCAACCATACTAAAAGCCTAGAGCAAAGATTTATATTTACTCTATCTTAAATCCATGCTGAAATCTTTATAAGTTTGTCATGATTCAGGTGTATAAAATACATTTAAACAAATTCTTATCTCAAGATTCCGCTGTTTAACATAATTTTTCAATCTTCCTAAATTATTATTAAATGCTTCTTTACTTATCGAACTTTAAAAATTTGTTTAACAAATAATAATAATAATATTTTAAAAACAAAATAGGCTAGCTATTTATCTTTTTGGTTTAAAATTCCGATTTGGGTTCTGTTATTAAAAAAGTTATAAATTTGTATTCGAGGTTTGAACTTGTTAGATTCAAGTCGTATTACCTAATATTGAATATATAGGTTAAAAAATTTTAATAATTAAAAAAAAAAAAAAAAAAAAAAATAGAACTTGCAAAAAAAATAAAATAATGTTCGAATATGACATAAAAGGATATAGAAAATATTTCAATTTTTATAGAAATATTTGCTAGACTAGAAATATTATTATATAAAATGTTATAAAACTGAGGAGAATAAAACTGTCATTTAGGCAACTAATAACGATGATCAGGTCTCACATCCGGGTCTTGTTCAGGGATAGCAGTTGTTATGGCATAGTTTGCACCTATCGACATGCCTAACAACAACACTAATTACATAGATGTTCAGCAAGTACTTTTTCTATAAAGACCTTTTAGCATATATTAATTTGGACGAGGTTTTCTTCTCTGCTAAGGGTATCATCGGTTCGCTTCATCTAAAGGGTTTTTTTTTTTTGGCACATTGCCTGGGAACTGTTCAATCAGCCTTTGCGCTTAGGCATTTGAAATTCATGACAGAAAATTTGTACGTGCCGGGAAATGCTAAACAGCCTATTCCATGCGTCCTAACTTGACACAGCTGCCTAGAATTGGCAGCAAAAAAAAAAAAAAAAAAACCAAGAAAAGAATAACCAGGAAAAAATGCCAGCTCATTGTATATGGTCTTATTGTTGTTGTTGTTGTTGTGTTTGCTGTTGCTGTTGCTGATTCAAATGCAAATATCGGTCGGTTGGCTGCCAAAGTTTTCGCACGGCAAACTTTTTCGCAACGTAGGCGCCTCGGCCTAGGCGAACTTCCGGCCAACTTTAAGGCCCAATAAGCTTAGGCAACTTTACGGTTTATTGCCATGTTTGTTGTTGTTGTTGTTGTTGTTGTTATTTTGCTAGGCATACCGAAACCGAATTCCCAATCCGACATTCAATAGATGCTCATTTTTCAAATCAAGTGAAGTGTGAACGAGCGGGATGCCAAATCGCGGCACTGCTCGAAGGACCGTCAACAAATTTTCCACGCCAAATGAAATGTCTATAAAAAGTAGTTACACAGCATAACAAGGGCTCGGGTCCGGCTTTCAATTCCACTCCGGGGCTTGCTTTTTATTTGTTGTACCCTGTACTAATCAGAATTGTGCGGCATAGTTTGGCAAACAAATGCATATACCCTATGGGTATCTAAATATGGATCTCCTCTATATGCCAGGCTTTAAATATATTTTCAATATACATACATACCTTATCGGCATCTAGAGGTTGATTGGTATTAACACGTTGATCTTCTCTATATATATATATAGTATAACTTATAAATAAGTTACACATATATAATTCTCTAAGTTAAGTAAAGCCATAATAAAAATGTTCTCAAAGGAGAAGAATATCATATAAAAACAAAACAAAAAAAAACAAATAATTAGAATAGAAAAAAGCTCAAAAAAACAACTTTATAAATGAAGTCATAATTATAAGAAAATATAATATATAATTATAATAATAATATTTGAATAACAATTTTTTTTTTGTCATTCAAAGTTAGATTCTTAATAATTTTGAATGAAATGAAAACTGATGTTTTCTAGGGAATACCAAGGTCGTTCAGTTTTATATGGAGCACGGCTCTGCTATTTGCATTTGTGATTTGCTTTTGTATTTTTTTCGCTCTGCCTTTCGTTGCTTTTCGGGATAAGCACTTAAAATGATTTCGAGTTTGGGCTTTGCTTATTTTATTTATTTGTGTTTATTATTTCATTTAAATGTTTTGTAAACATGCATCAAAGCTTAAACTGCTAGTTATAAATTTGTTACGGCTTACATGCCCATGTATTCTATGTATATATGTATGTATATATGTATGTATATGTGTGTGTGTTATATAGAAAAATGTTGTATATTTCTATGATTAAAAGTTGTCACGCTAAATTGATGTTTGGCTTAGATGTTAATTAAAATACTCGCTGTGATTAATTCTTGTTGGTTTTCATTAATATATATATATTTAATTACTCCTAAATTGAATAATAATTCTGCTTACGTCTAGCATTGGGATAGTTTAAAAATATTTCTTGGATTACATTAAAAATTGCCAAGACTACGGCTATAAATGCTTCAACTGGTTCAAATGCAAATCTTTGTGGCAGTTCTTATATACATATTGCCACCTATGTATGTGTGTGTGTGTAAATACTTTAGATAAGATATCAATGCATGTGGTTTGTACAATTAAAATATTTTAGCTTAAAAATGAACTTATTTAAAAATTAAGTACGCGTGTTGGACATGCGTCTAGCATTTGAAAATAATTCAGTACAATGCAGGAATTGCATTTGAATTGTTTAAAATTCTGTTTGAAACTTAACTTAAGTTCGTTTTTATGCACTAAGAGAATACTACAAATTATATTTGGCGTAGTTAGCAAACTGTTATTTATTTCGTTATGCTACAACGTTTACCAACACTGTGTCAGTCATCGGTCTGGCAACGCCGGCGCGTTCAGTTCTCGGCACCCTGCATGGCATTGCTGAGCGCTGCTCCTAGCTGACTGAAAGATGGACGTTCTTTGGGATTGGCCAACCAGCAGGAGAGCTGCGGGTTATCGAGAGTAAAAAAAAATATAACGAGGATAATAAATTAATCGACTGTCATTAGATGAGAAATGAAATATTTGCATCTGGGGTAGGCGGATGCTAATGGAAGTACGAATAGGATATTCCAGAGGCTTGCTTTATACGTACCAAAATCTCCTTGAGGCAATCGGGTGTGCCCTCGGCCACGGTCCACTCCAGGGTATTGGCCAGAGCACGTTGCACCACCTGGTCGTTGGGTAGATCCTCGTGCGGCAGCCGTGTGGCCTGATTGAATAGCTCCCACAGAACCACACCGAAGGCAAAAATGTCGCTCTTGGTCGTATACTCATCCTCCTGGATGCACTCCGGGGCCAGCCAACGGACCGGAAGCAGCGTGTTGCGATGCTTATGGTATTCGCGACTGTACTTGTCCTTGCACAGCGCCGGATAGGCGACCTTTACGATAAATTCACTCGAGATGACGCAGTTGCGAGTGGCCAGGTCTCTATCGAAGGGGCAAGAAGAGATTCAGACAAGGATGAGATTAATAACTGTAATTAGGTTGTATTTTGAGAAATTATTGCAGCAGAGAATGCTGCAAGAGTATTAATAACTTGACTGCAAACATTTAACCCCTAGCCAAACTAGTTGGTAAATAAAACTATTTCCAATATTTAACAGCTTGTTAGTCTAACTGCTTACTTATGCGACTTTCTTCTGCACTGAGATCCCATTTAACGCTGATATATAAAAAGCTTGTGAATACTTTTACTTTAATAACTTGACTGCAAATATTTAACAGTTAGTTAAACTAGCTGATAAATAAAACTACAACCAATACTTAACAGCTAGTTAGTCAAAATGCGTATATATGCGACTTTCTTCGGCACTGAGATCCCATGTTTGCAAAGACTTTCACATTAATAGCTTGACTGCAAATATTTAACCGCTAGTTAATTTAACTGCTTAGTAAGATAAGTTTAAATATTTAACAGTTAGTTAGTCTAACTGGTTACATATGCAAAATTCATCTGCACTGAGATCCTATGTTTGTAAATACTAACTTGTCTGCAAATATTTAACAGCTATTTAATCTGGCTGGAAAATAAAAGTACTTTCAATATTTAACAGCTAGTAAGTCTAACTGCTTAGATATGCAAAATTCTTCTGTACTGAGATCCTATGTTTGTGAACACTTTCACATTTATAACTTGACTGTAAATATTTAAGAGCTAGTTAAACTAGCTTTTAAATAAAGCTATCTCTGAAGAAATTCTTATGTACTGAAATCATATTTGACGCTGATGCATTGACTGTAAATATTTAACAGTTAGGTTTTAAGATCGTATTTAACACTGATATAATAGGCTGGTGAACACTTTCACATTTATAACTTGACGGCAAATATTTGACTGCTAGTTAATTTAACTGCTTTGTAAGATAAATTCCAATATTTAACAGCAAGTTAGTGTAACTGCTTAGATATGGTACTGAGATCCTACGTTTGTGAATACTAACTTGTCTGCAAATATTTAACAGTTAGGTAAACTAGCTGGTAAAAAAGACTATTTGCAATATTTAACAGCTAGTTAGTCTAACTGCTTACTTATGCGACTTTCTTCTGCACTGAGATTCAATTAATTGCAGATATAATAGGTTTTCACATTTACAACTTGACTGCAAATATTTAACAGCTTATTAAGACAAGATCCAACATTTAACAGATATTTAATCTAGCTGGTAAAAAAAACCTTCCAGTATTTAACAGCAAGGTTAGCTAACTGCTTATGTATAGATTTCTAGAACTAATCAGAATTGAACATGCAGCTATAGATCTTACCTGTGGGTGAAGCGAGCGCGATAGATTGCATCCATGCCGCGGGCTATCTGGTAAGCGACGGCAAGCACCTGGCTGGTGGTTAGCGGTGGGGGCGAGGAGGTGGCTGTGGCGGTGTTAACCTTGCCAGCGGTGGCCAATAGAAACTGTTTGAGGTCGCCCCAGTCCGTGTACTCCAGCACCATGTAATGCGGATCCTTATCCCGGCACAGGCCAAACAGACGCACGACACCCTTGTGGGAGATGCCGCGCAGCAGGTCCAGCTGGCGACGGAACTCCTGGCAGGCCTGCTCATCCTTAACCTTGTTGAGTGCCTTGACCATCACCAGCTGATCGGCAGCTGACTCTGATTGCTCTTGCGGCTGTTCCTCCTCCTTGATTTCCTCAATGTCATCCATGGAGGTCTTCGAGCGCCGCTTCTCATTCAGAGTGCTCAAGGTGGTGCTTCCACTGCCGCTGGCCCCGCTGCCGTTCTCGCTGTTGCTGTGCTGCTTCTCCGTGTCGGCGTCCTTGTCGCTTGGCGACGTGGCAGTCACTAGAGAAGCCTTCAGTTTGCCCACAAAGACGTCGCCAAACTCGCCGCGTCCAATTTGAATGAGTTCGCTGAGACCGGAGCGTGGCAGGGCCAATTGCTCATAGATGTGGGCGGATTTCTTGGACGCCTTCGACTGCTGGCTGCAGGCGGTGTCATCGGATTTCTGTGCATCGCCGTTGGCGCCGCGGGACTTGCTGTGCCCGTTGCGCTGCTTGGACAGGCAGGGCTCCTGCTCATTGTTTTTGCCCGACTCCGTTTGATCCCCGCCCGCCTCCTTGATGCTGAGCTCATTGAGGCGCGCCTTGCGTGCCTGCCGGCGATATCGACACCACAGCATGAGGCCCACCACGAGCACTATGTAGGCCAGGGCGACGGTCATCGTGATGAGTACGGCGCGTGTCACCAGGAAACCATCGCCGGCCGATTCTTCCGTAATAAAACCATCGCCATTGGCACGCACAAGCAGGCGAACCTCCTCACGCTTGAGACCCGCACTGTTGCCAATGGTGCAACCATATTTGCCCTCGTCCTCCGCCTGCACATTCCGTATCTCGAGTGTGCCATTCTCCAGGAAATTAAAGCGCTGCCGATCCGTATTGTTCTCGCTCAGATATTGCAAGTCCTTGTCCCATTGTATCGTCGGCTTGGGATCTCCAATTGCCTGACAGTGTATGACGGCCACGCCCTGCTCGCTGCTCTCTATCGGTCCCACCGGCGCGACACTGAACTTGGGCGCGACCACCACATTGATGGAGACGGTGGCATTAATCTGGCCCTGACTATTACTGGCCACGCACGTATAATTGCCCCGATGCTCGGCCGAAACATTCCTAAAGATTAAAGTGCCATTGATGTCATCGACGTGTTCGGGCAGTGTCCCATTTGTCGCATCCTGTGCAGGTAGATAGAAGGCACACGGACTATTACAAACCATTTCAAAACTCACTTCATCTAAAATTCAAAAACCCTGCCATGGAGTGGGGCCAACAGGGGTAACAAAAAAAAAAAAACAAAAAAATGGAAAGAGCTGCGTTTGTTTTAGACAGGAGCTAAATGAAAAACCAAAACAAAAAAAAAAACAACCTTAGGTCTTTATTTTCTTTTTTTTTCTGCGCTGGACAATTTTTCGCGCAAATGGACAAACAGTTGTCAAAATTGGTTCCAGGGGTTCCCGAGAGTTGGGAGGTGGTTAGCTAGTCAATAGGTTTTCGCATATGAAATGTTTGCCGAAAGAAAAGTTTACACAGCGTCGCGTTGCGTTTTTCAATTTGCCAGGTGGACAGGTAGACACCTGTCTAAGCCGGGAAGTGAGTGACAGATTGAAACTGGAAAATAGAGTTGGACCAAAATGTGACTTTTGACTTGTGACATCTGCCATAGGGTCGGTCGTATATCATGGATAAACAAACGATGCTCGATTTGAATTGGTTGTAAAACAGTTCTTTAAATTGTTTACATAATTGTTACGCTATTTCCTTAACGTAATTCTCTCTTGTGAATAAGAAATCTGTTGGGAAATATATACATATATATGTATATGTATGTAAAAAATTTTTTTACTTAACGTAATTCTCTCTTCCTTCAAATTCATTATATCGAGATTTCACTGTATATCGAATATTGTTAAGTCACAAAAAAAACATCGTTTTACTAATAAGTACCTATAGCGAATCAATTAATATATTGAAGAATTCGTTTTATCAAGGTTTTACTGTATATATATCGAGTTTTTCATAATTCCCTTGAAAAAACATCGTCTTACTAATAAGAACACAAAGCAAATCAACAGACAAAACGAAAAATGTTATATCGAGGTTTCACTGTACATAAAAAATAATGCATATTTCGGGCAAACATGAACAATAGGTTAGTTACTCACCCTCAGCCATTGGACCTGCGGCGTGGGTGTGCCCTGTGCCTTACAGTGCAGCTTGCCTAGAGCGCCCAGCTCCAGATTCTTCGACGTTGGCTGCGGCATAAACTTCAGCTGTTCGATGACCTCCAGAGTGCCGGGTGAGGAGTTGACTGGCGCATGCCCCTCCAGCTGTAGCTGGCACATATATTGACCCGCATCGCTGGCAATGATGCTGTTAAAGCTAAGCGTGCCATTCTGCTTGTGCAGCACCAATCGTCCGTCCTCCCGCAGCAAGGCATCCTTGCCGTAGTCCAGTGCCAGGCCCGTTATTATGGCGCCGCCCAGCTCCACGTGTCGCAAGATTTTCCCATCCTTACGCCAGCGCAGCTGGACGCGTTGATTCTGCAGCTCGGCGGGCAGCTCATACAGACAGCTCAAGGCAGTTGGCTCGCCCTCCTTGATGATCAGCTTCTCATTGGGTCCCTGAACAATGCGCAGACCTTCCGGCGATGCAGCCAGAGATGACAGTGCGGGATCCATGACGGCGGAGCCACCGCGCTTGCCGCGGCACAAAAATACTTGATTGCCCCACGATTCGGGCATCTTCTGATTCTTCTTCAGCCTGGGCAGGCACTTGGTTGCTGCCAATCCATTGGCCAGATGCTGGTACACGTAGCCCTGCTTGCTCATCACACGCGCCGCCGCATTGGAGGCAATGCAACGGTAGAGTCCATCATCGGAGCTGGTCGGCTGGCGGACGAGCAATCGATGCTGCTGCAGCTCCACATTCTGCCAGGTGCTCAGCTTGGCGCTGTCCCGATACCATTCGATCTGCAGCGGCTCATCCCCGGAGACTCCCTCCACATGGCACTTCAGCAGCAGCTCGTTCCGGTTGCTGCCCAGCAGCTGGACACTGGCGGAGTCCAGATCTGCAATGGAAACAGAACCAATAAGTTATCTTTATCAAGTGAAATGGATCTATTATATATACGTATATATAGTAATGCACATATTGAGATATGCAGACGATATATTTTGACTATCGGTGCTTTATTGTATACTGGTAAAAGGACTTTTCCTTGGGAGCAAGAGTAAAGCTCGTATTGCTCAGTTTGTTCAAAATATAATCGGGAGATTCTTCACATTAAAGATAAAACTTGATCATGCAGAAACTTATTTCTTAGCATCTATAGAAGGTAATAGGCAGCAGTGCGCCCTTAAGCTCTTAAGATGTACGAGATGTACGAGATGTACGAGATGTACGAGATGTACGAGGTGTACGAGGTGTACGAGATGTACGAGATGTACGAGATGTATGAGATGTACGAGATGTACGAGATGTACGAGATGTACGAGATGTACGAGATGTACAAGATGTATGAGATGTACGAGATGTACGAGGTGTACGAGATGTAAGAGATGTACGAGATGTACGAGATGTACGAAATGTACGACATGTACAAGATGTACGAGATGTACGAGATGTACGAGGTGTACGAGATGTAAGAGATGTACGAGATGTACGAGATGTACGAAATGTAAGAGATGTACGAGATGTATGAGATGTACGAGATGTACGAGATGTGCTCGAAAAACTAAATCGTGTTATCGTCTACAAGCTTACGGAAAGAGTTATCGATAATCGAAAACAAAATCGATATGCTATAGGAAAACCTACATTCCAAATTTCCAATCTTTAGCTGTTATGGTTGCTGAGATCGACGAATTCCTACATATGGACCTACGGGTAGATGGATGGACAATAAGTATTGGGTATAATAAAAGATTCTCATATCTACCCGGACTATCAGTATTGCCGACTCAGCTGTAAATCATTTTTGCAGATTATGATAAATTCGAATTGTATTGAATTTCAATGGGAAAAAAACAGTTAACAAATTAAGTGGAAAATTGAAACCAAAATATTTCCAATTGTTTATTTAAGGGCTGTGATAAGAAGATGTGGGAGGGCATTTATTATTATTATTTTTAGCAGCCAATGCAAATAAATACATTAATGTATGTATGTATGTAGCTTTATCTCTTCAATGAGTTGTCAGTATTCAGCATAAAAAAGGATTGAAAATATCCGCCAGATATATACGGTCTTAATGCATTTCTTAGCTAGCCGTTAAGTGTAAATTCACTTTTTTCATTTTCATCTTTATTTGTAGTTATTTTTTTTTTTTTTATATTTGTTCTGCACGCTGCATTAAGTGCATTTTATAGTCAGATCAACGGGCCGAACACGACGCCGCAATCTTTGCCTTTATCGCTGCCATTTAAGAGGCAGAGGAAGCATAAATTGAACTGTCAGTCGGCTGCAAGGGTCGGACTCGTCCCTTACTTTCGATATATGTAAATATTTTACAGCTCTGCTGCATGTGTGAACAAGTGAGAGGCAAATACCCTGCTTGCAACACCTGGAGTCCCAAGGTGTGGGCTTGACTGGAGTTCGACTCTTGTTGCCCTGAACTTCGAGATGTGGTTAAATCAGCTCTATGGGATACCCTTGAACTTGTGAAATGCAATACGCAATAAATGCCTTTCACTGGGTACAGGGTATTAAATGCGTCAACCTCTTCTTCACTTGGCCAATCGAGCGACAAGCGGTAAAAAAAAGGTGGAACGGTACTTGGCAAGAATTGCAGCATGAGAAAACAGTTTGTGGCAAAATCATAAAATAAAGAATGTGCAACTCAATGCTCCAGGTTGAAATTATGTTTTGAAGCGCGCCACAGGGCGTGGCGCCCAACGCATAGAATTACCGTTGCGTTTCCCCAAAGGCACGTACTTAATTATCCAGCCCCATTTTGGGTTAAAAATCTCTAGCAAAAATGTATGAAAGTGGCGATAGGATTATATTCGGTATATATGTATATGCATAATATATAACCGAAGTTAGATAGACAAATACTACATATATTAATATCTTCTCCATCAATGTACTGCGAAGCTAAAGCAAAAATAAAATTTGCATATTTATAGTTTTATATAGCACAAATCAATTGATGATATTTCACTGTCTAATATTTTGGTATGTTTTGTATTTAAATGGATTTTAATGCTATATCTATCTATATCTATCTGATGATATTTTGGTAAATTTGTATTTTCAGTCCATATAATAAATTTATTCAATTTAATACTCATTATATCTTTGTAAGATAAGGAAAATGGAAGTAATGATCTATTTAAATACAGAGATTTTCTAAAGCAAAAATAAAATTGGCATTTTTATAGTTTTATATAGCAGAAATCAATTGATGATAATTGACTGTCTAATATTTTGGTATGTTTTGTATTTAAATGGATTTTAATCTTATATCTGTCTTGCTTTAAAAATATAAATCTATAAGATGATATTTTGGTAAATTTGTATTTAATATCCATATCACAAATTTATTCAATTTAATACTTACTTATACTTATTATATCTTTGTAAGATAAGGAAAAAGGAAGTAATGATCTATTTAAATACTGAGATTTTCTAAAGCAAAAGTAAAAGTTGCATATTTATAGTTTTAGATTTTAATCTTATATCTATCTATATTTATGTGATGATAAATTTCTATTTTAAATACATATAAAAAATTTATTCAATTTAATACTCTCTATATCTTTGTAAGATAGGGGTAAAGGAAGTACTGATCTATTTGAATACTGAGATTCTCCCATGTCGATGTGTGCAAATCTGATGGCGCAGCTGTTTAAGCTTCATAGGTTTTTGTTTGGTTATCCATTAGAGATATCTATATACCTATCTATATCTATTCCTCTGCCCTATCCAAGTGCCAATTAGTTCACTCCACTGTCATTTTAGCCTTAACAAATAAGTAAACTGATTGCCGCTGGGCAACTTGGCCAAGTCAAAGTATTTGTCAGTTTGTACTCGTCAACAGTCGTACCACTACATACACATACACACACACCTATAGAAAAAGAAATACAAAAACAAATACATTTCAAACTTTTGACACTTCCTCCACGGAGACGATAGAGCGATGTTTATTGAGTTGTTGCTATTGTTGTTGTTGTTGTTGCTGCTGCTGCTGTTGCTGCTGTTGTTTATTTTTTTTATGCCACCAAATAAGTATCTTCAAATATTTAGAAGCATTTTGCCTTCTGCAGTCCTACGAAGAGACAAACAAAGTCGAAGCCTAAACAAGATTTATGTGCATATGTAAATTTTCTAACGCGCAGCGCAAACCACAAGCAAAACACAAACGGGGAGCAAGGAAGGGGACAGACCGAGCTCCAGACCCCAAAACTGGAACCTAGGCAAAGGAAAATATCCGTTGAACATATTCATCAACCATTTGTTCCGCAGACAGCGGAGCAGGCGGCCAGGTTGTTATTTCTGCAGATAAAATATGTATGTGTATATATATATATATATATATATATATACATATAACTTGACTGCCTGCCTACATATACATACATATATGTATATATATATTTATAGTTACAGCCACATAAGTACGTAAATATGGAACTCCAAAAGTAATGAAAAGCAATAAACGTTTAATTTAAAACAAATAAAAGTTATATATATGAAGAAAGGTTCACTTTATAAACATAATGATTCACTTTTTATGGTTCCATCGTCTTATCCTCTTTCAGTGGGGAAAGCAATTCAAAAATTCATATTCAAATTCAAATTCAAATTCAAATTCTGATAATGGACGCATTCAAATTATTTTCCAATACAATTTTAAAATGAGAACATTTTTTTGCTCATGGTCTGCAATTATAAAATACATAAAAATATATAAAAAACATAGAATTTTTTTATATGGAGGAGGAGCAGCTGCTGCCAGTATTCTCATTCTCATCGTTCTCGTTCTCGTCCTCCAGCTTCAATTTTTGCATAAGGTTGACAATGTTGTCGTCCATGAATTTGTTAACCTTATACTCGAGGTTTCCGTTAGCTTGGCACTGATCGATGATGAACTTAAAGTCTTTATTCTTGCTCAGGGTGATCGGATTACCGACCAGTATTAGGAGAAGCCTAGCACGGGAGAGCAGTACGTTGATTCTACGTGGATTGGACAGGAAGCTTCTGCCCGAAAACGAACTGACCAGCGATGCAATCATAATCGGTTTTTCACGTCCCTGAAACCTTTCAACGGTGCCAACTTCAACCTTTTTATTATTTGTTAGAACGAACATACGCCTCAGAAGCTTGAATTGAGCTAAATATGGAGTCACTACGCCAATCTGCTCTTCATCCACTTTCACGCCATCGAGTCCATCTTGCAGTAGACTGTTCACATACCAGCCGACAACCTGTGCCTCCAGCATGTTGAAGCTGCTGGTGGAATTGGTTTCCACCTCCGTTTCGCCATGTATTGCCTGAAACAAAATGGGAAACTTCCCATTTTTGAGTTTATTCCAGTTAATCTGATTCGCCGGGGCCATTGGGATCAGCTCATTATTGTAATAGAGCTTGTTGTATAGACCAACGATCTCCGGATGGGCTCTGTAGCTGCGACGTAGTCGCGAATGCACAGTGCGATCGTATTTGCCAGTATTGTCCACTTCGTACATTTTGTAGTTCATCAGTCGCTCCATCGTTGAATGATCCATTCCTAAGGCTTTAGCACGCTTGACCTTTACGACCGGTCCCAGCTGCTTGTGATCCCCGGAGAATATAACATGCGTGTTTTCGCCTCTTATGCCCGCAATGGCCATCAAAGTCTCTGGCTCTGAAACTGATGCAGCCTCATCAATGAAGATGTGACTGAAATTTTTCTCAACACGTAGGCCAACCAAGCACAGCGTTGATACAATGATGCCATATTTTTGTAATATAATGGACTTGCGAGTACTCCTTCTGGTTTTACGATCGTACCCATAGTTCGAGTACTTGAGCACCAACGGATTAATGGATTTCGCATTCTTTCTAAATTCCGTATACGATATTAAGCGTAGCAGCGCAGAATTTCCGTCACCGGAAAGTTTCTGAATTTGTGGGTTCTTTTCAATGTACTCGATTAGCTTTAAGGTTATCGTATCGCACGCCGAGTTCGAACCTACTGCAACTAGTATACGGCTTCTTTTCTGCAGGTAAAGTTGAAGAATAGCCTCGACAATCGTTGTTGTCTTTCCGGTGCCTGAAATTCGTTAGTACTCGATTAATGTTTTCTAACTTTTCAGACGCTATGGTTAATCACTCACCTGGGGGTCCAAACAAAACGTATGGCATATTCGGATTGGGGCCTGCGACAATCTGTCGAATGGCCTGCGTTTGTTCAGGATTATTTGCAATAAGTTTGTTAAGGAATGGGAAACTTGCTAAAGTGCTGTTTATTTGTGGACTACTCAACAGTGGGAATAGATATCGACGTGTATATGGTTCAGACATGAACTTGTTCAGTGCTCGATACATGATTCGCATCGGAATTCGCGGAGAACGAAAGATTACATCGTAATTTTTATCCAATTGCAATTCGGTCGATGTCTTAGAGTACCGACTGATTGCGAACATAACGTATTCTTTCGCCACATTGACAACTTCGTAAAGCATTCCGTTTCTTGACAGCTCTAGAATCCGTTTTGTCATCGGTAGGGCAGGTGACAGACTTCCTTTGGGAAGCAGCACAACTTCGTCCACACAGGGTGTCAACGTTAACTTACTCTTTTTTTGGGGCAACAAAATACGGTATGTGCCATTTTTAGTCCTTTTTACTTTCACATCAAATTGCATTATCTCAGCATAGAGCAACATCGTTGATAAATCCTCAACGTTCAGCAGCATTTTAAACACGGAGAATGCATTCTCATGGGTTAATTCACGCGTTTGCAAATATGACGCAAGCGTTGGATCGTTATTTAGAAGTATTTCGTCAGAAAAATCCGCTTCTAAAGCCTGCAACATGCCAGCACTCAGCAGATGGTTACCTAAATTCACCATTTTTATAATAACAGATAATCTACTTTATAGAGTTTTTTAGAAATTTAAAGAATATATATTATATGTATATATAATGATTACAGCGCGGAGAAACGCAGTGTGCACTCGTTCAGCGATCAATTCGCAACTGAATATTGCAGCGTAGCGAATTAAACTTTATACATATGTACATTGTACATACAAACATTGTCAGCGTACAGTTTGCCGTTGAATTTAGTGGGAATCACAAAAACTCAAATTGAGCAGCTATAACGCTTACATTTATATATATACTCTCTCTCTCTCTCTCTCTCTCTCCCTTTAGTCAAGTGACAGAGAGTGATTCACGCTCGCGACGAAGCAATGCACAGAAGAACCGACGATTGAATTATTTATGTATACCCTGGAAAAGGTTTTCTTGTGCTATGATTTAAGTAACCAAGCACGGTAAAAAGAAACTTGATTTATTAAAAATATTCTTTCAGTGCGGTTTGTTTTTATTTTCTTTGGCAGAATATTGCCCTATACTTATTTATTAATTATAAAATAATTCATTTTTTCAAGCATAGAAAACTAAGATATAACATATTTGCATATCTCGCTTTTGTATTTATGATTTATACGTATGCGTGTACAGTGATGAAAATAATCTCTTTTTAACATGCAAGATTGAAAATTGAAGAGAGCATCTCAATTTTATGACGTCAGAATTTTATCTTTATTTTGAAAACGTAACATTTAAATGAAGTGATTTGGTAAATTGATGTAAAATTTGAATTAAATTAATATATTTTATATGGTATATTGCCATATAAGAGGTGTGCAAGCATCGATGCCGGCGAGCATCATTGTCTTGCATCTCACTATATCGATATATCGTCGATGTATCGATCGTTGATACTGGGAAATTAACAACTCGGAAATATCGATGTTGGAAATAAGATTATTTTAGTAATTTGTGAATATGAGCACACTGAATTTAAATAAAATAAAAATCTTGTGCATCACAAAAATTGAAAAACGTATGACACATACACATTTGCTTTTTATTGTAATCTATGTATATTTTTACAAACGCATTTAGACTGAGAAATAATGTACACACATACATATTTATGTATGTATGTATAGTTCTATAACTACAAACGAAACCGGAACGAAACTGCTGATATACATGCATACATATGTATGTTTGCATGTATGTACATATGTATGCAAGTTAACAATCGGAATTAGTATAAGCAGAATAATTACGTAGTTGGTAAATAAAAAGCGACTCATTAGATTGATGTGTGCGGAGTTGGGAGGAAACTTCAGGCACAATCCCATGGGCACATCTGTTAACACCTACAGTCAACGAGCTGGAAAGGCATTGGGCAGAGTTGCAGGGAGAGGCGACCATCAGTCACACGTTGCATGCAACGTTGAATAGGTGCACGGGCCGGCAGCCAAACAAGGCAGCAGGCGGCAGGAGTAGGCATTAATTCAACAATTCCAACCGCTCCAAAACAAAAAGAATTTCTAAAGGTGAAGAATAGCTGAGCATAAACCACGCCGATGTAAACAATTGTCTGGCACCCATAAAAAAAATAAAGGAAACGAAAAAAATGGAAGATAGGTGAAGTAAAGTCGTCTTGAGTAAACAAAGCGGTCCTAAACGCTGAAGGGCAGGCAGTAAAATTATAGATAACGAAATGGAATGGAGAGGGCGTGGCACCTGTTTACAGTTATCGCTGACACCTAAAGCCCTTTGTCTGGTCTCCGTCTTTCCAAGCCACAAAACTCCGGAATTGTGCCGGCTGCGTCTTTTTTTGTCAAATGCACGTCAAATTGAATCGAATCGAATCGAATATTTGCCGATAAGATAAGCTGAAATGCACTTTACTTTGCTTTTGTTTTGTTGTTGTTATGAAAATGTAATTAATTGATAATCAAAAATTAGGCAAACGCTATTTAGTTCAAGTGAAAATTGCTTCCAGCAGTCATTCATAGAGTCAGATACTATGGAATATGGAAATAAGAGAAAGAATCCATAGAATTGGTTTGCTGCACTTTTAACCCCCGTTGAAAATAGTTCCTGACCACTTAAGCGGCTTATGTTGACCCATTTGAAAGACTGGAACTGTATGATATGGTATGGTATTTATATGTATAAGCATATACATATGTATATATTTAAATATTTGTTATACATATGTATGCATCTTTCGACTGTATTTGTGCCATATATGAATTATGAATTCTATGGATTACATTTGCTGGTCTATTTAATTTAAATCATTGTCCAATTCTTTTGACGCCTCAGAAATATGTAGATCATTCAATTCAATCTGCAGATGCGAATAGGTGGAGAAGTTGCTCTTGTTTGGGCTTAACCAGGCTCTTGATCCTTGCTGATCCCCTGATTTGTTTTTTTTTTTTTTTATTGCTTTGCGCCCTTCACCTTTTTTAGAAAGTTACGCTGCAGCTTGCATTCATCACTGATGAACTGAAAATCATTTATTTCCTAGTTTCCAATTGAGCCCCACTTCGTTAAAATTATGTGTCAATATATCTGAAGCTGATGTGTGTATGTATGTATGTATTTATCGAACTGGTCCACTTTATGAAGTGAAAGCAAAATGTTCTATTATACTTTAAATAAATGAATTGTTTTGTTTAGTGCTAGTTGCAGCCAAACTTTCCTTAGTAAAGTTTGCGTCTAAGAATGGGTCCTGATTTAATTTCAGTTTAGTTACATACATATGTATATCCAATATTTAAAAAGCATACCGAAGAGCTAAATAAATATGTATGTATGAGAAATTTCCCGATTCAAGAATTTGCGCTTCTTCGGAGAATCGGTGTATCGATAATTCAGAAAAAATCTGGCAGCACTGTGTGCATTTGTTTCCGTTACACTTCGTATTTGCTCTTACTCTCTTTTGTGCTCTCAAATATGCATATGTAAGATCGAGGGAGAAATCATCATGTGCCACCGTTTGCACTACATTGTCTTCATACTCTCAATTGTTCTCTCGAATAATAACTGTAAAATCATGTCTGCCGCATATATTCCTTTTTTACGGCAAAGAACACACACACAGACGCGCTTCTATACATACGTGTATCAGCGATAAGACTCAATGAGAGATTAGCGATAAATCTCAATGAGAGATCTGATACTTGTACATACATACATACATATGTATTAGTACTTTTATTCATATTAAATTTATGTATGTATTTAGGAATTAGAAAATGAAATGAAATAAAATGTTTGAACATGATCCATGTAATATCGATAGATTCTTTATTAAACACTGAATGGGTCTTTATACATAGATACATATACGAAATTTGTATTCCCGCATTGTTATTTAATTTATAATTTAAATAGGTTTTTCGTATTGGAATCGAGCTTTATATAGCGAATGTTTATTTTTATAAGTCTGGGTTAATTATAATTTTTGTATTGGAATCAAGCTTATGAGAGCGAATGTTTATTTTTAAAAAACGGGGTTGATTTTAATGATCAAGAATATATAAGGTTGTGTACTTGAACCTTGTGTATTTAAAAACAGGAAAAACAAAACATTGAGTACGCTATGATAACTTTTACCGCCAATCTAAATCTTTGATCCCCATTAATTTTGTCATTGTTCACAGTTGCAATTTCCACGGAAAATTTATGACCGTCCAACTGACCAGAGCACCATTTGCTGTAACCCCTAGTAAATGTTCAGTGCGTTATCTACGCAACCAAATCTTTAATTAAAGTTGACCGTTTTCTGGCATCGTGAAACCGTTTTCAAATTGAAACGTTAAACATTCGATTATCGCACACTGTCTGAGGCGTAAATGTTTTCAGATCCATCCAATAGCTGAAACTTTTTGCTAATGATCAAATCGTCTAACTACAAGTCAGGGCAGCTGCTACACCAGTTACCCGACTATAAGATGCCCTGCTTGCACTGTTGCATACATTATTTTTGTCGTTTATATTAATTAACTATTTAATAATTACTATTTTGATTACTTGCTTTAAGCTTCCAGTGAAACCCCGATATAACAAATCTGAGGGGATAATAACACTCTTCGTTATATCTATTGATTCGTTATGGGTACTATTAGTAGAACAATGTTTTTTTTTTTTATTAAGGATTTACAAGTAGAGTATATTGAAAACCCAATTTGAATCGAAACTCTTCGCGATCGAATAGAACTTGATATACCCTTCAAAAACATAAGCTATGTGCAGGGTGTACTAAATAGAACTGAGGGAGAGTGCGCCAGCATATATATTAAGGATAGAGTGCAGAGAGGGAATGAGATAGAGAAAAAGGCAGAACGGCGCGCCAAAAAGCTGACTACAGTTTCTGTCTGCGTCGCTTTAATGTTTTCTAGCTTGGGCTCGTAAAATTTTATGCGTTTTTCCGGCATTCACCAAATGAAAATTATCCACATGGCCCGCCGAAATGTATGAGCCAAACTTCCCAACTGCAGTCAACTTGAACTTGTTACAACAACAACAACAACAACATCAACAACAACAACAGTGGCAGAGGCAGCAGCAGCAGTGTTGAACGGGGGTGACGTTTTCCACCACGTCGTAGTGGGTGGAAGAGTAGGATGGAAGGGTGTTGGTGGTGGTGATGGAGAGTGAGAGAGGGGGGGGGGGTGCTGTGTTGGAGGTTATGGCGAGATGCGAGGGTATCGTCGCTTTGAGGGTTGGTTTGTCCTCGACGTTGTTGCCCATTCGCATTCGCCCCCTTTTTGTGTTGTGTCTTTGCATTTGTTTGGTTTTTATGACTTTGGCTGGCTGTTGGGTTGCCATTGTTGCTGATGTTGCTTTAGTTGATGTTGTTGTTGTTGTTGTTGTTGTTGTTGTCGCTGTTGCCATTTCTCATTTTATGTTTATGTTTCGTGTTAATGTTGCATTTCATTTCCATGTACATTTCAGCATGCCCGCTGCCTTGGATTACCCAAACTTCGTCTCCATGGCACAGACATGCATACACCACACACACACACACACACACACACAGATACACACATAACTCAGCTCAGCTCAGCTGTTGGTCTGTGTGTATCCTTGGTTTATCCTTGCAGCGAGAGTCCAACAACCCCTTTGCACTGTTTGCAATGTTTCAAGCTGTCTCTTCAATTCTCTGTCTGTCTGACTGTCCGACCGTCTGACTGGGCTGCCAGTTGTCTGGCTCAAGTCTGACGCCGTTTTCAGCTGGGTTGCTCCTTTCGTCCTTTCGTCCTTTCGTCCTTTGGTCCTTTCGTTTACTCATCGGTTAGTTGCAACTACACTGCGCCAAATGCTGGAATTTATATGCGAATCGCATTGCAAATATTTCATTCGGCTTGCAATGCATTCAGATGCTCTACAATTTCATTGTTTTTGCCTACGATATAAACAAAAAGCAATGCACACGAATTGTTGTCATTGTTGAATAAGAGACAGTTTATTATTTGTTAATACAAACATGTGGGAATTCTATTAATATTTATTTATTTATTTTCTAGATATATAAGATATATTTCTTATGATATATGATACCATAATATGTCACTTCTGTTGGAATTAATTAAGCAATTCCTTTGCTTTATTTGAACAGTGGGTGATATTTCAATAGAGCTGTGGATGAGGCACTAACCCACTTAGCTTCTGGGCATCGACTGGCGCCACATTCCATGCGGAAGGCAGCATTGCTCCAGCTGCCAAATAATTGTATTCTTATGCTCCGCTGTTGTTGCAAGGCATTTAGCGACCTTTCAACAAGCGCGCGCCCCAGCCAGCTGCCATTAAAATCAACTTCCAAAAACTACAAATTAATTAGTTAATTAATTAGGTAAAACACTTGAGTGGAGCGCGAGACGCTATAAATTGGTCGGGGGTCGAGTGTTGCAGCCTCTTTGATCAGCTAGCAGGCGGTGCTGACAGCAGCAGCAGCAGCAGCAGCAGCAGCAGCAGCAGCAACATCAACATATGCAACACATGCAACACATGCGGCACATGCAGCACAGATTGTGCATAAAACTTCCACACGCTTTGTTTACAAGTGAACGTGGAGCAAATGGGAAAAGGGGAAGAAATGGTATCTGGGAGGGGGAAGGGGAAGGGGTGGAAGGGCAGCGACTGTTTGTTAAATTTATGCATTTTTCTGCTTAAAGGCAATGCAACTAAATGAACATCAATCACATGACGCCGACTCTGACGAGGGGCACCAGAAAGAGAACACGAACAAGAACATAAACTGCAACTGCAACTGCAACTGCTGCAACTGCAACTGCACTTGCCACTTGGTTGCATGGATCTTCTTCAATCGGTTTCCACTGTCTCACGATCGCTATCTCGCTCTCTTTTTTTCTCTTTCTCTAGGTCTTCTTTTTGGCCACGCTACACTGCTTGGCTAAATGCAGTGCACTGCACTTCCTGTACGAGTTAAAAGAATGGTGAAGGGAAGGGTGCACGCGGGAGGGGAGGGTAGGGGAGGGGAGGTTAGGTTGTTGTGCGTGACGTATGTACATCAAAAGTTTTGCTTTGTATCTTTCGTCAGTGTTGTTCTTATTTGTTGTTGTTGCTTTGGTTGCATTTTATGCTTCTGTACATTTGCCAGCTTGTGGTTTAGGCCATGTTACACGTTAGCCGGAAAGCCAAATTAGCAGAAAGCGTATGCGCAAAAGTGTAGGGAACGCATAAATTCATTGAAAAATTTATTGATTGTAAAGCTGAACAGAAAGAAAATTTTCTTTTTTGCACTGCCTTACAATTAAATTATCTAATTATTTATTAGTTTGTTTAAAACTAATTAGATAAATAGCAGCTTAATTCTAGAAGTCAGGTAAAAATTTGTACAAATTTAGTTACTAAAATTATTATTAAAAATATAAAAATATTTAGCACACAAAATGCTAATATATATATATATATATATATATAGAGAAGAGTAAAGTTTATATATACATTTATAATGATATGATACGTTGATATGATTGCAGTTGGCCTTAAATATATATATATATATATATAGAGAAGAGTAAAGTTTATATATACATTTATAATGATATGATACGTTGATATGATTGCAGTTGGCCTTAAAAAGTAGTTGCATATTTTCATAACTGTGGCCAAGACGTTAAGTCCTTAGCATATGCCCTGCTATTATGTTATTCATGGGTTCGGGTACTCACATATCACGCTCAATTTGGCCGGCGGCGACGCCTGTCGCGCTCCGCTGGTCACACTGGCTGCGATGCAGACATAATCGCCGGAATCCTCGCGCTGCACCGAGTCGATATGCAAATTGGAGCCAATTTGCAGGACTCGCTTGTCGTACACAATTGGCTGACCTGCAATGACATTGACTGGTAAGTGGGGAGGAATCTTGTGGAGTCTCCATTACTCACCATTATGCAACCACTCATAGTGCAGATCCGTGGAAGGTCCTGTGGCCTCGCAGCCAAAGTCAACGGCATCGTTTTCAATGATCGACTGACTCTGAGGCGGCTGTCTGAACCGCGAAGAACTGCCCAAGCAGGATCCTGAAAAGGTATAAAATGGTTTATTAGTGGATCTATTTATGTGGATTTGTATGATTTAAATATTTAGCAAATAAGAATTTGGTAGATGATTTATCTATTTATGTCTATTTAATATGTCGAGTCCCATTCTATCATATAAATTATGTCTTATCAACTTGCACCCCGTTTTTATATATTTACAGACCATTAAGTAGTATTTTAAATAAACTTTAAGCTTCGCTTTTAGCTAATCGTTAAGTAAAAACTCGTCATTCTTTTCCAAAATATTTGCAATTTCGAAAAGCAAAAAGCTGACATCAAAGGAATGTCCAAAGGGGGCAAAAGGGTTCGGTACGTCAATTTAATATAATTAACAAAAAATACATTTACCATAATTGCGTTTAATTAAAGTGGTTTAAGCAAATTAAATGCGCTTAAGCGGCTCAAATTACAGTGTTTAAGCTAAATGCAATTTTGTTAAGCGCCAAATGGCAAAAATAAAAAATTACAAAGCATAAACACAGGCGCAGTTGCGTGTCGAGAGAACACAAAAAATTACACACAATATGTGTTTAAAAATTTGTAAAAAAAAAAAAAAAACAAAAATAAAATACACGTAGCGGTTTTACATGTGCATAACGAAGCAGAAATACTCTTCTTAATCATACTATTATATTATATAATATATTACATATTATCATATTAAAAAAAATCACATTATTTGAAATTCAGTGTCTATTCAATTTTTGTATATCTTCAAAATTATTAGGAAGAGTATTTATTATTTTTATTTTTATCATACTATTATAAGAGGGTAAGAAAAAAATCAGATTATTTGAAATTCAGCGTCTATTTTTGTATATTTTCAAAATTATTAGGAAGAGTATTTCTATATATATATAACGTAAATATATATATACATATATATATTTATTTTTTTTTATTTTTATCATATTATTATAAGAGGGTAAGAAAAAAAAGCTCTTAAAGCTTATATATATATTATCATGTTTATATATATAATATTATTATGAGAGGTTATATATATATATATATATTTCTAAATTACTTTATGTACCATCGAGTGGCATTCAACTGCAACTAACTTCAGAGCTGGGAAATTAGTTTATGATCCATAACATATTGCTTGAATAAAGTCGCTTGGGCGTTACTTAAAGCCTCACAAATCTCTCTCTCTCTAGATCTGAAAGACTCTGCGTTAGGGTAAACAACGACGGACGCGGCGCTGATGTACAGCATAATTAAAGCCCCGGGCCATAAAAAAGTGCCCAGTAAAAAGTGCTGCGAATATTTTAATGCAATCAACAGGCCGCAAGTGGAATTTATCGCAAATTTCATTTATTTTGGGCTTAGTGCAAGAAGAATAAAAATAAAAATAAACATAAAAATAAAAATAATAAATATGATCAAAGGAAAAGTATAATTGCAGATAAAAATTTTTGTGATGGCAGGTGAGTTTATCGGACTGTTAGGATAATATTTTGCATGTCTGCAATGCACTTTTCTATTAAGAAGTTGAGCTAAAAAATAATGCTTTATATATATAATATTTCTCTTTAAAACTTATGGAATTAGGAGTGATTAAATAATTTAAAACTATGACTATAATATATTTCTTTATTCAATTGTTGGAAAATAAATCATATATACACTCGATTTAGGATAAAGATCACAAATAAAAATAATTATTAAAATTGTTAGGATAATATTTTGCATGTCTGAAATTCACTTTTCTATTAAGAAGTTGAGCCAAATGCCAAATGCATTATATATATAATGTTTGTATTTAAAACATATGGAAATAGAAGTGATTAAACAGATTAAAACTATGACTATAATATATTTTTTAATTTAAATAACATTAACAATAATACAGTCTAGGCAATTTATGAATCACGAACTATTGGCAACGATCAGATATTTAAGAATTTATGCTGTTTATATATTTAACTATAATATAAATCCTTATGAATTTATGCCGTATATATATTAAACTATAATATAAGTATTTAGCCTTTCGATTGTGATTGTTGGATTATCATACAAATGTATTTTAGATTGTTGTTTAACTCTGAAGCTTACATAAAGATTACCATTAAGGCAATTGGCATTAGGCGCCAACTTATTCAACACACACACACATTCAACTTTTTACCTGCAAACGAAGTGAGTGTGTGAGAGAGAAAGAGAGAGAGAAAGAGCTAAGTAAAAGGAAACTTGGCAAGCAATTCAACAGCGATTATTTTTGATTGTAGTACGAGCCCTGTGGATCTCTTTTACAGGGAACAACAGCAACAACAACAACTACCAAACGAAGACCATTATATTTGGGCACTAATTGAAGCAATTTGAGAAAACACCTCGACAAGGCAGCAGCAGGCTCCACTTTGGGGCGGGGCGGGGCAGGACACGGAATCAATAACCAGTCCAAAGCAGCCAGCAACATCATTAAACTGATTTGTTCTTGTTCTTGTTCTTGTGCACATTGTTGTTGCTGCTGTTGCTGTTGTTGCTGCTGTTATTGCTGTTGTTGGTTGAGCTTTTGGCAAATCATATGCCAGTCACATAGCCAGCGACGTGTTATGATATTCCACAAAGTTTGAGCCACAAAGTCAACCACAAAGGCTGTCGGGCAGGCGCTTCAGTCTTTCAGCCAGTCTTTCAGCCAACCAGCCAGTGAAGCAGAATCGATTTAATTTGCTGTTGCAAGCCCTACCTTCCGCTACCCTCCCCTCCCCAGCCCCCTGTATAGGGGCGTCGATTAAAGAAATATGCGCCCCCGTTACGGTTCCGTTCGATTCGGTCTTCTTCTTTTATTTTTTTTTTTTCGTCTTGATTGCGCTGACGTGGGCAAAAAGTCAAGCGCAAAGATGTGAGTGGACGAGGTCCATGGTGGAGTTGAAAAGAAACTATAAGAATTAATGGAAACGTTCAGCATGTCGAAGATACGAGTGTATATACCCTTTATGGCTACTCAGCTTAAGTGTGATTTTACATGTTAGGTTGACTTCCGATGGAAGTCTTCGGCATGTGGAATATTATGGATACTCAGTTTATCTTTTATTATGTATGATGAATATGTTTAGGATGTCGTCGATATATATAAATGTGTATTCCCTATGGCTAGCCCCTATGGCTTTAGTGTTCTTTTATTTGCAAGGCACATCTGATCAATAAATCGATCAATTTAATTTTTTTTAATAGCAGTTCTACGAATTGTTAAGAACTTGCAAATATGTTGAGAGTATAGTTATAACGGGAAAAACGAGTATACTTATATAATATATGAATTATAATGATGGAAAATTATAGCAAGTAGGAAAACTTATTTTTAAGCGAACTATAAAAAATATAGAAGACTTATAAGATTTAATTTATAAGTAAGGAGTATGTGAAAACTTGCAAATAAGGAAAGTTTGGTTAAGAAATTTTTAAAATAAAGAAAAGTTCTATATAAATAAATATGTATATATTGCAGTTATACAGATATTTCCTGTGACATAGGGCCAAAGCCTTCAAAGTTTGGAAAATTGTTAACAAAGAAAATATTGAGGAAAAATTATAGCAAATACAATAAGACAGTATTTAAGGAAAACTTATTTTTAAGCCAACTATAAGTTATAGCGGACTTAGAAGATTTAATTGATATGTAAGGATTATAGGAAAACTTTGCAAATTTAATTAAATTAAAGAAAAGTTCTACATATATATTTATTTGGCAGCTCTACTGATATTTCCTGTGACATAGGGCCGAAGCCTTCAAAAAGTATGAAACTTTTAAACAAAGATAAAATATTTGTACACATTTAATCAGGTTCGGTTGTTGATATGCATCAAGAACTTATGGAATTGGAAACGTAAACCTCTCTGCTTGCATGCGTTGCATATATCGTTAGAAAACTATGATACCCTCGAGAAGGTTGGGCAAATGTGTTGATGCCGCAGTGTGAGCAACGGGACTCGCGCTCCAACTGCTCCGCAAGCATTGCTATCTGTCTATCAAATGGGCTGAGTGTGTGCGATTCTGTGATAATTAGTTCGTTTGTTTGGACTCCATTCGAGTGTCCGAGTGCCGTAATGCCCCCCCAATACTGAAAATCAGCCAGTCAGCCAGACCAACTGCTGAGGCTGCCACAAATTGTGGGGCAACATTTGTCGATTTAACGCAATGAATGCGAAAAATATCGCCGTAATAATCAGGAGTCCGAAACAGCGATCTGTGTGCCACATGCGGCACTTGAATTGGCCCCTTAATAGGCTGCCGCTTGTTATTGTTATTAAAGACACACACAAACACAAATACACACATACACATACAGACGCACAGACACACTTGCTGGGTGGCGTTTGATTTGCTTGGCAGCAAAGGAAAACTCGACTGTCACTCAAGAATTTCTGGCATTTTCACAGTCAGCAGTGGGAAACCTTTTGGAAAACTGCAAGTCAACATGGGAAAGGCATTTAAGCAGCATAGCAGCACAACAGAAAGAGAAGGAGAGAGGTTGTGAAAGAGAGAGAGAGAGAGTGGGAGAGAGAGAGGACAAGCTGTGAATGAAAGCTTGAAATGAATGTGGATGACAATTACCCGTCAAAAGTTTGATGTAGGGCTTGCAGCAGGGCAAAAAGGAACGAAAACAGCGAATCAAAGTAAACAGCAATGAAATACCATAAAAAGAAATAAAGTACAAAAATGAAAACACAGAATAACAAAATAAAAAAAAAAGAAAAAAGAAAAAGGATGTTCATTTGTTCGTTTAAATATTCTTCGTCATTGCAATGATGCGTCTTTTTATACCCTCGGATTATTGAAAAAATGTGCCTTAAAATGAAAGTCTTTAATGGACGAATGAAAAGATATATACGAAAGAGATATAATATATATAAAAGTCGATTCCATTACGATTCGAGCTATAAAGTTGAATATGTTTTTCCATTTAGGCTGTAAGATTGACTGACTGATTGACTGTCTGATAAACTGACTGACTGACTGACTGACTAATAAGTTGATTGACTGACAGACTGACTGATTGACTGACTAATAAGCTGGTTGACTGACTGACGAATAAGACGATTGGCTGACTGACCGATAAACTGATTGACTGACTGACTGACTGATAAGTTGATATACTGACTGATTCACTGATAACTAATTCACTGACTTACTAATTGATTGACTGATAAATTGACTGACAAACTGAATGTCTGCCAGATACACTGACTGATTAACTAACTAATCAACTAATTGACTGACTGACTGAGAAACTGATTGACTCTCTGATAAGTTGAAATACTGACTGATTGACTAATAAACTCATTGATTGACTGACTGATTGATTGATGAACTGACTGATAAATTGATATATTGATTGACTAAAAAACTAACTGATTGATTGATTGATTGCTGACTGACTCACTGTCAGAATGTCTACCAGATACACTGACTGATTGACTAACTAATCAACTGATTGACTGACTGAGTAATAAACTGATTGATTGATAAACTGATTAACTGACTGATAAGTTCATATACTGACTGACTGACTAATAAATTGACTGACTGACTGACTGAGTAACTAATCAACTGATTGACTGACTGACTGACTGACTGATAAGCTGACTGATTGTCTGATCAACTAATTTACTGACTGCTTGACTGATTAAAAAATTGACTGATCAACTGACACACTGACTAACTAAGTAACGAACTAATCCAATTCGGCAAACAAAGTAATTGGTTATATATCAAATTTGTGATTAAAATGAAGAAGCGCTTTTCATCAGATATTTTAAGCTCTCGTAACATCAATCACCAGTTTATTCTTATGTAGAATTTAGATATACGAAAATGAGTTCATAAACCAACTTTGCAAAAATCCTCGACATTTTCCCATAGATTAGCAATTCAAAAAAAAAAAAATGTTAGTTAGTCGCCGCTTTTTAACGTCTGTTCACATTCACAGTTAGACAAAAGCTAAGCCCAAAATATTATGTATGTATGTATGTATGTGTGTCTGTGTGTGAGTGTGCGTGTGTGTATGAATCATCTTTTCACAAGGGCCGCAACTCGTTTTTTCATAATCTGAAGTAGTTTCAACGAGGCTTTGGCCCATCTAATCCGCACAGAGAGCGAAACAATTCTCGATGTGAGGGACTCTAGAGATTTGGAATATACGTCTAATTCATGCAATTATGAGTGCTCGACATGAACTTAAAGTTTGCCATTGGTCCAAAAAAAAGGGGGCAAGTTGTATGGGTTGCATATTCATGTGCTTGCTGTCAGCTGCCAATGTGTGCGTGTGTGCGTGTGTGCGTGTGTGCTTGTGTGCCTGTGTGTGTGGGTCGGGTGGCATGGCATGTTGCATGCAGCATTTTGCATGCTTGAATAACAAATTATGAGTGCCACACAAAGAGTCGCACAGAGAGACTGCCTTATTATTTGCCATACAAATAATGGACGTTGAGCGTTGCACAGATTTGAAATATGCACCGTGCCACAGGCAACGACAGCGACGTCGACTGTGACTGCGACTGCGGCTGCGACTGCGTCCCTGGCACCCGGCTCCGGTTCTGGCTCCGGTCTTTCTTTTGTCTGCGGCTGTTTGCCTTTGTGCTACTTAACAGTCAGCAGTTTGCAGCGTGTCCTGTCAAACACACACACACGCACACACACACAGATACATTTGCTTGTGTATGGGTGTGACTGTAGTTTTGCATAATTGTGCGCGGCTCCGATTGCTCTTCGAAATCTCAAATCTCAGCTCTGGAAGCGTCAAATGCATTTGATTAGCTGCATTTTCGGCGTCGCTTCCTTCACTTCAAGTGCCAATGGCGATCCTTTTTGTCTGCTGGCCTGCCTGACTGCTTCTCCCTCTCTCTCTCTTAATGTGTGTGTTCTTGGCATTGTTTGCTCTGCTTGTTCTTTGTTATTTGCCTAACGACTTTATTTTGAACTTGGCCGGCATATCCTTGCAGTTGCGCTCATCACTTTTCATAGACTAGCACCCGGACCCCGACCCGGGCCCCGACCCGGAGCCTAACCCAAAGCCGTACCCTCACCCTCACCCTTACCCTTACCCTCACCCTCACCCTTACCCAGTTGCCTCTTAATTGACTCATTTTGCGCGCCGTTTGCTTTCAAATTCAATTTCTGTGGTCGTCGTCGGCTTTGGACTCACATCTTGCATCTCGCATCTCGCATTAGTTTCGTAATTTGAGCTCGATGCGGTTGTTCGTTTCTTTGAGAAGCCAGACCTTTAGACCGTTGCAAGTACATTGAATTTGCACAATGGCCAACTGCTTGGCTTTAGAATGGAAACGGAGTCGACTTATTACGGTAGCCGACTTTCTATGGCAGCCAGCTTACCTTGCCCAGAGCCAAATTCTTCCTCTTCTTCAGCCTTTCAAGTGAGTATTTAATGCAGATTAGCATACAAAAAAAAAAGAAGAAAAAAAAGTCCCAGGCTCTAGGCTAAGGCAAAGTTACACAATTCGCAATAACTTAAAAAAACCATTTTAGAACAGTTTTCAATATGAGAGAATTGCAAATGGAGAATTTTGATTGGTAGTTCGAGGCAAGTTCGTTAACCTGGTTAAAACTTTAGTTAGTCGTATGTTTGTATGTACATATATAATGTATAGGACACGAAATATATATATATATATATATATATATATATATATATATATGTATAGAGTTGAGAAACTATCAACCCATTTCTCAACGCTGACAACCAAGACCTTGGCTAGAGGAGGATAACGAACCATCCATTGGGAGTTGAGAATCCTGTTTACTTGCCTGACTCGACTATCAAGGATGAGTTGTCTAATATTGTTAAGATTTCCATTGTTTGCGAAGCAAATGATTGAAGTACGACCTTGTTTGACAAAGGCCATACCCATTTACACCTTTTAAAGGGTTGCAACTACAACAAACATTGTTTCTACTCGTTGCCAAACGTTTGTCCAATGTGGACTAATTAAAAACTGATTTAACTATAACTATTTATACTCCTTCTTCTAAATAAGAGTAATAGAAGTAAGAGTAATTGAAAACATTTTGATCCAGCTACACACACACTTACACTTCAGTTAAGTCTTACTCTCAGCTTTTGATTACCCTTCAATTAAGCACAAATATTTACTCGGCATTCATGTGAGTCGTGCAGCAGTTGAGTGTCATAAGGACAACTTTAGCAAATAGTCCCCATTTAGTTTCAAATACTTATTGTACATTATTTCATTTATTATTCTTGAATTGCTTTCAAATTTACTTACCCAGCAGAGCGAATGCCAGAGCGAGCATCAAGAACATTTTCATATCTGTGATGATTTGCATCCTCAGTCAAGTGCTTTCGAAGTCTTCGCTCCGAGCGAGCCAATTAGCAAGCTTTATGATAACACGACACTCACACACACAGAGACACACACCAACACACACAGAGACACACTCTCGCTCGTGGATATTATGTGCTGACAAACTGATGATATACTCAAACTGAAATTCAAACTTTTGCGTATATGTGTGTAGCTACTATATCCCTATTTCTCGGAGTGGGGTATACGATACTCTCGTAAGTGCAGCCACTCGAAATGCACTCCACTCAACGCATGTGTAAATATTCAATATTTGGTTGCCAGCCCAGTCGGACGAGGATGACGACGACGACGACGGCGACGGTGACGGTGACGGTGACGGCGACTGCGATTCCAACTGATGAACTGGTGACTGCCTTTTTTAACGCTTTGCTTTGTGTCTGATTTGAGGGGATTTGAGGGGGCGGGCGGAGTGCGGCGGGGCTTGGTATTTACTATAGACACTCAAATTAAATTGGTATTTACATAGTTGGAACGCATGAAATGCATTTATCACTGAACACGGCGACCGAAAGCAAAAAAGATACGCAGACAATTCACGGCACTTGCTTTTTTATACATATACTGTTGTTGTTGTTGTTGTTGTTATTGTTGTTGCTGTTTAGTTTATGTTTCGTGGCTGCGTTTTTTATCAGCGCCTAGATTGACAAGCGACAAGCAGCCAAGATACTCCGCTGCTCTGCCTCTGCCTCTCCCTCTGCCTCCGTCTCTGTCTCTGTCTCTGCCTCTGCTGCTGTCGTCAAATAAATGTAATGGCAGCGACACCGGCACCGACAAAGGTATCTAGATACACAAAATGCAGCGTCGAAGACGGGGCCGGAGATTGGTGTGTGGAATGGGGTGCAGTTCAATTACCCAGGCCAGGCAGTTGGCCAGGCAGCAGGCCGTCAGCTTAAAGCCGAATCGTAAAACGTAAACGAAGCGCACACAAGGCGAGCGCAACAAATCAACTTAATTTGTATCCCAAAGATACAAAATATTCAATGCATTGCATCCTTGACGTGCCTGCGAACCGAACCGGCTTTTATTTTTGTTATTCGTGGGTGCTTTTTTTTGTTTTTTACTCGTCTTCCCTTTTATCTTTGTATATTTTTGTCGAACTGCTTATTGTAAGCAACGCGAATGCGATTGCGAATGCGAGGGGAGCAGCCGGCAGATGCAGATACGTAGCGACCAGGGAACAGAACCACGAAATACAAGATACCAGATACGAAAATACGAATTCAGGAGAACCGCGTGCGTTCGACGTCTGTTTATTACTGAAGACAAGCGGCAGTTGGAGTTGTTTGTGCAACCGGCTTTTATGCTGCCTATGGGCCAAACACTGGGAACGGCCAACACGTTGTTCAGCCTTTGCGCCTGACTGCCTGCCTTCTCGCTCTGACTCTGCGACTTCGCGAGCCCAGTATTTATTTTAAGTGTTGCCGTGCGACTGCTTTGAAATACTGGGTTGATTTGCTTGGCGCGTAAACGAAATGTTTTTGAACTGAGTAACAGAAATAGTAGCACAATCAACAGTAATTAATTGATGGAGTTTTAGAGGTTGCAGATGAGAGGTTAAAGGTTAAGTTTTTAAAGATGTCTAATAAATATGTTTTTTTTTATGGGTAATGGTGTTAAATAAATCCGTTTTTATTTTATTTATTTTTATTATATTTTAGGTAAAGTTTTTAAATGGAATTATTCTATTAGATGTCTAATAAATCTGTTTTTAATGGCATTTTAATTTTTTTGTCCTTTATCTGTCCTATAGAACTTTTACTAAATTAAAGAATAACACTGACTGTGGATTAAATATTAATAAATTATTATCTCATGACATATTGATGAATGGGACTTGTATCTTGGACTATTTGTTCATGAGTAAATAAATAAAATAAAAAGTCTTTAAATATGTTCTTAATAAAATAAAGTTTTAAGTAAAAGAAAACTTTATATACGTTTGTTTATTTCAATTAATATGAAAAACATAAACTAGATAAATAAATAAAATATGTTTGTTTATTTCAATTAATATATAAAACAAAAAGTAGATAAAAAAAAAAAAAAAAAAAATCTTTATATAATATGTTTGTTTATTTCAATTAATATATAAAACAAAAACTAGATAAACAAATAAAATAAAAAACCTTTATTATGTTTGTTTATTTCAATTAATTGCCGCTGTCTTCGGGCCAGCTCCTAAATCAGTTCGGCACAGTGGGGCTAATCGCCTTCGATCCACACAGACAACGACAAATGAAGTTATCAACACTTATTGATTATAATCTGGTTTTGGTGGCTTAAAGCCGGCGACAATAATGCGCCTTAATGACCAGGCACGAGTTGCCGATGATGATTACAGTGTACAGTAGTAGCCTGGCAGACGGGACCACCATGTGCTCCATCATGGTGAGAGGAGGGTGGGGAGAGTGGAGATGGGGTGGGTTGCTGTGTTTACGACCGGCTGCACGGCTGGAGCGCTGCAAGAAGCTTCCGTCTAAGACAGAAGGCGAGTGTCGATTGTTGACTACTGTGCCTGGTCTGACCGATTAAGTGTGTGTGTGTGTATGTGTGTTTTTCATTTTATAGTTTTCCGCTTTTTTTTACGATGCCTTTCAACCCCCAAAAGGGCGAACCCAAAACAATTGCAACAGATCCTTTCGACCGACTAACACCCAAAAGTCATAAAATGCCGTTGCCATTTGTATATGTGTATATATTATATATCTCTATGTATGTGTGTATGGCTGTATGTGTGTGTAGTGAGAGGGGTGGTCTTCCTGATTAACAACGTGGTTATCAAACGCCATCCAAAATGTTGGGCCCGTCAATGCGCTTTGCCATTCCTTTGCCTCTGCCTCAGCCTTTGCCCAGCGACAGTTATTGATGTCATAAAGTTGGAGATTTATGCCTGTCTGCCTATTTGGGTTTATATTTCATTGTTTCAGCGAGCGGGCCGCAGAACCGAGCTGGGATCGCCCCAGAGCAGCCAAATGTAGTGTTAATAATATGTAATGAGAACTACGAAAATTCAAAGCGTCGATAAACTAACTGGCATTACGTTTTTGTTTTTCTTACTTCAAGTAAATGCGAACTGTTAAAACATGAAATCGAATTCATTTTCCTATTTTCTAGATACATCTTATATACCAATTCGTATATTATAGTACACATACACAAACTCATAAATGAACTAAAAGTTAGTAAGAAGGAACCATGATATTAGGGTCTAAAAGATCCGGAACAGGCTCACATTATCAGCCCTAAATACATACTAACTTATTCAACAGATTATTCTAATAATTTACAACAAGTTAAGGACGCCTTAACAATTACCTTCCTAGTATTATAGACTAGGAGTATGTTTTTAACCTAACAAGCATAGTAAAATATTGTTTTCTTCTAATAAAAATTGTTATTTAACTCTCGCTTAAAATATCGAACGTTAACTTATATACAATACACGTACAATATAAATAATATGTAATCTGTATAGTATATATTATATGTAATATATATTATACTATGTAATATGTAATTATTGTGGCGTACACACTTAGATTAAGGTAATATCCTTTAAGATCCTTTGTAACATATTTTATAATTTTACTATTTAAAAAAAATATTGAAGCTAAATAATTTTATTTTATTTTATAGCCAGGTATCATGTACTTTTGGAAGAGTGTAAAATATGTACCAAAATTTCATTAAAATTTCATTAAAATTTCATTAAAATTTCTCAAGATTTATTTTGCTATAACCACGATAAGTTGGTAAGCGGAAAAATTTCACACACACGTTTTTCACTCGCTTTTCACAATTGTGGGTGAAATCTAAATTGTGGATCGACAAACAGAAGGAAGATTATGAATCAGAGGTATGCAAAAGTTGATCAGAATCAACAAGACAAGTATTTACGGCTGAGCATAATATACCACTGCACACACACATACATACATACATAGAAACATAATTACCACTACATGCTTGCTTTCACACATGCGTGCATACCGCTGCTTACCTTTACTCAACGCCTCGTATAATTTTACTACTATGTGTGTATGTATATACTATAAATATGAATATACATATATAAATGGATGTATAGTTGTATGTATATAGGTAAGTCTGCAGACATCAAACATTTAAAGGCATTAAAATAACTTTTAGTAATGCGGCCTTTGCGTAGACTAAACAAAATAAACATTTCGAACAACTTTGGAGGTGTTTCGCTGCATTCTCTCTGTGCACTCCCCATAAACAAATGAGGCGAAAAAGTATCAAGCAACAACAACAACAACAACAGCAGTAAGAAGGTAAAAAGGGAAATGCGGAAGGGCAGAGGCAGAGGCAGAACAACGGGTTTTAATGCATGTCGATATCGTCGCCAGCGCCGCCGCAGATCAAAGGCAGCCAGCGAAGCAAGAGAGCGGGAGCGAGGGAGCGAGAGAGAGAGAGCGGGAGCAGGAGAGTTAGAGAGGGGATCGTCAGAGAGGGGGCGGGGTTTTGGGTCGTTTAATTGCACTTGCCGCTTTTTATCTGTGTGAATGTGTTGGTGCCGCTGCCTTAGCTGGTTGTCAGAATGCGCATGTGTAGTTGCCTTTGATGTGCCTGGACTATGGGCTGGGGATTGAGATGGGGATGGGGATGGGGGTGGGGATGGGGTGGGGCTGAGGAGTGGGGATGGGCGCATTTGTTTATGCACACGCTATAAAAAACCATAAAATATGCATAAAACGCATAGGCAAAAAGGCAATTGCGATTGAAGTTGAACAGCAGGCAAACTAGATGAAAGTGGAAATGAACATCGAACTGAAAATGCAAATGAAAATGAAAATGAAAATGAAAATGGGTATGAAAATAAAGCGATTAACTGCAGACGTTGCCAATTCCTGGCAATCAACGTGGATGAAGTGGATAAATTCCCCCCACTGGAGTGTTTCCCGTGCCAACCAAGTCAAAGATATCTGTATAGATTCCTATTTATATGCACATTATATTTAAGGAATGTACACTTATCTTTATTCATATTCTAATTAATATTTTTTTTTACGGTCTATAATTATTATCATGAATATATATTAACATCTTTACATTAGTTAATTAAGCTGTGCAATCTTCTTCGCTTGGCTGGGATTTAAGTTCGGAACTTCGCTGGAACTGTGTTATGAATTCAATTTTTACATTTTTTTATCATATATACATATATCCAGTTTTTCATTGTGTAAATCTCCTTTTATTTCATAATATAAAGAAAACCCATGCCTGCTTTACGCATATATTTTTTTTATTATACTCCAACATATTGATCATATTTAATCATATTAAAATAATCCTATTATAGGGTTGTACTTTATTATCAACTATAGTTAAAAGGTAAAAACAATCTTCTTTTAACTGGGCTTCAAGCTCGGAACTTTGCTTAAAATTGTTTTAAAATTTTTTTAAAATTTCTTGTTTAAATTTTTATTATTATAAATAAAAAATTTTTTACTAAGTAATCCTTTTTTATTTTAAATTTAAAAGAAATACAATTTAAAATTTTTTTAAAATTTCTTGTTTAATGTTTTATTATTATATATAGATTTTTTTTACTAAGTAATATTTTTTATTTTAAATTTAAAGGAAATACAATTTAAAATTTTTTTAAAATTTCTTGTTTAATGTTTTATTATTATATATAGATTTTTTTACTAAGTAATACTTTTTTATTTTAAATTTAAAGGAAATCCAATTTAAAATTTTTTTAAAATTTCTTGTTTAACATTTTATTATTATATTTTTCATTAAGTAATACTTTTTTATTTTAAATTTAAAAGAAGTCCAATCACTGCTTTACTCATAACTTGTTTATCTAATTAAATCATATCGTATATATAAAAAAAACGCCCTTTAACGCCCGATTTAATATTTATGCCCTTTATATAGAGGTTTACAGTATTATTAACTCTTCTTCGGGTTCCCTTGGCTAATTCTTGGGTCTTGTGCAATCCGAACATTTCGCTTCATCAACTTTACTCAGGGGAATGTAATTGCTCTTCTTCTTCTCCGGCTTCTCCGGCTTCTCCGGCCTCTTTTATGGCATTTTCATTTGCGGGCTTATGGAATTTCTAGCGATTGGGTTGGGGCTTGTCTTTCACTCGTCACTTGGCACATTTCATTGCTTTGCCGGCTGCAGGGCCCATAAAAAGTACATAAAAAACTGTTGAGCATTGCTTCGTGTGCTTTATGGGTGTACGCCAAGTGGGCAGCGAATGTACGGCCGTAAAATGATACAAACGATGCAAGAATTTTACGACTGGGCTCCCGACTTCCACTTCGAACTCCGTTCCCTGGTCATTGAAGTCGATATTTCGGTTGCACTATAAAATGGGGCTCTATGAGAGCTATAAAATATTTATTCTAATAAAAAATAACTGTACATGAATATATACACAGATACACACAAATATAAATATGAATACAAGTACATATATATAAGCATTAGATATTAGATATATATAAATACAAATAGATTTAGGTAAGGGCTTTACACGATCAACAAACAAAGGGGATTAACATATGGAGCGGCCAGAGACCAGCCTCGAGATCATTGAAAGCGGCAAGATCCGGCTGCCATGTCCTAAACAATATCATCGGCCACCTGCGACTCCTGCTCCAGTATCGTGCTCTCTCTCAATTTGCTCTTCAGATTCTTGCTGGAGTTCGCTTCGGTCAGGCAGGGCTCGTGCTCGGCATGCTCGTGTCCATCGGCATCGGCATCGGCAGCCACATGCGCGGCCTCGTCCAGCTGCACCTTGCCCATGTGGCGGCGATAGCGATACCAGAGCTTGAGGCCCAGCACCAGGACAAAGTAGAGGAATGCCAGACAAATGATCACAATTATGATGCGCGTGACAATTGAATTGGAGGCTGACTTATTGCTCCGGACCACCAGGAGCACCTCCTCGCGCTTGAAGCCGGCGCTGCTGCCAATGGTGCAGCCATAGCGTCCCTCGTCCTCCGGCTGCACATTGTGTATCTCCAGTGTGTCGTTCTCCAGCAGATGGAAGCGAGCTGGATCCGTGTTGTTTTCGTTCAGGTATACCAAATCCTTGTCCCACTGGATGGTGGGCTTCGGTTCGCCCGTGGCTTGGCAGTGCATGACGGCGACCTCTGATTCGTTTACCTCGATGGGACCCACGGGCGGCACACTGAACTTGGGCGCCACCACCACATTGATGGAAACTGTGGCACTTATCTGGCCCTGACTACTCGATGCGAAGCACGTGTACTGGCCACGCTGCTCGTTGGTGACGCCGCGGAAGATCAGCGTGCCATTGCTATCCGTGACATTCGCCGGCAATGGCAATTGGGTTTCCTGCAAGGGACAGACGAAGCGTGAGTTGTTGCTGGATTGGAGCTGATCGAATCCCTGCCAGCACTTACCCGCATCCATTTGACCTGGGGCGGCGGCGTGCCCTGCGCCTTGCAGTGCACCTTGCTAACGCTGCCCAGTTCCAGATTCTTTGAAGTGGGCTGCGGCACAAACTTCAGCAGCTCAATCACCTCCAAGGCGCCGCTGCCGGAGCTGACCGCCGACTGCCCCTCCACCAGCAGTTGGCATTGGTAGAGGCCCGCGTCGCTGGCCAAAACGCTGCTGAAGTGCAGCGAGCCGGACTCCTTGTTGAGCGTCACCCGTCCATCCTCCCGCACCATGGTGTCCAGCTGTGGCTCGCTGGTGGTGCTGCTGGCCAGGCCCAGCTCCGCCTGACGCAAGGTCTTGCCGTCTTTGCGCCAGCGCAACGTAACGCTGTTGCTCTGCCTGTACAAGTCCGGCAGCTGGTAGACGCACGGAATTTCAATCGAGCTCTGCTCTTTAACCGTTATCCGTTCACTCGGCCCTTGGCTAATGCCGACATCCGCTGGCGGCACTGGCGAGACTGTGGGGGGACAAGGGGATACACATTTAGGTTGTGGCATCGGTGAGTCAACTATTTTGATGGCCTTACCGCGCACACAGCTGCAAGAGCAGAGGATCAGAGCGGAGCTCAGGAGCAGCCGGCTCACGTTTATCTCCGACTTAATCATGGCGCGAGTGGAAGAATTTCTTTGATTTCGCGTTCTCCTTTTCGAGTTTCGCGCAAAACAAAGAATACAACAAAAAAAAAAAAAAAAAAAAAAACAATAAATACAGAAAAACACAAACAAACAAAAACCGGTGTAGGGTTCTGCTTTATGCTTTATGATTCGCGTAGCAGGAATTTTTGTTTCCGCTCGTCTTTTTTTTTTTTATTTTTATTTTTAATTTTTTTTTTTTTAAGTTTTCTGCAGCGCAGCTTCAGTTCATTTCACGTCGCACGGTGCCGCTTAATGTTTATTTTTATGTTACGCACACGCGTCACGCTTAATTGTCCTGCTGCATAGTCCGTAGTCGTGGAGCAAGCGCATCTATCCGACAACCTCGCGCGTTCGCATTCAAAATTGAACTGACGCCGCAGCGAGCTAATTTCAGGCTACCAAGCGGAGTAGCCGGTCGACGCATGAGCGTTCAACTGCTCCCACTATTTACCAGTGTTTTTTCCGTTCGATGAATGCAACTCTGGGCATCACTACGTTTTCTACTGCTCTTTAGAAAATAGTAGTAGAACACTTTACTGCTGCCACGAAAGAGTAGAAAACTATTTTAAAACATTACACATCTATATATTTTTCTTAAATAACATCAATATATTTCATGTGATGAATGCAATTCTACGCATCACTTCATTTTCTACCAAAGAGTCGAAAACTATTTGAAAACAATTCATATCTATATATGTATATTTATTATTATTATCGTAACAGGTATATCTTAATTTAAAAAACTCTCTAATAATGGTAACTTAGTTTGGCTCATTCAGTTCCTTTGTTTTTGATATATTTTAATAACTTGCTACATTAGTTAAAAAGAATTGATTGCTTATTTGCAGGATTATAAAGTCTAAAATTGAGGTATGGTTGATACGCGACTATAAGTTGATTGGCGTTTGGCCACTCGGAAGGGACACCGTGTCATCATTTTGTAGACAACGGCACTGCACAACACAAACAGGCCCCAAAACACATACGTGAAGAGCAATATAAAGCGATTTGGTTGCCATAGCACCGTGTAACTTAGATTGTAGTTTTCTAAATGGGATACAAATGGGTTAGATTTGCGTTTCGTTCATTTATTGAATGAATCTTCACTCACCTAGCACCGCAAATCCCATGCCCATCTTGGCTTTTCCCATGCGATATGAGCATGTTGGCACCATTATTTCCAGGTAGCTGTGCTCCTGTTCCTTCAGTGCCTTGAGATCGAAATGCCGCACGGCATTCTCATAGAAATTAATTACCTTTGTCGACGGGTATATAAATATGCGCGACTCGTGCCAATGACCAGAAAACATTATATGTGGGTCCAAGTCGTTTATAATGGCGCGCAAGAGCGGCCCGCCGCCAATTAGTAGCGGGGCATGGGAGACTCCAATGCGAAGGCGTTCGGCATTATGCTCCTTGTCTGGATTCGTAAAGTCCAAGAGCATCCGATTGATCTTGAAGAAGCGTAAATGATTGTCATAGTCAAAGAGATCCTCACTCATGAATTCGTTTTCAAAACGTCGCTGATTTGAGTTGGAAATGTAGTCCCCATTATCGCCGCCAATGTCGTTGTCCCCCGGGACATGGACGCGCTGAAAATAAGCAGAAATCATGCGAAACTATATATTAATAGATGACGTAGGAAAAGTAGTAGTAGAAAGCAGGCACTCTATACTTACATTTGTTAGCTTCTTATTATTATAAATGCGCTTAAAGCGCCGCACATATTGCTTGTATTCTTGAGCGGTAGCTATGTTACCTTCATCGAGCAGATCTCCCAAAAAAACAAGAATGTGTGGTTGCGTAAATGATATTGCGCGCTCGAAAGTCTTTTGCAGATATCGATCCAAGTCGTAGCGAGCGATTGCACTGTGTGATGAACGATCGTACGAGTCGCCCAAGATTTGCGGGTCTGCAATAAGCAGTAGGCGGGTGCAGTTGTCTAAAATTAAACACGGAAACAGTCATTAATTGTAATAGACAAAAGGGTATGATGAGGCTACCTAGTTTGCAATCGATTGATTTCCAGCTGGATTGCGCTATATAGTAGACGAGTACTTCATTGAATAATATGAGCATTAGTGTGAGCACAACGAAGCCACGACAGAATAATCTGCAAGAGATTAAGTTTATACATTCCAATTTACTGGTGTCATTCTTAGTAGTTAGACATACCTATTGACAACGCGCAAAGAAGCCATAATCATGCTGAGCGTCGGACCTCCCTAAGTTGATTGATTAATTATGCGTAGCATTTAAATATAGATTGCGGGTTCTTCATTTCCCATATATATTTTAGAAATATCTGTACCGAATTTACGTAATTTTTGCGTTTTTGTCAAATTTCAGAGGAGGCGCTGACACCGCGTGCAGCTGGCAACTGATTCGCTCGCCTTTTGGGGACTGAAACACTCGGCTGTGTATCGGCTAATTAAATTAAAGAGAATTAAAAGGGCTGCGACTGATAATTAGAACAACACAACTAGCGCACTCACCAGACTAGCCGGTTGGATACTTTGTTGACTTCTGCTTGGCGACGCTGGCGGCGATGCACGCCAGCCGGTTGTCATGAGACCGTGTTAAACAGGCAATTTGAAAATTAAATATAAATGTACCGTTACAGGCGGAGCCGAACGCGCTAACGGTCAGCGCATTTTAACATTGCATTATCACACTTAGATTCGACAGATAAGAAAAACATTTATATATGAGGCTCAGGCAGCTGTTAATGAGCCCACAGCATGTTAACGCGGATTGGAGTTTACAGTTAACTGTTGCGCAAATGCGAGCCAACCTATTCAAATGCAACTCAACGTGGATGTTGCCCATTTTTTACATTTTTCACCATCTGGCCACATTGTGTGGTAGAGTAATGGCGTGCCAATCCGCACAAAAAGTGCGCTGTTGAAATTTTTCTTGCTGACAACAAACGCATCATAATTAACAGCTGAAATAATAAAAACAGATAAAAATGACAAAATAAGTGTGCAAAAGTAGTTTTTGTATGGTGCATATGTGGCTAAAACCAACAGTGACTTTGCCTTAAAACTTCAGGCCCTACTAATAGAACTTGGCAATTTTTTACCGCTGGCTGCTGCTCTTAAATTGTGAAAAGTAAGACCAGCTCTGAGTAAAATTTGCAGCTGCAAAACGAAGCTAATTTGCATGAAAAACGTTGAAAATGTCGTACAGTGTTCAGTTTACAAACAACTTTTGTTGTGCCATTTTGATAATATTTGTGCAAAAAGTAGCATTATTTGTGTCTCAAGTTGTTTGTAGTTTGCATATGTATGAATGTGTGTGTCATAAGCGAATGGCTTGGCAATGCTGCTGCCCGCTGTAACCGTTGATTTGGCAATGCTGCCGCCGCGCTGCTTTCGCGCTGCATTGTGGCTTTTTTCTTATTTTTTTTTTTAGAAACTTGAGGGTCACGCTTGTTGTCGTTTTTGCTTTTAATATTCTATATACGTCTTCTATTATTAACATAGGAAATGCACTTAGTGCACATCGCTCTTTATTTTAAATGTTATACATTGCCTTCATTGTTTACATTCACAGTTGCATTTTGTCTGCAGAGAAGTTTGTGTCGAGGGAGAGAGAGCTTTTAGCAGAAGCTAACAATGGCGGACATTGTTTATCCCAACGGCTGTCGGCCGTTGGTTGAGGATTTGGGAACTGATGAGCTTATCCGTCGTCTTAAGGTTTGTGCTAATATAGTTTTGATTTTTATCGGGCTGACTATCTAAAATGTTTCTTTTTGTAGACCTTGGCCAACGTGTTGCAAACCATGGATCAGGATGACAATCTGCATCAGCAGTACATTCCTTTGGCTTTGCATCTATTGGATGATTTCTTTATGCAACATCAATCTCGAGATGTTCAATTACTTATTGCGTGTTGCATTGCGGATGTGTTGCGTGTTTATGCGCCCGAAGCGCCCTATAAGGAGCAGGAACAAATCAAATCGATTTTCAAATTTTTTATTAAGCAACTTCATGGACTCAAAGATCCGCGGGATCCTTCGTTTAAACGCTACTTCTACTTGCTAGAAAATCTGGCCTTTGTAAAGTCATTTAATATGTGTTTTGAGCTGGAAGATTGTCAAGAAATATTTCATGAACTATTTAGCACTGTTTTCAAGATCATTAAGTAAGTACGGATGCAGTTGCTACTTTGTTTATAGCTCTAATTTGTAATGTTTTATCATTAAAGTGATCAGCACAGCGTTAAAGTAAAGAACTTTTTTCTTGATGTGTTGAGTCCCCTGATAACCGAGGCAGATAATTTATCTGTCGAATTACTGGATCTTATACTGATTAACATTGTGGAGCCAAACAAGTCAGCCAACAAGTATGCAAACGAACTGACGGAGCAGCTGCTGGTCAAAACAGGCGATGCCTTCGAGGCAACCATCAAATTGGTAATAAATATATGTAATCTTTTCAGATTAAGGTTCTAAAAAATGTATTTTATCATAGTTCTTCAATCGTTCATTGGTCATGGACAAGCCAAATAACAAGCTTGCTATCACAAGCAAGATTTATGATATAATCTATGAGCTTAACCAAATAAACAGTGATCTGCTGGTGTCGGTGCTGCCGGATTTGGAAAATAAGCTTGTCTCCACCGACGATGCAGAGCGACTGCGTAAGTGGATGCATTATTATTTAAAAATTAAATTTGTATTTTTATTTTCTGGTTGATTTGAACAAACCTTGATATTTGTTATCTTCTTCTTTAAAAATAGGAGCCACAACATTGCTGGCACGCATGTTCTCCGAGAAAGACTCGCAATTGTCAAAGAAATATCCTTCGCTATTGCGTAAGTTCTTTGGCCGTTTTTGTGACATTACTGAGCCAGTGCGTGTTAAATGCGTTCAATCGTCAATGCACTTTTTGCTCAATCACCCACATCTGCAGTCTGAAATAACTGAAAAGCTTAGCGTGCGCCATCATGACCTGGACGAACTTGTTCGCCACGAAGTTGTGATGGCAATTGTGGAAACCGGGAAGAGAAATTTCGATATAGTTGTCAAATCGCCGAAACTATTGGAAATAGTTCGGGAACGAACTATGGATAAAAAATATAAAATACGTCGTGATGCTATGAACGGATTGGGCTATATCTATAAGCGAGCTATTTGCGAACCGAATGACTTGAGTCCAGAGGTGAAACTTCAGGTGGATTGGATTAAAAACAAAATTATGCATGGCTACTATAAGCTTTGCCTGGAGGATAAACTGATGGTGGAACGGCTGCTGATCACCTGTCTAGTGCCCTATAAGCTAGCACCGGAGGAGCGTATGAAGAAACTGTATCATTTGCTAGGCGATTTGGATACTAATGCGACAAAAGCTTTTGTGGAGCTGCAAAAAAATCAAATGAAATCACGCCATACGGTTAGCGATTGGATTAAATTGCATCACTCTAAGGAATTTACGCCTCGTGTGCTCAGTCAACTAGCTGCTAAGCAGGCCAATATTGCGAAGTATGATCGAATACACATAGCTATATTTTACCTACTAATACCATTAATTCATGATTTTAGATTGCTTCCGGATCCTTTGAAAGCAAGTGAGTTTATTACACAGTTCAGTCAACATCTGCGTAAGGATGCACAGCTTTTACGCTGCATAAACATTGTTCTCAAACGTGATGTCAGCTGCCGTGAATGCGCGGACACAATGAGCGTGCTGCTCAAAAAACTTGGCGCTCATGTCATGACCAATCTCTACTATAACACGGTCAAGATGCTCATTGAACGCGTGGCATCTGTTATGGTTGACAAAGAGTCCATCGGAGTGCTAATCGGGTAAGTTTCTTAATACGGCTCAAAATTGTGAATCCACATTTATTTGGATTTTGAATTTACAGGTTGGTTGAACAGTGCATTCAAGGCGGTGAGATTTGCAACGAGATTGGAATATCACCAGACGAAGCTGGAGAACGTGGTTTAAAGTTGTTAAGCGTGAGTGGAAATTACATTTTGCCAAAAACGTATTTTTTTTTTAATTTTGGTGCTTTTTGCAGATGTTATCGTATGTATTTTCGGCCCATTTCTTTACGGATACCTCGTTGCGACATCTTATCTTGCTTTTAAGCTATGAGCATGAATATGTGGCACCTTTAGTGCTCAAAACATTGACTCATTTGGGACGTTATCAACCGCTTATTGACGATGCCAATCCGAATATACTAAAGCAACTAGCACCCATTTGCAAGGACTTTGCGCTTGTAGGTACTCCAAAACAGGCAAAACATGCGGTACGCTGCATCTTTGTCAACACTCAATCATCATCCACGGGCACTACAGATGGCGGCGGCAGTGCCTCAACTACCACACAAACTGTGCATCCCATTTTTAACGAGATCATTGAAGAGCTACGAGTTAAACTGACGCCGAATTGTGAATATCAACGAACTAAGATTGTCACATTGGGACACATAGCTCTTAATATGCCGCAGGCATTCCTAACACCCGTGAAGAACATGATTGCGCGACGCATTGTCAAGGAGCTGCTTATACAGGAAGTGCCAGCGCAACGTGACTACGAATTGCCCGAAAGCGATTGGTGCGAACAGGACGAATTACCACCCGATACACTCTGCAAGTTAGATGCTCTCAAAACTATGGCTCGTTGGCTGCTTGGTTTACGCTCAGACGAACATGCGGCCCAAAAAACCTTCCGCATGCTTGCGGCCTTTGTCAATCAGCGCGGTGATTTGCTTGCCCAGAATCGGTTGTGCGGTGCCGAGAAATCCTGGTTGCGTCTAGGTGCTGCTTGCGCAATGCTTAAGGTGTGCGAACAGAAAGGTGTCGGCGATCAATATAGCGCCGAACAGTATTTACAGCTCTCCCAGTTGATGGTAAGTACAAATTCTTTATACATATGATCATATAGTAAATTGCTGATTTGAATACAGGAGGATCCAGTGCTGGAAGTGCGCGAGACATTTGCGAGAAAATTACACAAGGGCCTAGGTAGAAGTCTGCCTAGGAATTGCTTACCTTTGGACTTTATGGGCTACTATGTCTTGAGCGGCAAAGAGACAAATAAAAAGTAACTATTCGACTAGTAGAGTAATTGAGATTACTTATTTATTCGTATTCCAAATAGATTACAAGATCAGGTTCGCCATTATGTGGAAGCGGATGTGAATAAACGACGGGAATATTTAAAGACTGTGGCTATGACGTGTAAGTAATGTTAAATACTTATATGAAATAGAAACTAATCTGTTTAATTTTGCCGTTGATAGCCCCGGATAGTTCCACGGAATCGCAGTCACTGCATATTTTACCTGACTACATGCTGGCTTTTGCTATACCAATACTTGTGTTTGATCCTAGCTTTACGAGCCACGAGGATACTGCGCAGCTGCGCAAGATGGAAAAGTGTTTGCGTTTTATTCTCGAACCGCTGATGGCGAAACGCGAATCATTTGTCTATGGCTTCTATAAACAACTGTTACAGCTGATCAAACAACGTGAGTTCAGCCAAAGCTCGGACAAGGATAGAATGCAAAACAACTATGTAAGTATTTTTTATATTGTCACAATTGTAAGAACACTTGTAAAACTATAACTTTTTAAATAGAAAATGTGGGCGCTCTGTGATCTCGCTATGCATATAATCGATGCTAAAGTTGGCCAATGTGATGGCAATACGAGCGCCTTCTCAATGCCACTGGCGCTGCCAGAAATGTACTATAAACTGCCCGCCGTTGCAAATTTCCAGAATAATGAAATCTATATACCATTGGACATATACACATTGGGCGCCAAACCAAGTAAAGCATCTGCTACGACAACAGCGAGCTCCCATGCACCAGCTGCAGGCTCTAAACGGACTGCGGCGTTGGCGTTGGATGATGATAATTCACAGGTAAATTGAGACTGTAAGCTTTTTTTAAACTTTCAGTAATTGTCTGAATTTTTATAGGAGAACAACCTCTTTGATAACATACGCGCTGCAGATACGACGGAGCCAATGACTAAACGAACGCGCGGCGGTGCCGCAGCGCCTGCCAAATCGTAGAGCAGAATGCGGCTACTTGTTAGTATAGTGTTAGTCTAGGCCCTAAGTTAACTAAATATTTAAGACGTAGATGGGTACTACGATTAGAACACACAAACACACACACACACACGGACCAACAACAAACTCTCATCCGACAGACATTGCATCCTTGAAACTAATGTAACTTCTGTTGTGTGTGGATGGATGCAACAAACAGACCAACCAATATGGCAACATACCAATCGCAGATAGTGTCGCCTATTTTGTTAATTTTAGTTGTAATGATGAAAGAGCATAGTTTTACCTCTATTATTATTCTATTATATATTTTAATTGTGTACTGTTTTGTATTATGCTCCTTTCGGCTTGTTTCATTGTAACCTTTTTCACTATTTTAAAAGAAATTACTTTTAGAAATATATAAAAAAAAATTTGTCGAATAAAAAGAAAGGAAGAAGTTAGAATGGAAATTAGTTGAAGTATGTCCCGACGTAAAGTAACAGAGCCTTATTAAGAAATTAATATTAACTTTTCTATGAACGCAGTTAAAATTTAGTTAATATAAAATGCGTGATTAATCATAATATACTTTAAAACAAAAAAACATATACACATATACATATTCATAAATACTGAGAATGCATTCAAAATGTATTAAAACAATTGAAGAACATTGTTGTAAGCGTATTGAAGTAATATTAAAAATTGAAGAAAAAACAAAACCTGTACATTTAACTATTATAACTGTTTTTCAAATACAAATAATTATTTTAAAGAAAGTAATTAATAAAATGGTCCAAGAAATGGTTCAAATTTATGAGAAATACGCGCTATGTGTATTAGGAGCTACGGTAACACTGTCTAACGCAGAGTTGCCACTATGCGCACGCAGCTTGGCAACGCTTCAAGCAATTGCATTCGAATTTGGCAGCGGGGGTGCGTCGTGTGTATGTGCTGGTTTTCATTTTTTATTTTACTATATTTTGTATAGTAATTAATAAAATTGTATGTTAAGTGAATAAATGGGCTAATAACTAGGTATTAAAAAGCGGTTTCTGTAAAGCGAAGGACGAATTGGAATGGATGCATTGCTCAAGCAGGCGCTGCATGAAGCGCATTCATCAGTAGCTAAAAGTGACGTCACACGGCCGGGATTCAACGATATGTCGGGCACAAGCCCAATCGCTCGTATCAGTATGAAAACAAACGTGCAGCCGGACGGGCAGCAGAACCGCATCTACACCGAAACCCCCAAACTCGAACATAATAAACAACGGAAGTCGCAGCTGAGCAACAACGCCATTGGGCTTTGCCGTTTAGCCAAAGCAACAACAAAACAATATATTTGTGTGGGTGGAGGCAGTGCGGCTAGTGTCAAGGGGCAGGAACCAACGTTTGATGTGCGCCTCAAAGCTCTGATTCTTTTGTTTGGTATTATAATTATCGGGTACCGAATCATTAGTTTAGCAAGTGAGTACATTCAATCTGTTGGGCACAACATTTATCAAGTGCACTTGTTTATAAAGTATTTTAAAAATAGCGGGACGTGCATATGGCTGTGTACATATACGTATTTATATATAGACAATGGCAATGATTGTATGATCTCACCGATTTACATGCTCATTGCTTTTCTGTTTCACCTTCGTGTTGCGCCTTTCCAGCGCTCTCAGCACGCACTCAAATAACCCTTTCTCCCCGCCATAATATGCGCTAAGCATCTAAATAAAGACTCATCAATTGACTGTTGCGCATTTTGTTTTAGCCTAGAGCAACTGGCCATTTGCATACGTAAAGCAGAAAGCCAACAAAAGCGATTTTTCACTAATTGCTTTAAACCTTTTGGCTCTGTTTGTATAAATATATATATGTAGATGTATACTTACTTTAGTATGAATGTATTAGGTATAGCAAACATGTCAAGTTCTTTTTTACTGTGAGTGATTTAACGGTATTTTGAACTTAGTCGCGTCACGCGACTTAAGGAACAGTGGGAAGAGTTAGTCGCGGATAAGAGAATTTATTAATTTTTTATTCGTTTATATTACAGTAATTATTTTTATCATAAATAATTAATCATAAAAATTAGTAACACTATGTTAACTAGTAAGAAAAGTTAGTTTTGATATTGTTTTAATGTTGACCCACTGTGCAATATTTGAGTAGGCGTGAGAACTGGTTTTGTTAAGAGTTTTCCTTAATATTGCTTTGTGTTTCCGCAGATGAGTGCAATTAATATTTTTCTAGTTTCTTTTTCCTTTTTTGTTAGCTGACAACACATTTATCGAACTGCTGATAGAAACCAAATTGCCGACCTTGACGCGTATCTATTAATAACTTGTTTCCAATTGCCGCCCACAGTGCCCTACATCAACGGCAGCAACGTGCAGCAGCTGAGCAGCTACGTGCAGGCACAATTGAGCGCTGCCGTTAACTGGTCGGAGCAGAACCAACTGTGTGCCAAACTGTGTCCAGTGCTGTGTGGTCTCATTGTAGCTGTTTTTTGTTACTCCATCGTTTATTTGGACAGCGCTGTGCCAGGCGTTAGTCCGCCGGCGCCCTTTTCACCCCGCTCCAAGCAGCGGTAAGTGGAATAATGAAATTCATCGATTTTTTGTAACCAATTTTGTTTTTGCAGCTCTCGTCGAAGGAGCTCGACTGTTCAAATAAATTATTTGTGTGCGCTGGGCGCAGGAATCATGGTTACAGTCATGATGTATATGGATTTATAATGCCACGATACACAATCGTAAAACTAATTTCCGTGAGGTCAATTATGGCATCAGTATTAGTAACTAATTCAGTCCAATTTGATAATTGTAAACATTCGTATCTTACTAATTAGGGTTTAATTTATTTTTGATGTAAATGAAGTAAATATATATATATATATATATATATATATATTACTTCATATATATATATATATATATATATATATATATATATATATTTATATATTTGTAAATGTGCAATGCTCCAGAAGCAAAATCCCACAGCGTTGTATTTATGTGAGAATTAAGTAGAAGCTAAAGAAGCTAAACAGTTAACTTGAAGTCGATTTTTTCATTTACTTATTTGATAAGTTCTAGTTAATTATAATGTATTACTAATATTTATGTATGCAAAGTAGTAAAAGGCATATAAGAGTACAAATTGGAAAATGTGTAGGGCATTATGTCTATAAAAACTAAAGAAATAAAATAGTTAAGAGTACGAAAAAATACTTCCATTCATAAGAATAAGTGAGACTTAATTGCCGTATCAAATACTATTAAAAGGTACTGCTTGCATTTTGCATTAATACATATGAATTTACATTCACTATGCGTGTGAAATTCTGTTGCCAATCGGCGATGCTTACCTGTGAGACGCTAAAAGTATTTAAGCGATTCTCGCCTATAAATCGTCCCACCACATTGACGTAACAACCTGTAGCTCAACATACATATGTATATATATTGGATTATGTAATTTTTGGCTTATATTTATATATACTTGCCGTTAGTCAAGCCTTTAAGTTCACCATCAAAATCGTAGAAAATTGCCTGTAGTATCGGACCCTTATCCTCATTCCGCAGCAACATCGTTTGCTCGCCTCGCTTACCCGCAATAATGCGTAAAAGTTGACCTGTTGAATGCGAAATTACTTTGCGATATTTTTATACGTTTATCGGCTTACCGTAGACATTCCAAAGTGCATTCAAATGCGGCCGCTCTCGATGCATTTTTATGCAAAAGTCTACACGTCCAATTAGACTTAATAAATTACGTCCAGGTTTGGACATTGGTGAAGTTGGCAACGCTGCCATCGGCTCGGGTTTGGGCATCGCAATTGTTCCATTTTGTGCACAGCAGAGGGATTTGTGAAGACCTTTTGGTACAGGCTTGAAAATAAACTCTTGCTTGGGCTTAATTTTTGTTGGCTCTTCAACAAACCCCGAAAATATAAGCTTATTGTCTTTCTCGCAGAGACTTAACTTAGTTTGCTTCAGCTGACTTCCAGTTTTTCGCAAAAGGCCGGAAGCCGTTTGAAAACTACGATTGGAAAGCAATTGCTCATTTTTCATTAGCTGTGCTTTGAATTTATGCTGGGTATTGGCGGCCAAGCTGTTGATTTTTTTGGCTGTGTATACAAATTTATTTGGTTAAGTAATTAAAAAATATTTGAATTATACTGACTTTTGCCCGAGAACATTTTGCACTGGAAAAACGACAGTTACACAGTTAAAAAGAAGGGTGACCGTTTTTTCTTTGCAATTTATCTTGCTAATATGTTACCCATCCTTTGTAATTTTTCGATTTGCCGATTCATTTTCAAAAATCGATTAAAGCTCATCGAAGTGACATTTTATCGACAGTCTCCACGCGAGTTTATTTTCGTTTCGATGTATAAAAATTTTGTAAATAGCGCTCTTCAAAATAATTAAACTTTGCCATTAAAAAAACTAACGTAGAAGCGATGAGTACGATCCTAGAAAAGATCTCGGCCATCGAGTCGGAGGTGAGCAGACACATCCCAGTTAAAAATATGCCAACTGCAAAGCTAACCTGTCTCCCACTTTATTTCACTTCATGTGCATGTACGAATGTTTGTGTGTATATGTAGATGGCACGCACGCAAAAGAATAAGGCGACGTCTGCCCATTTGGGCTTACTGAAGGCCAAGCTTGCCAAGCTCCGACGTGAGCTTATCTCTCCAAAGGGCGGTGGCGGTGGTACCGGCGAAGGTGGGTTGAGCTTTAAATTGGTTTAAGCCACATCATTAACCATGAATTTGCAGCCGGCTTTGAGGTGGCCAAAACCGGTGATGCTCGAGTTGGTTTCGTAGGCTTCCCGTCGGTTGGAAAGTCGACGTTGTTATCGAATTTGGCCGGCGTTTACTCTGAAGTGGCGGCATACGAGTTCACAACGCTCACCACTGTGCCGGGTTGTATTAAGTACAAGGGGGCTAAGATACAGCTTCTCGATTTGCCCGGTATTATCGAGGGCGCGAAGGACGGCAAAGGTCGTGGTCGTCAGGTGATTGCTGTGGCACGTACCTGCAATTTGATCTTCATGGTGCTGGACTGTCTCAAACCGCTGGGCCATAAAAAACTGCTAGAGCATGAATTGGAGGGCTTTGGCATACGTTTGAATAAGAAACCCCCAAATATTTACTACAAGAGGAAGGATAAGGGTGGCATCAATCTTAACAGCATGGTCCCTCAGTCTGAGTTAGATACGGATCTGGTGAAGACTATACTATCGGAGTACAAGATACACAATGCGGATATAACACTACGTTATGATGCTACAAGTGACGATCTGATCGATGTTATTGAGGGTAATCGCATTTACATACCCTGCATTTATCTGCTCAACAAGATTGATCAGATATCTATCGAGGAATTGGATGTCATCTACAAGATACCGCATTGTGTACCTATATCAGCGCATCATCACTGGAACTTCGACGATTTGCTCGAGCTGATGTGGGAATACTTGAAGCTAGTTCGTATTTATACCAAGCCCAAGGGACAACTGCCCGACTACAATTCACCAGTTGTATTGCATAGTGAGCGCACGAGCATCGAGGACTTTTGTAATAAGCTGCATCGGTCCATTGCAAAGGAATTTAAATAGTAAGTTTAGTGATTTCCTTAAATAATTGTGATCTAAATATTTTCATATTTTACAGTGCGCTGGTTTGGGGCTCTTCGGTCAAACATCAACCTCAAAAGGTGGGCATTGAGCATGTACTGAATGATGAAGATGTGGTGCAAATTGTGAAAAAGGTCTAAGACCTATTAATATATACTCTATTGGATTTTAATTGTTTGCATTTTTTAAATAAATCGCGAATTGAACTTACTATTCTGCAGTGTTACCAGTCAACATTTTATTTCTCCAAATTTGCGATAGTCGTAGACTTGTTGCACTATCGATGGCGGCGATAATCTATCGATATCTCTGTTTAAAGGGCCTATCTATCGTAGTCCGCCGCTAAACACGCGTTGTTATTATTATTAATATATTAGGTATATAAATGGTCGAGATTAAAAAGGGTGATGCTGGCGCAGAGGATAACACCTGGGAGCCGGGCGACAGCAAGGAATGGCTCAAGCCCATCAAACCGTTGCAGGAGAAATGGAAACTGGTGCCGGCTTTTCTGCAAGTCAAAGGGCTTGTCAAGCAGCACATTGATTCGTTTAATCATTTCATCAATGTGAACATAAAGAAAATTGTTCGTGCCAACGAAATTGTGACCAGCGGAGCAGATCCGCTTTTCTATCTGAAGTATCTGGACGTGCGCGTGGGTAAACCCGATATTGACGACGGCTTTAACATAACCAAGGCGACCACGCCGCACGAGTGCCGGCTGCGGGACACCACCTACTCGGCGCCTATCAGCGTGGACATTGAGTACACGCGCGGCACGCAGCGCATTAAGCGAAACAATTTGCTCATTGGACGCATGCCTTTAATGTTGAGATGCTCTAATTGTGTTTTGACCGGCAAATCCGAATTTGAGCTGTCAAAGCTCAATGAATGCCCGCTTGATCCGGGTGGTTACTTTGTGGTTCGCGGCCAGGAGAAGGTCATACTTATTCAGGAGCAGCTCTCGTGGAATAAAATGCTCACCGAGGATTTTAATGGGGTCGTACAGTGTCAGGTGACCTCGTCGACGCATGAGAAGAAATCGCGTACTCTAGTGCTGAGCAAGCATGGCAAATATTATCTAAAGCACAACTCAATGACGGACGACATTCCCATTGTTGTGATCTTCAAGGCTCTAGGCGTGGTGTCTGACCAGGAGATAATGGCTCACATTGGTCTGGACGCGCGCTCCCAGAATCGTTTTGGAGCGTCGCTCTTGGAGGCTTTTAATTTAAAGGTATTCACACAGCAGCGAGCCCTGGACTACATGGGTAAGTTTTACTGGTACTAAAATAAAATACATATTTTATTTTATAACCTATGAATAATTGCAGGCTCCAAACTCGTGGTTAAGCGTTTTCAGAGTGCAACCACTAAAACGCCATCGGAGGAGGCCCGCGAGTTGTTGTTGACCACAATCCTGGCGCACGTGCCCGTAGACAATTTCAACTTTCAAATGAAGGCAATTTATGTGTCGCTAATGGTTCGCCGTGTGATGGCCGCCGAGCTGGACAAGACGCTATTCGATGATCGCGACTATTATGGCAACAAGCGGTTGGAACTGGCTGGTTCGCTAATTTCGTTAATGTTTGAGGATTTGTTCAAGCGCATGAATTGGGAACTGAAGATGATAGCGGATAAGAATATACCAAAGGTAAAAGCGGCACAGTTCGATGTGGTGAAGCACATGAGAGCGGCACAGATCACCGTTGGCCTCGAGTCTGCTATTAGTTCCGGCAATTGGACTATCAAACGTTTCAAAATGGAACGCGCTGGCGTTACGCAAGTACTCTCGCGCCTTAGCTACATCTCAGCGCTGGGCATGATGACTCGAGTAAACTCACAGTTTGAGAAGACACGAAAGGTGTCCGGTCCACGTTCACTGCAGCCCAGTCAATGGGGCATGCTGTGTCCCTCGGATACGCCCGAGGGCGAGGCTTGTGGTCTAGTTAAGAATCTGGCACTAATGACGCACATAACGACCGAAGTCGACGAGCGTCCAGTCATGACATTGGCCTACAATGCTGGCGTCGAGGACATTCGTGAGGTCAGTGGCAATCCAATCAATAATCCTCACGTTTTTCTTGTCTTCATCAATGGCAACGTGCTGGGCCTGACCATTAATCAAAGGCATCTGGTGAACAATTTGCGCTACATGCGCCGCAAGGGACGGATGGGCAGTTTCGTCTCCATACACACGTCCTACACACAACGCTGCATCTTTATACACACGGACGGTGGACGCTTGTGCCGTCCATATATCATAGTGGAAAAATCGCGTCCACGTGTGCTGCAGTCACATTTGGATGAGCTGCTGCGCGGCGTCCGTAAATTTGATGACTTTTTACATGATGGATTGATTGAGTACTTGGATGTAAATGAGGAGAACGATTCATTTATTGCTTGGAACGAGGAACAGATTGAGCCCCACACAACACATCTGGAAATTGAGCCGTTTACCTTGCTGGGCGTCTGCGCTGGCTTGGTGCCGTATCCCCATCACAATCAGAGTCCCCGTAACACCTATCAATGTGCCATGGGTAAACAAGCCATGGGCATGATTGGCTACAATCAAAAGAATCGCATCGATTCCCTTATGTATAACCTGGTCTATCCGCAAGCTCCGATGGTGAAGTCGCGCACCATTGAGTTGACCAACTTCGACAAGCTGCCCGCTGGTCAAAATGCCACGGTGGCTGTCATGAGCTACTCTGGCTATGATATTGAGGATGCACTCATCCTAAACAAGGCCTCAATTGATCGCGGCTACGGGCGTTGTCTGGTCTACAAGAATTCTAAGTGCACGGTTAAGCGTTATGCGAATCAGACATTTGACAGGATCATGGGTCCGGTGAAGGATGCGCTAACCAACAAGGTGATATTTAAGCACGATGTGCTGGACACGGATGGTATTGTGGCACCTGGCGAACAGGTGCAAAACAAACAAATCATGATTAACAAGGAAATGCCAGCTGTGACATCCATTAATCCACTCGAAGGTCAGTGCCGAAATATATATATATACATTCCTCTTAATATATGCAACATGTTTCTAATACCTTGTTTTCAGGCCAATCGCAGGTGCCTTACACCGCTGTGCCCATTAGCTATAAAGGACCTGAGCCGAGTTACATTGAGCGTGTGATGGTCTCAGCAAACGCCGAGGAGGATTTTCTTATTAAGATTTTGCTGCGGCAGACTCGCATACCGGAGATTGGCGATAAGTTTAGCTCGCGGCATGGACAGAAGGGTGTTACGGGTCTCATTGTGGATCAAGAGGATATGCCCTTCAATGACTTTGGCATATGCCCAGACATGATTATGAATCCGCACGGTTTTCCCTCTCGTATGACAGTCGGCAAGACCTTGGAATTGTTGGGCGGCAAGGCTGGCGTCTTGGAAGGCAAATTCCACTATGGCACTGCATTTGGCGGTTCGAAAGCAGCGGATGTGCAGGCTGAGCTGGTGCGTCATGGCTTTAATTATATGGGCAAAGACTTTTTCTACTCGGGCATAACTGGAGGACCGCTAGAAGCATACATTTACTCTGGCCCGGTGTACTATCAGAAGCTGAAGCACATGGTGCAGGACAAGATGCATGCCAGAGCTCGTGGTCCAAAGGCTGTGCTCACCCGTCAACCCACTCAGGGTCGCAGTCGTGAGGGTGGCCTGCGTCTGGGTGAAATGGAGCGCGATTGTCTCATATCTTATGGAGCAAGTATGTTAATAATGGAACGCCTAATGATATCATCGGACGCCTTTGAGGTGGATGTATGCCGCACCTGCGGCAGATTGGCCTACTGCTCCTGGTGCCACTTCTGTCAGTCGTCGGCCCATGTCTCGAAGATTTCGATGCCGTACGCCTGCAAACTGCTCTTCCAGGAGCTAACAAGCATGAATGTGGTGCCCAAGCTGATACTAGAGAACTACTAGTAAATGCTTTTAGGGATTAGATATGTATATGTGAAGTGGAGACAAAGTAAATAAATAGTATGTTTATGTTTGTAAGGTTAAACAGTGTACAAGTTCAATGAACGTGGGGTCGCCTACGTGACCCGCTCATCCATACCCAGTCAATGGGCCTTCCTCCCATTACCCAATTGGCGCATTGATAAATGTTATGGGCTAAGACTTTGGCAACGTCTGCTTTTAAATTCTCATTTAGATCTGCCACCAGCCACGCCCAGCCAGCCTCACTTTCGCAGCATTTGCGTAAATTTTAACATATTCATGAAGTTCTAAGCGAATGTCAAAGTGAAGTGGCAGAGAGGCACGCTAAAGCCAAAGCCAAAGCCAAAGCTAAAGCTCCACACCGCTGTTAAATAGCAGACGCTTGCTTATTAACAGCGTGAGGGAAGTCTCTCGAATGTTAAGAGAGCAGGCGACGCGCTGTTATTTTGCATGCCAGCTAAATACGGCTTAAGCCTCCTGCTTAATTGCATCTTTTATTGCGGGCCAGGCTTATCAAATTGCTGATTAACCTTGTTTTCGCTTCTGCTTCCTTTTTCCCTTTGTGTAAACACAAAAGTTACGGCCACTCAGTGAGCGTGGGAGAGTTTATGTAGGCGCTTTTACAATTACTTCCACGCAGTTAGAAATTTGGCAGGGGGTATTAGAATAAAGGGTTCAGAAGCGAATTGCCCAAAGTAAAATAGCCGTATTCTGAATTATTATGTATTTATTATGTATTATTTTAAAGTGCTATAAAAAGAAATTTATTAAAACAAAATTCTTGAAGAAAGAGTTTTCTATTTTTAGTTTCCAACCCGATTTTGATTTCTGTAAATCGATTAAAAAATCAATACTTATCTAAATTCCATACCAAATGCCCGTTTGCTGAATTCCATATAAAAATGTTTTGGGTTCTCGATAAACTAATTAATTATATCTAAACAAAGTTTTATGAAACATTAGATGTGCACTTAACGTTTCAAGTGATGCCTAATTACAGGGTATTAAGCCAACAGAATTCACTTCCGTTCCCACTCTTAAACTTGTTGATTATCAATTAGCATAGGAAAATAAACATTGGATGATATACAAATGAAATCAATTCCGTTGCTTGCTTTATTCTCAGACTTCTCGGTTTATCCATTTATGCCACAACCCAAAGGGGGGACGAGCGAAGCCTTGTTTACATATCAAAAATTCAGAACTTATGTGAAAAGTGTTCAACTGTCTTTTACTATTTCTTCTTCTTCTTCGTATATCTTAACTTTGAGTGGCTGCTGCGACTTTGAGGCTATTCACAAAGCCATTTTGGCCAAGTTTGCTGGCTTAGTGGGTCAATGCACTGGCACGCACGTGACTCGGCTACTTGCAACTGGCAACTGGCAACTGGCAACTGGCAACACCTATAAGGCTGTGTCCTTGTGTGTCATTTCAAGTCACTTGAGCTCAAAATAGTTAACGGCACCGCCCAGCCACCCACAGCAGCGACTGCTGCAAGTGCAATGGCAGCGATGGGGAGAGTGAGGCTATAGGAGGGGGGTGGGAGGAGGTTGCAGAGGCAAAACTGTTCGCATCCAATGGGGCACAATAACGATAAGACTGCTCAACCAACCAACTGGCTACCTTCCGGCTGGGGATGGGTCCAGGACATGGCTGGGCATGGCATTCATGCCTTTTGGCTATTTGTCAAAAAGTTTACTTTTGATTCACATATACACACACAGACAAACACACGCTGATAGACATATATAGATGTTAACATTATAGATTCAAATGGGTGTTGGCCAGTTGTGCAAAGTTAAGCGTTATTTAAGTGTTGTTTAACTTGGCTAAAGCGGCACATTTAAGGATAAAAGCCTTTCTAAGGCCACTGACTGTCAACAACTTCCTTGATAGTTTGAAAAGCTCATATTTATATTAATATAACTTAAAAGCTAGTTCTTAAACTCTATTGCATTATATTTTATTTTAAGCCAATAAACTCTGACGCCAAATATTTAGCTATTTTTATAGAGCACCTGTTTTCGTTAACAGCGTTATGTTAAAAGGACCATCTAAAGAGTAAGACAAAGTTGCATATCTTACGCGCTCTTTATTTCAAGCTTTTATTTCAATTTGCTCTCTGGTTTATTTGGATGCCAATAACAGTGCTGAGCACTGCAACCGTTTAGTAGCTACATTTAGCTGATTGGGCAAGAAAATTTTGATCTATGTCAAACAAATGTGCTAAATTATTTGTTTTGTTATTTACGATAACTTTTTAAGTTGTTGAGTTAACAGTTCTGTTCAACTTTTTAGCTTAAATTAAAGTCATACATTCAATTGGTGCCATCACTGCCATCTATTTTTAGCTACATTTTTCTCTCTTTTGCTCAGAAGCTATAAAAGCCAGTGCCAGAGTTAAAGAGAGTTCAGTTGAAACCGGCGCTCGCTCGCGTTTTTCCCAACTAAACGCAAAGCTTGGGCTGCGCTTGAATTATAAATGAAAAGCTGAACAAAAAACATTTTGAGCGCAGTTTGCACAAAGAAATTGTTGTTGTCAGTTTGTTGCAGTGTGTTGTGTCTGAATGAAAGATATTTAAATTTATTTAAGTATCGAATGTATAAAAACAAATGGTGTTCAGTGCTGCAAATGTTCTATTAACTATTTAGAACAATTTTAATAATTAATAAATAAAAATCGTAAAGATAATAAATAAATTTTATCAAAATGCCAAATGCGAGCGAGTTAACAACAAATGGCACTGACTCCAGAAAGCCATTCAAGGTAAGTTTTTTAAATGTTTAATGTTTATATGTCAATAAAAGGCTAGCACAAAATAGAGTTTAGTGCAATGCCATGCCCATTTTTGGGCGTCGCAGTTGTTGGAGCTGTTATCGTTTATGACCGCGTGCCGTGCTTCGCATTTGCGCTATTTAAAAATTCCAACATAAAAACTGGGTGAACTTTAAGTTGCTGAGAGCAAGATAAAGAGCGTGCAGCAAGAGAGCGAAAGCTCTCAACCAGACTGCACTGTAAACGTTTGTTTACATGCGAGAGCATAAGATAGCAAGAGAGTGAGAAGACATCAAAAGAGAGCAAAATAATCGGTTAGACTTTGCAAACGCAAAATACTTGACATGCATTTTGGGTTTTCTGTCTTTGTTGTGCTTATTTGATTTTTATTTTGTATTTATTTAGTTTGAAGCGCTTGGGAATTGTTTGTCTTTGGCATTTGTTTGTTTGCCAGCAATTGCCTTTGTTGTCAACTAATTTGTTTAGCCGCTGTCTAAATAGCTTGAAGCCGTTTAAGGGACAATTTATTTTATTTGTGTTGGACAGAGCCCGGCTTAGAGCAAAGCAAATCCACTCGTCTGCCACAAAAGGAAATCGTCTTTGACAGCCTTTGACAAATATTTCGCAAATTTTATGCGGCCGCTTTGTGTTGAGGTCCTTTTATCAGTGGCTTAACTGCACAACATACAACGTACAAAATCAGAGGATCTGTCTGTGTAACGGTTCCATTAAAATGTCGCTGGTTATTATAATAATTAATTTCCAACTCCAGCCAGCACAAATCGGCTTAAAAGCTGCCAAATACGCAGACAGCCATGCAAAATGCTATTAAAAAAGTTTTGCAGCTGACATGTCTGCGTAATTAGTAACTGCCACGCCCACGTCCAGGCCCACTCCCACAACCACAGTGACAGCCACAGCCGCATAAATAATATATTTAATAATTTACATAATTCGCAGCCATAGTTCAAGCAGCAACTTAAACTTGGCGCCTAATTTCCCCAGCGGCTTTCAAATCTGCGTTTTAGGCCTATCAAATATTTACTATCCAACTTGTGGATATATCCTGTCACCCCCACTCCCTCGTTCTTACTCTTCGTTCGGAGGTGCCACAATTGAGACGCAGTCACGTAGTCGCAGACACTATTTCGACAGCTAACCCAAGGAGTGGACAGGATATGTGTTACGTGTTGAGTGTCCTGTGGCTGAGAGAGGACGCAGGACGCTCTTCGATAGTTGAGCTGTGCCGACAGCTGCTTTAGCCGAGATTTTAGATCGGCTGCAGCTTCACGGCTTCTACGTGCTTCCACCAAAATAGTTCTTGACAGAAATCTAAAATTGGTTTAGAGCAAATTCTCATTTTAAACGGCGTTTAGTATACTCGCTCACGAAGTAAAACGAGTATATTAGTTTTGTATTTATATTGCAGAGATCTAAAATATCACAATATCGTCTGTCGATGTTCGTTGATCATTTAATAGATCGACCTTTAAATCTGAAAAACTTTAAAATATCAGTTACTGTCCCCTTCTTATAAAAAAAAAAACCTTAAGGATTATAGAATCTTTCATCAATTTGTAATTTATGCCTGAAAATTTCCAATTTTTTCTATCGTGTATTTTATTATTAATATATTATCAGGCATGTTTTTTTTAGGTTTGCTTATTTGCCCTTTAAAACTATTTTTCGATTTTATTATATTTTTAAACTTTTTTACTAAAAAAGTTCGCTTTTGAGCTGAAAAGCAACCGCGTTTCGGGTTTTCTGTTTTTCCAACCTCTGCAGCCACAACTTCGATAGTATTTATCATTATTTGGTGTAATAAATTGATTTAGTTTGAATGCAAGCAAATCAAATTAATTTTAAATTAAATCACATTTGGGTTATTTTATCGCATGAAATGCATTTAACTTAATTGGAAATGTGGAAATGTGGAAATCTGTGAAAACGACATTGAATCTGCCAAAAAAGTGCCGCAAACACACAAAAAGTAAGCAAGAAGAAGGTGTTGTGTTTGATTGCTCGACCACAACATACTCTGTATAACAAACATTGTCTATTAATGTGAAGATAAAAGTGCGTGGTAGGTCGGTTTATGTGCTTACTGAAGTAAGTTAGATAAATATTTAAATGCATATTTGAAATAATATTTTTGTATTTATATAAACATATATTAGGCATTAGGTTTTAAGTACTAGGTGAAAGTCGTAGTTTATTTCTTTGTACTAGTACATATATTAAAATAAGCCTGTACTGAATAACTCCGAACTACGAAGTACCGAATTTGTATATGGTTATATAGAACTGGATAAATACCAATATACGCCGGCATCGATGTTCAGTGCTTATACCCTGAACCCATTTAAAATGGGTAAACAGGGTATAATGTTTTTTTTTCTACTTATAAAATGTATGCATTATTGATCGATTAGTGCAGGACGATCAATTGATGTTAAATAGCTGCTAGATGTTTGCAATTGTATTTTAATTATTGATCATCATTGAATTATATATTAAAATATTTATTAATGGCATTTTGAAGATGCGATTGTTTGTATAGATATACATATATATTAAATATAATATAGTTGTATTAGATATTTGAACTAAAACTGTTCTTTTAGAGCACTACGAATTTTTATATAGGTGTAAATGATATAAGAATTACTATTTAAAGTATTCGCTATGTTATCCATTAGTGCAAAATTCTATTTAAAAACTTTAATTCTAGCATTTTCAAAGAATACAGGGTATATGAAGAGAAAAATGATATCTTTTTAATTCGTTGTGTGATCCGTTGTGAAAAGAGCGCTTCAATAGTTGAGGCAAGTTTTGATTGTTGGCAAGTTTTTGGCTTAATATGATTAATTTTTGGCACAAGTTTTCCGCAAGTGCGGCTGCAAAAGTTTTCAATGTTGAAGATTCTAGACAATTTATTAGCAGGCGCTTCGACGAGGCCTTTGCACAGTCCTTTGAGTCCTGGGCTCGAGTTTAGTGTTTCATTTGATGGGAGCTGAAGGCGAATTTCCACATTTTTTTTTCACTGCTTCTTGTTTCCTTCGCTTTGTGGCCGTTATGTACAGTGGGTAATTGTAATAAAAATGTTGTAATGCAAACTCAACTTCAATTTCATTTCGCTCGCTCTGCTCTGCTCTATTATTTATGAAGACAGGTTGCAGCTGCACGTTGCACGTTGCACGTTGCCAGCTTGAGTGATAAATTTGGCGAGCAGCCGCCTTCGATGCTGTTGCATATCCCTTTCTCTCTCACCCTTACGCTCTCTTTCTTGGGCACATCTAATTTATGTTCAGCTTAACCTTAACGCTCAGGCGCCATTTAACATAACATGAAAGTTTAATAGAGCCAGGCAGAGGATGAATGTCCTTGTGACTCGTTCTTCTGCTGCTGCTGATGCTTGTGGCATGTATTTCTGGCATGCGCTCAAAAGTATGCTGCATTAAACTGCTGACAGGCATAACTTGTTTGCAAACACGACAAATATTTGTGCGGCAGGCAGACGAGTGCATGTCAAACTGTTCTCAAGTCTTACGCGCTTGCACGCTGCAGCAAAGAGCAGTCGCAAAAAATGGAATAAAGAACATAAACACAAATATATGCAAAGCAGCCATATTCCTGCATTCCATTTCAACTTAATTTTGTCAAGACTCTCAATGGGTCTAAAGGTTTACTTTGCCAACATTTAAGAAGTTGCCTAAAACAAGCATTAAAATGCGTAGGCAACAAATTTTGCATCTTGTCTATTTATTTATTTATCAAGCAAACGCTTACCATAAATCTCAATTAAAGCCTCCAGCAGTCGACAGCTGACAGGGAAACGTGACGTATGCGCAATATTTCTTTTACCTGTTATTTTCGCCTTTTTTGCTTTGGCTTTTCGATTTGTTATTGTTGTTTGTAAGTGTGTTAGTGTATGTGTGTGTGTGTTTGTGCCGCTAGGGCATAATTACTTGGTATTTGGTTTCTAAATTACTCGAAAATTTGACTCTAATGGCAGCTCCATTTGCTCTGGCAGTGAGCGATGGATTTTTGATGACAGCCGTTGGCAATAACCGTTAATTATATTACGGTCAACATGCAGCTTAATTAAGATGCTTAACAACAAATTTGTAGCTGAAATGTGCTACATGGGATATGTATAAAACATAGTGTACAAAAAATGACGATCCCGAGAGAAAATTGAATTGGGAAAAAACAGTTGAAAGGAATTTTCTTTTATTTCAACTGTTCCGCTTATTTATGATTTGCTACGATTTTTTTTTTGTTGTTACTGAAATGTTGATTTTAAGTGCTGAAAGTTGGCTTCCAAAGTTTCTAAAAGGGAAAAAATGAAAATATGAAATAAACTTTGTGGAAGTCTGGTTAAGGAGACCCTAAACGTATATGAAAACTTTTTGTAACTTGAATCCTTAGTTTTCTTTTCGAGCAGGAAAACTCGCAACTCAACTTGACGATGTTTAATGACTTATAATGATTTAGCACGCACAAAGTTTTTACAATACATCATAATAGAAACAAATCTTATTGATATTTATGAAATGGGGATATGCTAGATTATGCAGGATGAACAACAAGGCTAGAGGCCGACCGGAAACCTTGAAGTTAGTTGTGTTGGGAAGGAAGTTGATACAGTGAACTCTCGCTTGTGGGAATGCTTTTACTTATTTGTTTTTAAACAAAACTTAATTCATTTAAATTTCCACCAAGTAAACATTTTTTTCTTCGCAACATACAAAATCCTTTTTATTTCAAGGTCTTTAGCTTTTAAGTCTTATTTGCGTCTAATTAATTTCATTAAATTATAAAAAGTGTTCCAGCGAAATAAGAATACGTTCAAAGTTTAAAAAAGGTTTTGAGGATTGAAAGAGAATTCCTTAATTAGGAGCTTTAATTTTATTTAACTTCCGTTTAATGATATTAAATTGATAAGAAATATGGATATCCAGGTGAAGGACTTTTGCTACATTTAATAATCTAAATTTAAAAAGATCGAAACGTAACCCATAACTTTGGGTGACCTTTTTGTCCCTTACAGGGTATTAAATCAGCTTTATTGCAAATGAGGCCACTCAGCCGGCTGATAAATTCGCCATTGATATTTATTGAATCTATGCACTTCAGCTCTCTAGCCCAGCTGCTTCCATAAGTCTTTAATCTGTGTAGATCTTTCCATGTGGGTCGTTCAGGTCGTAACCCCTACAAAGTAGACCCACCTACAGGAGCTGCTAAGCTGCTAGGCAGCTTTCAGTGTCTGAGTGAGTGTCTGTGTGTGTGTCTTGTTGTGTGTCTGTGTGTGTCTGTGTGTGTGTCTGGGTTCTACGCCCACATGATAGCTAACATGTTGGCAAACTTTGAGGTCCTGGTAATGAGTTCACGTATCCGTCGACATCTGCGTGGCAACTGGGCCAAAAAGGCACCGAAAACATTTTCATCTGCACGCGCTGCCTAATACCAAGTTGATTAAGCGAGAACCAGACCAAAAAACAAATACAAGCAAAAAAAAAAAAAAATAAATAAAAAGAGAAAAACAAAATGTTTTTGGGCGCTGTCGAGTGTCCGGCTTAAATATTTTATATTGGCCCATGTCGCAAGTTGTTGTTGTTGTTTTTGTTTGAGTCAGGCCTTTGTACATATTAATTTATAATTCATTCAATGCGTATCGCCCTTCCATAAGTGTCTACAAACGTGTAACGGTTTATTATTCCTGCTTCATTCCCTGCTCCATTGCCAGGTCAAGGACGTCACGCGCAACATTAAAAAAGCGGTCTGCGCCGCGAGCCTCGAGGAGATTCGCTCGAAGGTGGCCGAGAAATTCGAGAAGTGCGAGAAGCAACCAACAATCCATTTGGACTCTGATGGCACCGAAATCGACGATGAGGAATACTTTCGCACACTCGACGAGAACACGGAGCTGGTGGCCGTCTTTCCCGGCGAGCATTGGATCGATGTGAGTAGACCAAATACCCAAATACCCAAATTCTGCTGAATCCGAATCCTTGACGTGTTTATTGTTACAAATTGCATTACATGTTTTCGATAAATTTAAAATTCGAAGCAGACATTTATCGCTACATTTCAGTGAACATTATTTCAAGAATTGAAGTTTTTGTGCACGTGGAATTCTGTATTGTAATGAATTAATAAATCATTCTATAAACTTAACTTTCTATGCTTAATATAAATTTAAATTCAATTTAAATGCAATTTTTGATCACATCTTCCTATGCAAGATGAAAGGAAGATGCTTTAGTATTAGCTCAAAATAATTTTTAAATTTTATTGATTTCAATTTGCAAGTCTAGAGCAAGTATTTAAATTTCAGCTAAATTGTATCTTTTATGCCTTATAGCCAACTCATTACGTGACCATAACAACGCCGAATGCCACGGCCAATGGCAGCACAACTGGCAATCCGGAAAACAACGATACGACGGATGCCAACAACTCGGAGTCGGCGCGTATTCGCCAGCTTGTGGGGCAGCTGCAGAACAACTTGTGCAACGTTTCAGTCATGAATGATGCGGACCTCGACTCCCTCTCCAACATGGATCCCAACTCCTTGGTGGATATAACAGGCAAGGAGTTTATGGAGCAGCTCAAGGATGCGGGCAGGTCAGTTAGAAATTCCTGATAGCTACGTTATTTTGTAAGATTTATGGAATGGTTTTGCCCAAAAGACAATCAGAAAGATTTATAAAATGCATTGTAAGAGAGAGAGAGAGAGAGAGAGAGAGAAAGAGAGAGAGAGAGAGGGGTTACATACATACTTTGCATAAGTTTATAAGAAGAAAAAGTCAATTGTTAAATATATGCTATGCATACATGTATACAACTATATATAATTAAATAATTAGAGTCTAATAGAAATAAAAATATCTTTTTGGAAGACTTTCGAATCAAATATACATATATACCATATTTATCGGATGTGTTTCTCAATTTGTAACCTATTTGCAGACCACTCTGTGCCAAGCGCAACGCCGAGGATCGCTTGAATCTGTTGAAGCTGTTGAAGGCGGGCGCCATCTTCTGCTCGGAACGGTATCCGGAGGACGCGGAGGCCATTGATCGCGAGATTGGGCGGCAGCTGAATGAGGCGGAGAGCGGTCAGGTGACCACCACAAACGGCAGCAACACGCGCACCATCGAGGTGGTGCAGTGCGACAATCAGAACACCACCATTACCATAACCGTTGCGGAGGCCACAACCACCACATGCAGCACCGCCGAGGCGGCTGCCGAGGCCAATGAGGTCAATGCCAACTCCAATGGCAACGGTGACATCTGACTGCCCATCTTGGGCAGCCTTAGATGAAGCCTGGCCGCCAAGGAGTAGCCAAAACTGAGGCACTGCCAAAGGGTTGGCAAATTTTATCAAACGTTGTTTCACACCAACAAAAACAAACAAAACAAAACAAAACAAAAACAAAAACAAACCATAACCGAAGAATCAGTCCTGCAACATTGGGTTAACATACACGTATTTGTAGCATGTAATTAGGAGCTGCGAAACGCGACAACAAAAATATAAATTTCAAATGGAATGAATTGTAACGAACTCTTCAGAAATGCTTCATAGAATTTAAGTGCAAATGAAAGTTAACGAAATATTACACTTATTAGCATAAAATCATCAGATTGTTGCATTGTTGCAATGTTGCATTGTTCCATTATGGCAAGCAGCAAATTCTCAAAAAAAAAAAACAAAAACAAATGGTGTCCTCAAAGTCGGCGAATTTTCGCTGCATACTCTTAAGCGTAGTTTACAAATTGGAAAAGTTCTTCCTGGATTCAGTGGCTCATCCAAAATCTATACTTTGCAAATAGTTTCTGACGAAAAATTGAACAATTTCAAAGTTTTTAATTCATTGTTTTACAGATTTTTAATTGAAATAAAAATTTTTAAATTGAATTTCGAGCATCTGAGAATTTTTAAGTGAATTATGTTCCAATTAAAATCTGAGTACGAATAGTTTTCCACTTTCAAGTAAATTTAACAAGTTAGAAATATTGAAAGTTAATTTGAATTTCAAGTTGGGATTTCAATTCTCTTATCTCTAATATGTTTAACATTTTATAAATTATGTTCTCTATTTACAATTGAAATAATTTATTTATTTCTTAGTTTTGTAGTTTAAGAGCTAGAAACTATTTAAAGACTTTAACTTTGAATTAAATCATTTTATATGCTTTTTCGTTCTCCAGTCTTATAATTTTAAACTTTAGCATCTTATTAATTAAAAAATGACCAAATTATTTACTTATTTAAACAATTAAAAAAAAAAAAAATATGTGGGGAGTACAGGAAATCTATTGAATCCAGCAACATTAGACCTATATGTAATACTTGTTGACAGTTTTGTCAAAATTGCTTCTCATATGGGATGCACCCGAAATAACTGAAGAGAATAATTTAAAGATCAAAATAAACAACAATAAATATAAATAATTAAATATATATATATATATATATCATATGAGAAGAAAAGGAAAATGAACTAAAGGAAAATATCATGTTTATTATTATTGAATAATTGTATTAGTTAATGAAATATTATAAAAATGTTTTAATGTTGAACAAATCGAGTTGCTAAAGAAAGGAAGTGAAAAACTTTCTAATAGTTAGGATTCGAAATTGAAAGTTCTTTGTTAGTTGAATGAGCGTTAGATAAAACTCTCTTTTTTACAAATATTTGGACGTAAGAATTAATTAATATATTTTTGCAATTTTTTTTATTTATTTTAACTATTTGAAATGTGTTGTTGTTTTTATTGATTGCTAATTGATAGTAAAGAATTATCTTTTGTAATTTTCTATAAATATTTTGTTCTTCATTTTAATATCATAAACACTTCTCGTGCTTTAGTTATTGGTTCTCATGATCATTATCATTGAAAGCTTTGCTCTTGATTTATTTGATTCTATATCTGATATACATATATATGATATAATGTTATATTCCGCCATGGCGATTATTGAGGTAAAAGCGCACACATAAAATTGTTTTTAGACTAATGTCATTGAAAATGCCATTTGTTGAAGCCAATTGAGACTGACTGTATTTATGTGTAACAATTATTTAAGGGTACGACAATAGAGATTGTACTTTGAACTCGACCTGGTTTAGAAATTGCTTCAAGTGAATCCCCCACAAAAAGTATTGTAGGCAAACACGCAAAACGTAAAGAATTTAACAAAAACAAAAAACAAAAAAAAAAAAGAAATAAAAAGAAAAGAAACTCTTAATATTAGTAAATTTAAACAATAAATGCAAAGGACAAATGCAATTACACTCTTATAATCATATACAGCAAAAACAAAAACAAAAACAAAAACAAAAACCAAACAAGGAAAATCAAAGGCGAATACAATATGAATAAGCAATAAATATACCAAAAAATTATAAGATTAAACAAAAATGATTAATTATACATAGTGACAGCATACACCAAGCAACAATATACCTAAATAAATGCATATTAACAAACAAACGACAAACATTATTTACTGCAAATGCGAAACATGTGCAACAGGGCGTACGAAGCCAGCAAAGAGCGTAGCAGAGCAAGAGAGAGTGCGTGAGAGAGAGAGAGGGAGAGAATGTAAGACTGACTGGCAGAGAGCGAGCTTTGAAGAGAGGTAAGAGAGGAAGTAACATTGTCGTGCAACTGGCGCAGTTAATTGCATTCAAAACACAATCGCAGCTGTGACGTCACGAGCCGTGCGCTGCGTATGACGTGCGACGAAAAAGGGGTCAGGTCGCAGCCAGGTTGCCAGGTTGCCAGGCTGACAGACCAGACCAGACCAGGCCAGGCCAGACCAGACCGGGCCAGGCCAGGCCAGGCCAGGACGTGGTCCTGCTCCGGCCGTCTGACTCTGGCCTAGTAACACAGTTACACTGCCAGCTGAGTTGCAGCCTGTAACTGACCTAAATTCACGCCCACTAACTGCAACTGAAAATTTGATTTGCTTTTCACCTTTTTCCATGAATGTAAATTAACTTAGAACATTTGTCCACACGTTTTTTTATTCTCTAACCTTGTTGTTGCTGTTGTTATTATTATTATTTGTATTGTTTTTGCAGCTGCTGCTTTGTTGTTATGCCCTTGACATGTCGCTTGTTGTTGTTGTTGTTGTTGTTGTTGCTGCTGTTGTTGGGGCAGCATTGGCAAAGAAATTATTTCAAATGCAAATTTGAGACCAAAGCACAGTTAGGGTCGCGAATCCGTTGGATTGCTTTGATGTGCCGCCGCATTTTCATTAAGCGTCGCATTTTGTACATTGCGGGCGAGTGCTTCGTTTTTACTCTCATTTTATTTCATTCTTGCAAATTGCTGCCTATGTGGAATATAATTTGGCTTGACTGCTTGTGGGGGGCACGCTTTGAAGTGCGATAAAGCGAGAATGCGACATTTTAAAGGGAAGCTTCAATTTCAAGCAGCTGCACAGTGGAACAGCATGTGCAACTCTCTAATGAAATGTGTGTCTGATTTGTAAATTCAATTCTATTCTAACTGATTGATTAACTGAGAGATTGATACAATTACTGATCTATTTAATGAAGCCCGGTTAATTAAATTTATAGATGCAAAGCGAGTTGTTAAGCTGATGCTAATGTCAGTGACATAATAAATGCTTTGACAGTATAACTGAGCTGCTAAACTCCTATAACTATATAGCATATAACTAATTCAAAATAAAGTTAAATAAATTGTAATTCTTTGTTATATATTTAAGGCAATCACACCAAATTTGTTCCACTTCCGCTGGTTCCAGAGTTCCACTGTACACTCCATAGCAATTTATTTCTTTATAGATAAGCAAATATGCGATGCGAGTAGTAAGTAAATCTTGGTCCTTGCACAAACAAGTGAAGAAATCAGTGTCCAAATGACAGAGCATCAGGCACAAATGTCAAACGTCTGGCAACTCTGACGACTGCTGTGCGGGCGGCAGCAGTGGGGCGTGGCCGAGTAAACAACATATCGAATGTAGGTGTAGCATTTCGCATAATTTTCTACAATTTTGCAGGCAGCTTTTTATTTTACATTTGTGTTTCCTTTCTTATTTTTTTTCTTCTCCTTTTAGACCAAAATAAATGTGAAAAGAGCAGCTTGTTTATTTGTGTGCCTGCGGGGGTCTGTGTATCAGTATATATGTGTGTGTGTGTATGTGTGAAAGGGGGTTGGGGAGGGGTATGTGTGGGTGTATACTTGTGTGTAAGTTTCGCATTGCACATAAACAGCAAGTTTTCTGTAATAGATGCCGCTGTGGGCATTGCTAATACGCCCCGTGGCACATATGCGAGGGCAACAATTGCGACGGCAATGCGACGTTGCGACGTTGCGACGTTGCGGCGGGCGGTTTGTGGGCGTTGTCATAATCATGCAGTTAGAGCCGCAGGCAACCGCCACCCACAACAATAACATTAAGAACGAGCGCTTAGATTGCCCCATTTGGCTCTGTATTTGTGTATGTTCATGTGCCTTGCTCTGCAATCTATATGTGTGTGTGTGTGTGTGTCTTAGGGTGTTTGTTTGCCTCGCTGATTTGTTTGCGCGACCAAAGTCATTAGCTGCTGCCACAGAGTCCATAAAGGAGCAGCACAGTGCCTAGAAACAGCTGTCAGTAATGAAAATTTTTAGTAATCGCCCAACACAAACATGAAATTATCCGTTTTATTTATCTTGATGCTAGTGATTGCCGTGCGGCATGTGAGCGAGTAGTAGTTCAGTACAATTTGACCTTTATACAAGCGCCTTCTATCGCAGCTGGAATCGAGCACCACAACCCAAATGCCATGCATGGACCGTTGTCTGATGGACGTGCAAAACGAGGTGGACAATGCCCATGCGGAGCTAACGACGGAGCTGGATCAGCCGGAAGACGTTCAAATAGCGCTGCTCCAGCAGCAGCACGAGCAGCAGAAGCAGCTGGCCGCCTGTCGTTTAAATGTGCAGCAATTCGATTGCACTTTAAAGTGCATGTTTGAAAACTTCAAAGTGCCGTATCCGTGCCAACAATACACTGAAGATGGATAGACAATAAATGTAGCATACTTTTATGGGCAACAAAATAAAATTTCATGTGTCAGCTGCATGCAACGTAGTCTCCAGGTATAAATTGCATACTTTAAGGTTAAATTAAACAAATGCGAGAAAATGTATGTACAGTAACTCGAATTTCAATGCAGGGTATCTTGCCAGTCTAGTTGAATTGCAATTGAAAAATGTGTGTTTAAGTGATTGATATTAAATATGGAAATACGTTTTAATACATTTACGTTAAATGCAATTAACATTCAGCAATGGATAAGCCTGTGCACGAATTAAAACAAATATTCAGCAATTAAATGAGTGGAAAAGCTGGCAAATTGAAATATGCAAATACCTGAGCATTTGCACAACTAATTAAATATGCGATTACGATTTAATTAAATGGCATGTTAAGCATAAAAAATACACAAATAAAAGGGCATAAAACCGAAAGTGAAAACTCAGACGAAATGCGGGTGGGCCTCAAATAATGTTCAGACTACCCGCAGTCGAATGTATGTGTGAGTGCGTATGCGTGTGTGTAAATATTTCAATTTAATTAAAACGTTTTCAATTTTATGTGTTTTTTCTTTGACATTCACTTTTTATTTGAATTCAAATGCCAGAGCATCAACAGCGGCTGTCGCGCAAATATTTGGCTTAGCAGAAGGACTTGAATTCATGTCTGGATTTGAATATATGTCCGCATACGTCGGATGCGCGCTCGTTTCCGATATGTTTCCATTTTGTTTTTCGTTTTTCGTTTTTCGTTTTTGTTTTTGTAAGTTCAAAAGTGCAACAAATCCACATGCGGCCGCTGAATGCCAAAGTTGAATTTTGGTCTGGCAAAGGCCCAAAAATAAAAGAATAGAGAGCTGCTAACTATGGCATAACGACGATTATATACCCTAACACATAATAGAAGAGAATTGTGAAAAAGTCAGTTTATAATAAAAACAATTGCATTTTTTAAAATAAAAATGTATTCGTTTATTTTAGTTTTACATTGATGAACTGGTTAGATATTGAGAAGATTGTCAAATGCTAGCAAGCAAGTTAAATAATGAATTATTAAAATTTTAATAAATACAATTTTTAATGAATAAAATTGCACTTTTATAATATTGTGATTCCACCTGGTGCATCCTACATATGAATATTATAAATTCAAGTTGATTTTATCTATTGTTACATATGTGGAATATATATAATTCAAGCGATACAGAGTGGGGGTTACAAAGGTCCTCACAAAGCTAAGATAACTGTCGCAGGGATATACAAATCGTGTGACCAGGCGAGACAATTAATCATTGCCACATGCGTTGTGTGTGACCTTTTGTTAGGGTATGTAACAGTTTGAGTTACTGCTGCTGCTGCTGCTGCTGCTCCGGCTGCGGCGATGACAAGTGAGTTAATTAATCTAACTGCCCAATGCCCGTCAAACTGTAGACTATGAAGGTCGTGCACCATAATTAAACATGACTGCTGTTGTCCTTGTTGCCTTCCGCCTCTGCCTGCGCCTTCGATGCTGCTCTTAATGGAGACTACGGGCCTGCCACACCTGTCAGCCTGGTGCGACGCATAAATTTCAATTTGTTATGCTCAGCTGTTGTCTCGGCTCACCTTCATTCGCACACATATGCAATTGCATTGTATGCAAAAATATTCGCGCTACGTTCGAATGCACAATTAGCGAGCAGCACATAAATTATTAGGCCATTTGATAGTGGCAAGGAAATGAAAGCGGAAATTATTACTCTGCCACACACTTTCACACACTCACACACACACACACACACGCACACACGCATTCTACATCGGCATGCACTATGTGAAATGTGCGAAATATGCGAAATATGTTAATGTCGGGTCAGCGTATTTCTGAAATATGCAAAGCGCGTTGAACGCTTTTAGCACTCACTGTTTGTCAAGGGCATCCAGCGTAATAATTAGAGATGCTCCAATGAATCGCATGATAAAGCATTACAGACTCTGCCAAAAATGTAGTATTGGACTTTTTTAATTTTTGTTTGTTTTTGTATTTTTGTCTCTTAATTGGAATCATCTGTGAATACTTGATAGATAAATAGTCTCTAACCATCTACTGTATGACTGTATGAATTCGTTGATCTCGAAAACTGTAAAAGTTACAGGGTCGGGTTTGAATGATACATTTTGGAATTTAATACTGAGAATATATTATTTATTCACACCCAATATATTTGTTAATTTTTTTTTATATCAAATGCATGATTGTATGTAGGGTAAATTTTGTTCGATATTAAGAATCTATACCATTTTTGGCTCGTATGGATCAGAATCGGTTGCAATTAAAATATGAAAAACTAAATTTTTTAAGTTTAAAAATACTGATAAAAAATGCCAAATGCGCTTATTCCAAAAAGTTTATATTTACATTTTTTCTGCTATGTTTTTTGAGTTTAAAATAATATAACTAACTAACTTTTTAAATTTGGACAATATATAAACAAGTTATAACAATTTAAAGTTGAATAAACCAAAGCAAACCATCCGATGCCTGACTGTATGAACACGTCAATCTCGAAAACTATAAGAGCTACAGAGTTGAAATTTGGAACATAGATTCAAGAATTTTATGTATAATTAATTTTTTTTTTCAATTCAATCCATTTTCTTTATTTTAATAAAAATCTCCTGAAATACCCTTTCGAAGGCCATTAAAAAAAAAACAAAAGCTAAGATTCGAAGATGTTTTATAAAATGACCATATTTGATCATTCATAAGAATCGTTCTTCTTCCCAGAGTTTACCCATTTTGAAGTGGTATAAATTTTCAAAATCGAACTATTACAATCGAGATATTCCAATTTGACATTTGACATGTGGTATACGTTATTGTCTTAAAAAAAACCACGTCGACGATTTTCTAGTTTGGTCTTTGCTACATCTAACAAATTTGGAATTGCTGCATGGAATGCAGCACGAAATATGCACAACAAAAGTGATGTTAAAATTCAATTGAAAAGTTTTCCGTTTTCCGGTTTCTGTGATTTCTATGGGAGTCACGTAGGCATCTCCATTGTCAATCAGTTGAAAATCGCTGTAAGTTTCGAGCAATTTCCGTGCTGCGTGCCTTGCATTGACGGCGTGACAATTAATGCATTCGGATTGCACGCGGCGTATGTGTAATATTTTTGTATTTTCGGCTTAAATGTTTTATATGTATGTATGTATGCGTATGTCTGCATCAATGATAACAAAGCTCAATTTATGTTAAAGCGCGGAATGCAATTTACGCCTTTTGCTTTTGGCGATTTCCATGAATTTTGAGTAAGGGTAATAAATTTATTAGCGTGCCGGCAAGCGAAAGATGGGTAATGAAAGCGTCAGATAGTGAGAGGTAGTGGGGGGGAAGAGGGCTATAGGCGAGATGTAAATGTCACGCCCAGTTCAATCGACAGTTTCGGCCCATAAATTTGTGCCTTTGTCTGCGCACCTCTGTTCAACTTTTCTAAAGTGCCAACAATTTTAATAATGCGTTAAGAGTTGCGTTGCTTTCAAGGACCCCATTATGCCGAAGTGACATTTTTCGACTGCTAGCTTGGGGCTTTTATAATATGTTTTTTTTTTATGCAGCAGCAGCAGCAACGGAAGCAGTAGGAAAAGTGCCTGTACTGCATTCATAGGCCAGAGCTATGCCAGCAAGCTGCCAACTTTATTTTATTGCATTTATAAACTTTGCCCTTACACAGAGTGCAGCGAAAAAGTTCAAGCCCCAATTTTATTTATACTACATGTAAGTGCAACAATTTTGCCTTCGCGGTGCCAGCAAATTTTCTACTTAAAAGAAAAAAACAAAAAGTGAAAATAAATAACGGTTTACAGGTCAGAGTAGTGGCTGGCCAGACAGATCTGTGCACAGGTGTGTAGGCCTAGGTGTCGTTAAAATGTACACAACTTTGTTTGTCTGGCCAGCCACAATCACGCCCAGTCTGCCATTAACAGCCGACTAACAGCGCTCTAACAGTTGTGTAACAGCGCGCGCTCTTCAAAGCTCACTGTTAGCTGTGCTTTTGCGTCTGCTCTTCAGCGTCTGTTGTGCGTTTTGGCACATTGCGTTTGCTTTTGCGTTTGCAAAGACAGCAAACACGCCGCAAAGACACAGAGCAGCTTCTTTAAATACAGCACGCACAGATGTCTGGCAATTTATTCCAAGTTCGGCCGGCTTTTGTTGCAATTGGTGGGTGCGGCTGCCACGGCAACTGCGACAACAAAGAAACGCGTAAATAGTATGACAGAAAACTTTGAGTTTTAAGTGAATAAAGTTTTGAATAGTCGCAAGTAATTTTTAAATCTTTGTTAAGTGCCACAAATAATAAATTAGCTTCAATTTTGGCCATTAAATATTTACATTTTTCTTTAAATATTAAATTGCAAAATATAATTTTTATAATTTTAAACAAGTTAACATAAATTAGCTGAGGCACATTGTAAATTTCGTTAGCTCATAAAATTCGGCAAGTCGTCCTTCGTCATAAAAAGAAAAAAAAGAACACACACATAAACAACAGATCAGCATAAAAGTAGGCAACAAAATTGTACAAGTACAAAACATTTCAATTAACGTTTAAATTTGTTTTGCTTGTCATAAATCTCCGGACGGTCTGTCGTCAGACTGGGCCACATAAATAACAAGACAAAGAAAAACATCAAGTTAAATAAAATATAAAGAAAAAAAAACACAGAAAATGTCAGAAATTAATGCAGCAAAGCAGGCAACTTCTGCAGTAAAAACAACATTCGAAATAGCTGAAACGAAAGCGGGTTCTAAGGCCCCAATTCTGGCCCAAACCACATCAAAAACAACAACAACAACTGGCACTCCACGACAAAGAACTTTGATGCGAGCTGCGGAAATGGACGCCGATACCGATGAAGCAGATGTGGACGACGTGGATTTTGCTGATGTTGCTGCTGCTGCTTCCGCTGCTGCTGCTGCTGCTGCTGCTGCTGCTGCTGCTGCTGTTGTAGCCGCTGATGAGGATGATGCGGATGCTGATGCAGATGATGCGGCAGACAGCATTACGCTGGAGCTGGCATTGTCACCAAACACGCCCACACCACCGCCCACCACTGCCGACGAGGATCTGGCCGAGCTGGACAACAGCAAGCCTTTCAAGGTGGGTGTCTTTCGACCTTGCATGGCTACAGTGGACCCATGCCGCATTACCCATTCATAAGTCAGCTCCAATTGTTAACTGGCCAGCAATTCGTTAAGTGATTACGGCTCCATTGTTGCCGGGCTCAGTTTGTTAGCGCCCGGCGAACAAAACTTTTGACGGTCGTGCACCAAGTGAAGTGGTCACTCAGCAAGGCGCAAGGACCAAGGTGCAAGGAGCAAGGAGCAAGGAGCAAGCGACTGGCCACTCAAAAGGCTTTGCCTTCGAGAGCAGACGCTTGTTCCACTTTTTTTGGTTTTCCGGGTCTGCGCTTTGTACGCCCTTTAGGCATGTTTGGCTTTCAAGGGGCTGCAGAAGCCGCAATTCCAGGACCAAATTCTTTATCGCCTCGAGCGGCTCGCGTTTGATTCCACGAACTCGTCAAGTGGCCAAAAAGGGGCTCTCATAAAATATTGAATATATATGTATATTTTTTTAATGATCGTCGCCATCGACGAAACGTGGTTCTATATTATATTCAAAATATAATTAAATTTCAATAAATAAATACGGACTCTGCCTTAAACCTTAACGTAAGCAAATTTGCTAAACAAAAACTCACAAATTAGTTTTTTTTATGCGAAAAGTTGTGTTTGTTGGTCTAAAAGTTTTTAAATGTGTTTGTTTTGCTTATAAAATCCAATTTATAATAAAAATATGTTTCTTTTATATAAATTGATTTTTAAAGCGAACAAGTCGATCAGCAAATTAATGCATAGTTATCGTTTATTACTATACTATATATATAAATTATACATTTTTTAATTGGTCTTCAGCAAGCTAGAAAATGCGAATTTTTTGTGTAATTACCTTAGCTTTTTATAACGGCAGTTTTTGTGCCTGTGATAGTAATAAAATTTACCTGATTAAGCATTTAAATAGCTTAACTAAAATAGAAGAAAATGCATTTAAATCATTTTTAAGCTTTACACAAGTTTAACTTTTGTCCGTTCAAATAAAAACATATTTAAAATATTTTTGTAGCTAGCAGATTATTTTTATACTATCACGAATCCAATTTTCTTATCAGCTGCTTCATCTGCGACAAAGAATTTGTTCAACAGTGTAATTCAAGTTGAGGTTTTCAATGGTTAAATAGATACAATTTTCATCAGAGCGGAAAAAAGCTAAAAAACTGAAATCTTAAATTGAAAGCCAGCATAATTGAGTACAGATCTAGCTATATATAGATTTTTTGAAGTAAAGTATGTAAATCAGGAGTAAATATAAATTCAAATATTAACAAATGTTGCCTGCTCAACGTAGATCCCAGCTAAATTACATTAACACCGAGGCTTTAATATTATTTGAGATAATTTACATGCGAGTCTTTAAACACACTCACATTGACTTATGGTACAATAGAGACCTTAACGCCTGTTCTTTTTTTGCTTTTACATTTTGACAAGGTAAAATGTAAAATTTCCAAGTCATAAATAATTGAGTAAGTGGCCACAAAATTGCCTTCGACCCCAAGTTTGCATCAAATTATATAACAAATTGGTCGAGCTGCCCTTAATAGACTTTTTAGCATATAAATGAGTGTTAATATTATCTTTGATGTTAACATATTATCATATTATATTAATACTTTACCCACTGTATGGAAAACCACTGTGAATATGCTAGAAATTAAATGAAGTTCAGTTCCCATTAAATTATTTTTGTAAGTCCAATTTGTTAAGTTGACGACGAACTCTCGGAACTGTTCTTTGATAAGAAGCCAATATTGTGGTTTGGCCAACAATTGAAATTAATTAAAACTGTTCGTCGGTCAAAACTGTAGCTCAGCCGAGAAGCCCCAGCATTTTAGCCAGAGTGCGCAAGTTGGCCATTTAATGGTCGCTCTGCCCGTATATCATTAGTGGCCAACACAGCCGCCAGTTGCCTCCATGTCTGTGCGCGTTGGTGCCGATAACGACGTTCCTGCCACTTGGCCATGCGTCACCAGACACGGAAGGAGCCACTCCGGCGTGTGGGTCCTTGTCTGCCCGACTGTCTGCTTGGGTCCTAATCGATTTATTGTGTGTTGCCTGTAGGTGGGGGGCATTAAAAAGCGCCATAACAAAATCGAGTGGCTCAGGGATCAGCGACGGGGAAAACTTTTTATAACTGGCCAGGCGTTGGGGTTTTCGCAAGTGTTTGTAAATTTTGGCAGACACGCATATTAATTGACAGCTTGTAACTCTCAAATGTTTTGTGTGTTATGTTTTATGTTTTATGGCAATTTGTCAGTGACAGGAAACCTGCGGAAAAGTTTGCTCCTGTTTTCCTGTTGCTCAACTCGCAAGTTACTTGGGCCACATGTCGTATGCGCAATTTATGTGCCACACATCTACATCTAATTAATAAGCAACAACGGCATGTTACATGATTTTGACAGGCAACCATTGTTGGCCCTACCTTACGGCCATCCTGATGCCTATCTGACAGCCGACTGTTTATCCTTGTGGCTGATGTGAACCACTTTTTCAACAATTGTAATTAATTACATGAGCTTCAGTAGTGTGCGTGCAAGTGTGTTTGTTAGGCAAACATATGCATATATTCGAAAGAGTTGTAAGTTTCTTGGAAAACTCAGAGAATCCTTTCTGGAGCTCTAGCATTTGGTAGGTTGCTAGCATTAATTATTTCTTATCGAGTTTCTAGAATTCTTAACTTAATTTTAGAAAATTTATCTTGATTTTTGCTTTCGTTACTTTATCAAAACCCTCATACATTAAAGTAATGAGAATTATTTACTACTCCATTTAAAACTTGATTCAGAGCCAATGAGAAAAATCAAAATCGGTTTTGAAATTTTGTGCCTTGCGGATTTGCATTATCAGCTCAAATATTCAATCGATTGGAAATCCTTCTTTTATATGCAAATAATAAATATGTCTGAAAATAAATGATTTTGCCTATAAAATAAATCACTATCATAAATTACAAATATTGACTAAGAGAAATGACAAGCTTTCAATATTAAACGATTGACATGTTTTTTTTATTTGTTTATTTACATGCATACAAAATTCTAATTGATATTGAAATATTGAAATAAACAATTGCCATGATGTGTTAGAAAGCAAAAGTTACTAAATATATGTGCTCAATTAATTTATAAAAAATTCTTGATTGGGTTATTTGATACCCTCTAAAAAAAAAAAAAAATCTCTTGTGCAAGATGAAAGTTTATTGCAGAATGAAACGAAGCAACATTTCATGATAATGAATTTCAAAACTTATTTAATAATATTTAACAAAGGTTTTTTTTATTAAGTATTATTCAAAGAATAATTATGCAATTATATAGAAATTTGAAAGTTTGTTAGAATTAATGATATTCGTTAGCGTGTTCTGGTTTCCAGTTAAAGAGAATCCGCTTAATTTCATTAGAAACCCATTAAGCTTTAACTTTGGCTAATAAGTACGCTTATTAAAATCAGCTTGAGCACTTTTTAAAGCAAGCCAATTTGAAAATGCTTTGCAGCCTGCGCAATCACAGTCTCTTAATAGCTCGTTATACGGTCATAAAAAACCGGAGAGTGAGCGAGTGAGAGAGGGGGAGAGAGGGGAGAAGAAGAGAAGGTGACAGAGAAACACATGTGGGGAAGAGGACTCCCTGCTGGGATGGTGTCTGAGCGACTAATACGAATGTGACATGGAAAACGCATTTGGTTTTTTTTAATGCCGTCTGAGTACAGTTCAGTTCACCTACTTTGTAAAAGCAATGGCTCAAACGAGAGGAACCAAAGCCAAAATCCCTATGCAAACGCCGTGTGCGCAGGTGGGGTGAATGGGTGGGTTGGCCGGAATGAATTAAGTTACAAGACACAAGGCACAAGACACACATGCGACAAACTTAACAAAAACATCAACGAGATTGTGAACGGAGGCACGGCAGAGGCAACTAAAGCTACTGCAAGCAAGTAAGAGGCCCACACATTGCGTATACGCAACGTTGCACACACAAAAACTAATCCACTATTATTCATGTCCAAACAAGCGCACAACTCAAGGGCTCCACTAGAGGTTGGTAACCTGCTTGGAGGAGGGGTGGAGTCCACACTCACACATTTGCTAATAATATGCGTGTCAATTGGGTGAAAAGCATGCATATTGGGATGCTTTCCGACGCCTTGCTCCCATCTTTGTCCGTGTTGTTGTTGCTGCAAAATACTTAATGCTCTCACAATTGCATGGAGTAAACTATTTCAATAATTTGATGCCAGTCTCCCGGTTACTATGGCATTTTGATGACAATCGGGGCCAATTAGGGCCAGCAAAAGCAACGACGTGGAATACGACTCTGCACGATGGGAAAGAAAAGCTGTGCTGAATGCTGAATGCTGAAATACAATACAATAGATTCATACTTCAATAGAGTCCAATTATCACAGAAGGCAGTATATTAAAGAAAACAACTGTGAACAAGGTAGTTAAGCCCTCGAAGTATTATTGCACTAAATTTGAAAAAAAAAACTAAAAGTTAATTCGATAGACAAGAGTAAAATTTTAAAGCAAGGTCCATTAAAAATACATTCAATATTGAGGAATACTGAAGCTTGTAAGAGAAAATATTAATATATATTGATAAACTTATTGTTTTATTTTTCCTAATTCTATGTATCCTGAGAAGTTTACTGAATAAAAAAATAAAGGAAAGTGTTTTTATGATAGGCTGACAGAGAGAGAGAGAGAGAGAGAAAGAGAGAGAGAGAGAAAGAGAGGGGGGGAAGATAGAGAGAGAGAGAAACAGAGAGAGGGGTGCATTCACAGAGAGAGAGAGAGAGAGAGAGTGAGACAGAGAGAGAGAGAAAGAGAGAGAGATAGACAGAGAGAGAGAGACAGAGAGAGAGACAGAGAGAGAGACAGAGAGAGAGGGGTGCACACACCGAGAGAGAGAGAGAGAGAGAGAAAGAGAGTAAGACAGAGGGAGAGAGAAAGAGAGAGAGAGAGAGAGAGAGAGAGAGAGAGAGAGAGAGAGAGATGGTAGATTGATTTATATATATCGTGTGCATATACTTTATAATATAAAACTTATAGGCTCTGCCCTACATTGAAGTACGTTAAATCTATCTTAAAATACACTCTGATTTCCGCACATTTTATGCAGCTCTTGCGCTTCTTTAACGCCACATCTCCACTTAGGAGCAAATGTTTGTGCTCAAACTTCGGTTTCTGATGCACATTTTGCAGGGTATGAATATGTTATCTTAAAGTGTAAACTTGCCAAATCCCAAAGCTGAGATGAAATGAGATTTAATTTTAATTTTGATGGAAATAAGGAGCAGTAAACAAGGTTAAGATATACATGCTGTGCATGCAGCACAAGGATTTGGAAGACATTTTCAATTCTGAGTCTAACTCGAAAATCGATTAGAAATGAAATATCAACAAAAATTATACATTTTTATTGCTTTTGGTATGCAAGAATATTTATTGAATTGGAATATCTAAGCCCAATAAAATGAGAGTTAACTGTGTACTTAGTATCCGATGGATGACAGTAGAAATTTGAATTGCATGAGCAATCGTAATTATTCAATTTCAATTGGTTTTATGCATGTTTGATCCCATTGTGCGTATTTGATTACAGGGGCTGAAGTTTGTGTTAATTTTGGTTCAAATGCAGCTCAGTTGCATTCACAGTTTGGCAAATGCTGTGGCATGCAGTGGCAGAATCGCATTCCAGATAAAAATTGACAATTGCCTGCACGCACCCTCCCACCTCCCCCTCACCTGGGCATCGAGGCAGGGCGCACGCGTGTCATTATGAATGCATGACTGCATTCCCATCAGTCCATTGTCCTTGTCCAGGTGCTTTGCTATTTGCTTTTTTCAGGTCCAGGCACTTGGCTGGCACTTTACGTAAATTTTACCGGACCTGTATTGATGTGAGCAGGTGAAAGGGACAAACTGCTCGATGTGAAGGCACTTTTAGCCAGCTTTGTTACATGGCTTAAATGTTCGTCAGACCAGCTTACAAGTCAACTCGAATAATGGTAAATAGTAGAGAGGAATGCTAACTGACAAATTCAAGCTAGAAATTAAATGTACATTAAGACTCGAGCAAACGATGACAAACATTTGCAATGATTAAAAGTATCTCGCAAATAGAAGCTTTTGTTGGCCAACGCCTTGACAGCCATCCATAAATCACAAATTAAAGCTTAGGGACAGGGATTATAATGGAGCTGCTGAAAATAGTCTGAGGCAAATAGTTGGGTTCAGAAAAAAGGTTAAAGCCAAGGCCGAGGTCAATGGAAATTCTAAAAAAGAAAAGAAAACATTGTATAGCGTGGAGCAAACAACTGCAAATAATGCGGAGTATTTCTTTTTGAGGGGCAGGCAGAGCAGAGCAGAGCAGAGCAGAGCAGAGCGGAGCAGAGCAGAGCGGAGCAGAATTTCGACTTTGCAGCAAAACAAAGTCAAGGAACGCATTTCACGCAAACAAAGCCACAGGCCATTGCCATATGCCAGAGAGCCAGCCAGTCGGCCAGACAGTCAGCCAGCCAGCCAGCCAGCCATTCAGTTGGCCGAGCAGCTAAAGTGGCAATCAGCAAGTCAGCGCGTTGCCCGTACGAAGTTGGCTTTAAGAGTTTCTGGATTGTGGCTGAAATATGAGCACAAAAGTTTCTTTAAATAGTTTTTCGCCAGAAATTCATGAGAATATCTCAAGGCCAACTTTCAGGTTAAACGCCTTGAAGGGTTTCCCAAGCTCAAATTCATTAACGTTTTTTGCCTGTTGAAGTTCGCTGAAAAATGTTGTGCTCTTTTTTTTAAATATTTCTTAATTCTGTTAAAAATGGAGTCTATACTACGAATAATTTAAAATCTAATAATAACGATAATTTTAGTAATTAATTCCTAAAATTTGCGCCGCACCTCTATCATTAATCATTCAGTTAGTCAATTTATCTAGATATATGCCTTTATTATAGATCAGTTTTATTTAAGCATAACTAATCGATCTCACCTCGTGGCTCAACATGTTGAGCTGAACAATAAAACTCAACTCAATTCAGTTCTGTTCGGGCTGTGGCAAATGTAAATATAAGTTTAATGGCCAACGGGCAGCCAAGTAGTCCGGCGGCCAAGTAGTCCGGCCAAAAGGCAGCCGGTCAGTTGGCCATAAAATGGCTGATAAATTTTCATTGTTGTTGGTAGTAGGAACATTGTCGGCCGGCTGATGGATATGGCAGTAGTTATAATTGGTTTAGCAGACGTGGCGATCACCGATTGATATGATAACAAGGTGTAACTTTTTGGCTTAATGGATTGACAGCTTCATTGTGATGGCCAGACGGAGTCCTCCTCATATGTCAATGGCGACAAGCGAATGATAATAATATTGATGGCGATGCTAATGATGCTGATGATGTGGGCTCCAACATGGATCCATCAAGTGCTGCGTGCTCGTTCATCTATCAGAGGGACACCCACAATTGTGTACAACATGGCGAATACTTAATATTAATAAAAGCGAATGGCAAGCAAAAAGTCTGTTTCCTTTGGGTAGCTCACCTTTTGCTGTGTGCTCCATTGTCCCTTTTCGCCGTTTGTGTCAGCCTTCAGCTCTCTTTTGACCATTATGCTTTAAATATTAAGTTGCTGGACCCGTCTTTTGGCCATAAAATATAATACGCCACCTGACCGCATGACATGCCAGAGTTGTTGTTCCTTTTGTTGCGTCTTTATTGTTATTGGCAAATAATAAATTGATTAGTTGATGGCTGCTGGCTATATATACATATTATATATATATATATATATATATATCCCCATCGCTGGCTTTTTGTTGTTTTTATTGACAGCTTAGCAGAAGGCGAACATTCTTGAATGCTTCTGGCATATTTGAAATTAAGGCAAACATCGTTTGTGATTTTACCTTTTTGTTACACTTATTCTTCTTTTTCATTCTCATTTCTCCTTTGCTGTTGCCTCCAATCAAAAGAAGTGACACTTTTGTAATAATTAAATGGGTGCGAGACTTTTAAATGTAAATTGTTAACTTTTGTGTGCTACTCGGTGAACACAATCAACTCTCCCAGCGGGGGTTCTATTACCGTTAAAGTACTTCATTAGGGCCAGAAAAAATGTTACTTGAATGAAATACTCTTGCAGACTTCTGACAATCATCGAAGCTGAAGTAATTTATTTTTAGATGGAAGTTGGGGACAATATTTTGGGTGGCAAACGTTTGAATTTATTTTTAAAGATGGTGTAGAAAATATATTTCAAATTTATATTTCATATATTTATAAAGATAAGAATTCTTTGCAGTACTTTGTTCTTTTTGAAATCTAAAATACTTTCTAATTTAATTAAATATATAATGAATTATTTTATTCAATCAAATATTTAATATAACAATTATCTTAATTTAATGTATAATTTATTGTCGACAATCAAAGTATTTATTTAATATGTGAAAAACAAAAAACTGAACAACAATTTCAATTTCATTATAAGTAAAGAAAATATTAGAAGAGTAAACAATTAAGTCTAGCAGCTGGAGTTCGATTTAAAATGAACGGTTTCAAAATGACTTCAATAACAGTGTTGTAAAGTGCGCAACTGCTGCTTCTGGGTATATTCGTGTTGTACAGAAAGAAAAAATGTCCGTTATGATAAAAATAAAATTCAGGTAGAGGAAAGTTGCATCGATGCGACAGTTGGGAAAGAAAGTGGAAATAGTGGAATTGTTACTGCGAACTCTCTTGGGCAATAAAAACTAATTAATATGCCACACACACACACACACACACATATATATATATACTCACGCACACAGGTCAAGGATATTACACGTAACATACGGAAGGCCGTTGTTGCCACAACATTGGCCGAGTTGCGCCTCAAGGTGGCGGCAAAGTTTCACCGGGCTCATCCGGCGATTCATTTGGACTGCGATGGTACCGAAATTGATGATGAGGAGTACTTTTCGACATTGGAGGCAAATGCGGAGCTGATTGCCGTTTTTCCCGGCGAACAATGGCGGGACGTAAGTACGATTAACAATACTTCCCTCACTCAATTCTCACTTTCCGTTCCGTCCGGTTTGCCTTTTGCAGCCCAGCGATTACAATGCAAATATGCGGCGGACTTCGCTGGATGCTCAGCGTCTGCGGAAGTTGGTTGGAAAGCTGCAGCAGAATCTGCTCAACGATGCCGACTTGGATAAGCTATCGAATATGGATCCCAATTCGCTGGCAGACATCACAGGTCGAGAGCTGAGGGACACCGATTATTGTGTGCAGAGCGAGGCGGCGCGCAGATCTACGGAATTATCCTGCTAAAAGGATTGTCAATTGTTGTTGCACTTAAACATTTTCTTAGAATATTTGTGTCTATCTAATTGGAAACTAGAAACCATGAAACCTACCTAAAAATTTCTACACATATGGGAAATAGCACAGTGAACCGTCGCTTATGATAGATTTGTAAGGAGATTTGTAAGGAGATTTGTAAGGAGATTTGTAAGGAGATTTGTAAGAGTTTTGTATGTCAAGCTGAAACTGTTGAGAGAATAAAGTTTCGGGTATTTTTGGAGAATGTTTTGCTAGCACTTATTGAGAGCGACGATTTAGACAGTTGATATATCTATATGTATATGTATATGTATATGTATTTCTAGTTGTAGAGCACTTCCGGACACAATAAACTAGAGGCCACACTATAACCTAAATGATAATCATATTTTTTGTAACTTACCTCGATGTGAATAGAAACCGTAACTAGTCTGTTCCTAGACCAATATGAAACACATATAGACCAAATTTTCTTATAGACTACCCTCAGTAATCGACGGGATGTCGGTTACAGATCAAACAATAAACAGGGTTGCCAGATCACTAGAAGTTATTGAAGTTATCGATAATATTTCATGTACAAACTCTGTATTTGAATGTATGTAAATTTTGCACACACACTTTTGGTTAATAGGGAGCAATTGAATTCTTATCATACAAAAAAAAAAAAAAATAGTTACAAACTACATTAAAAACGAAAACCAAATATTTAAATTGTACAAATTGAAAATAATTTTAACACAAACAAAGATAAATATATATGTTTTATAATTGTGCTGCATCATTGTGTGTATTGTGTGTGTGTATGTGTATGTGTTATTTACTGCACTTTGTTTAGCAATTAAGCATGAAAAGAATACAAAATGAAACGTCATTCAAAGACAAATTGAATTGCAATTTACGATTACAATGCAAAACTCCTCCTCGATGCACATTTTACATCACGAAAATAGCCACAAAAATCGATTGAAATTGGTAAAATTGGCAACTAAGATAAATGTACGAATACTTTTTGCAGTGTCTGTGAGTTTGAGAATAAATTGAGATTAAATGTGTTATTCGCCTTCTGTTTTATTTGCCGCTCAATGAGAATCGTTGGGTTAATATTACTTTGACTAATTAATATTCCTACCTTAGAGGAATTGTTAATGCTGATTAATTAAGCAAAGACACAGACAGGTAAGTAATATAAACAGATATTACTATTTTGGTTATCATTAACATTGCATTTTGTACAATTATATTTAAAATGTAATATTTATAATATTATTATATATTATTATTATTTTATATTTTATATTATCTTACTTGTTGTGAATAACTAACAAACAAACTTCGTGCGTGTAATAACGAGTTTATCTAATAAATGTATATAGAAGAGAGAAGCACAGCAGCCAAAAATTGGCTTAGAATGGACTTAGATTTACGACTAATGCATTCTTACTTGCTGAATGCTTCATTTTTGCTGTCTAAATGAATGCTACTTTTTTTTTTTAAGTATCTAGAATTTTTGAATTACGGGTATACAGATTTATATTACAAATTCCTATTTACGAATTACCAAAGTTTCAACTCTCAAAGAACAGACTATTATATACATTTTAATCTATAATAAATCGTTGAAGAACGACGTATTTGAATAAAAACTTTTAAGGACTAAACTAGTAATAAAGTTTTATTTTGCAATGGAGGAATTTAATAAAATTTAATTTTATAAAATATATTTTTTATTTGCCTTTAAATAGATGTTCGATGCACAATTAAAAGGTCAAATAATATTTTTGCTTAAAAAATGTTTTCATTTTTTTCTATTAAGTACTTCTGTATCTGTAAGCTGCTTGGTTTTTATTTGTATAATAAATTGGTAATTTAAAATCAGCTCAAGCTATCTTTTATATTCGCATTGCTGGAAAGTTTGGATTCGCTTTTGTGGAGCTTTGCAAGGATTTACAAAAACTTGTTGTAGCCAGGTGCAAGTTGTTTGCATTTTTCCTTGGAATATGCTAAACTCTTCACAAATAGCTCAGGTGTGCTACGGATTTGCATTGGGGATTGGTTGCCATGTCCATGAGGTAATCCGTTGATAAGGCCGGGCTAATTGCAGCTGTTAGCCCGCGGCCAATAATAGAAGTCAACTGCATAGATTTGTATGATTCATACAATTGACAATAGACCAACAAATGTCATAGGTCAAATGGGTCAACGTTGTCAGCCTGGCCGCGGGCCACAATTTACTTGGGCTTTTGTCTATAATATTTGCTGACCAACAGCCAAAGAGCCACTAATCAAGTTCCGGCTGGACGGCTGTCCGGCTGCACTTTAAATTATGCAAAGTGCATCATTGAGCCTCCGCCTGAAGGCATCTTTAAACAAATTGAATGCTATTTGGAGCTTAGCTGGTTTGCATAGGGCTTACCATCTATTAGCCAAATAGGCTGAAATACATTTCATAGCAGCTTGGCCCAAGCAAAAAGCACATTTAATATCCTTTAAAAGCAGCGATGGAGAAACATGTTGAAAACACCGTTTATTTTTTCGTTGCTTGCACTTCTGCTAAAAGGAAAACATTCAAAATGTTGGCAGCAACTAAAATATGCTTCACAGCAGCCTCAGGGCTGTTGCGTGTGTGCAGCATAAATAAAAATATAAAACACAAAAAAAAAAAAAAAAACAATAAAACTAAATAAAATGTTATGCGAAAAGTGTTCCACTAAATGTCCAAAGCGAATGCGAATTTTGATAAATGGATAACAATCGAAAATAGTGGCAGAGAGAGTGCATGCAATAAAATTTTATTTCGAATACCCCTGCTGAGTAACACAATTGATCACCTTGCAAAAATCAACAGATATTTTTTATTTATTCCATATGAATTTTAATTCGTGTTGATATATTAGTTAAATACAAATTGCACCGGGCTATAAAATCCAGTTCCTAACCAGATGTTTTTCCTTTACTAGCTAAATATACTGAATTGTGAATGATATTTGTTATATTAGGTTAATGGACTGCTATATATATGAGTTTCTGAATCTTATGATCCAGATCTGATGTTGTTCCCTTACTCACTCATACATGCATTATTTCTTGGTTTCCTTGGCGCTTGTCAACCTTTGCCTGAGAAATCTTCTTCAAATTTACATTTGAGGCAGGAGGCAATCCCTCTGGACAGTGTCAGAATTTCGGTTGAGATATGTCACAAGTTCATGGTTTCACTTAAGAGAGAAAAAAGAACATTGGAGGTTGTAATAATAATGTTATTTTGATTTTCGAAGTGCCTTTTCTATATGGAAATTTATGAATTGCTGTCAGGCATATTAAAAACTATAATACTGGATAAATTGAACTATTAGTAGCCTATTTCTGGTTCTCATTTCTTAATATTATAATAAGTCAGCTTGCAATTGAATAAAGTTTAGCATTTTATTTTATACAAATCTGTTTATTAGTCGGTTATCAGATATATTTGGTTTCTACATTATCAATTATTATTATTATTTTTTTTTTTTTTCTCTTACATATTTATTTGCAATCTGCCTTATTCGGCAATAAACAAATTTACAGAATATATTATTTTAATTAACCGGATGGTTTTAGCTCCAGTGACCTAAACCATATACATATATACATATTACTTATTTACAACTTAAATTTATCTGTTTGGTAGGTCAAGTAGATGGTACCTCTTTAATCGCCTTCTGCTTTCTGTATTGTCGAGAAGGCTAATTGCTAGAACATTATTATGATTGTGTAGTCTATTAATTATTATTATAAAAAATAAAATTAAATGTTAATTACTGCTGCCCACTGAAAATAATATTAAAGTTATTAATAAGGATCTACTTATAGGTAGGTTAACTATTATTTATACTATAATTATATAGTTTGCTATAAACTTATTTACTTAATTTTATAAAATGAACCTTTCTTTGTTTAGCAGCGAATTCGTAAGAGCTGCTTTACACTTTTCATTCACAGTTTACTCTATGAACTGTAAACTATTTAATAACTATTTAAATTTAAAATCAACTGTCATTGAGATATTCTGCATAAACTATCAAACTGTCGGAAATGCTTATCTTCACGCTTGAATCGAACCCCTGTGCCAAACTTTGCGAAACTTAACAAATTCTCAACCAAATAAATTTGGGTTGATGGACACAGCGACAAAAGATTTGAATTTATGCATGCACACACACACACAAACATTCAAAAGATAGAAGAAATATTTGACTATAACAAATATACATACATATATATAGTAATATAGAACCTATGTGTGTGTGAATGGAAAAAGGTAAAATGTCAGCAAGTGAGTGATATACGTGACATATGTTTGTATTGATGGCCACACATACACACATACATGTGCAATAGAGTGGTCAGCGGTTCAAAGTTCAAAGCTTGTGCTGAGTTCTGTGGCTTATTTTTGTTTTATCTATTTATTTTTAGCTAACCAGCTCATTTCCCATGCACACATTTTTGTGTTTCCTTTACTTTTTTCATTTTCATTTTCATTTTTTATTTTTTATTTTTTACTTTTTTTCCCATGTTTGTGGAAAAGTTCGAACCTGCGACGGCGGCTGCCAACTGCCAACTGGCAACTGGCAACTTCCAGCTGCCAACTTTCAGATGGGGACTGGGGATTGGGGCATTAAAAACTGTGAGAGATTTATGCAAAAGTTATGCGCTTCTTGGTATCTGTTACCGTTAGTTTTATGACACCCCATCCATGGAGGAGAGCTCATTGAGCTGTCAGGGGATTTTGTTGTGCACCTGAGCTGCTCATACCTTAGCCGCTTACCTTGGCCTTGGCGGTTGTGGCGAACAGTGCTGCTAAAATGCTATTCCACTGTCATTGTTGCTGAATCAAATGTATTAAAAATTTATTGAATTTATTTTCATGGGCTGCTGTCTGAGCTGCAGCTCGAAATGCGCATCGAACTGCACTTAAGCTTACCCCCAAGCCAGCCAAGGTAGCAGCTATTTTTACCTGGCAGTTGTCTATGTGTTTGTGTGTGAGTGTGAGTGTGGCTAATGCGGTTGAGTGGCGATTTCCAACTGTAACCGGAGCAGACGTCAACTCGACTGCAGAGTGCGATATACCCAACAACAGTTAATGCACTTCACAGCCCCGACAACGCAATCAAGAGAAACTCAATCAATGCATTCAATGGGATCATCGGGTTACTTTTTCATATGTGAGCACATGATTGACTATACAAACCTCTATTTAACGAAATTAAAACACACACACACACACGTACAAATATGTATGTTAGTTACTGCTTAGCTACAGTATCTTAGAATTATACTGCAAGGGTAAATCTGCAGCACATTTTTCTATTTTTTTTATTGCTCGAGGAGTTTACAATGTGGCAAAATTTGAGTTTTCCTTTGAATACTAAATTTGAATGGCATTAGTAAAGACTTAAGAATATTGTAATCATTTTTTCTATCATTTAAAAATATACCCTCTTTTATATAGTTTTCTTTAATTTTAAACTTTCTGTATTTAACTTTCTGTTCTTCGAAGCACACAATTAATTGGTTTCAGTATTCTTATAGACTATAATTGTATCTGTTTAAAAGTGATGTAGCTGGCACATACCTTAAATTTATCCCAAACCGATCAAAAGTGCAAGAAATACATATATATGTATATAATACCGCTATAATGAAGTCTATTAGCTGATATTCGAATAATATTGACTATCTTTTTGGCATAAATATAATTTTAAGCTTAGATATATTTTTAATATAAGATTTATAAAATTATGTTATGATGTGACAAAATTAAAATAATTGTCCGCAAATATTTTGAAAGTATAATTTACAGTTTTTAAATGGCAAAAATAACTAATATTGTAATAGATAATAATATATTTACTTATAAATCAAATCAACCTGGTCTTTAATGTATGTTAAAATTGGTTAATTATAGTGACAAAATTGAAACGACTTGTCTAAATGGCTTTTACCCATCCTCTGGGCTTAAAACTCTCTTAATAAAAGCTATAGTTGAAAGAGTTGAGAGTTTTTTAACTATAGCCCGGATTCTCGTTGCATTCTGACTGATTGGGAGAGTTTGGCTTATACTTATATGTATAAAAGATAGATAAAAAAGTTTGGATTAAAGGTAATTTTTACAGCTCTACTTGGAAGTTAGTTTATGTGCTTAACAATAGTAATAATAAATTACGCCTTTCAGTTTTCTCTTCTAAAATCAAACAAAATAAACAATACTTGGTTTTTCATGTTATAATTGGTTTTATTTATTGTCAATTGTCAATTGTTAATTGTATTTGTATTACAATTCTCGCTAGGAACTAAAAATAAGCACGAAATGAAATTGCATTGACGCACACTTTCACAGAGGGAAATAACAGAAAATAGAAAATAGAAAACAGAGTATCGGATGTACATATTATTAGATATATCTACTATATACGAGTGTATATGTATATGTATATGTCTATGTATATCGCTAAATGCTCAATGAGTGACAAACAAGGCGTTGCTTCATTTTAAATGCGCTTTAGACAATAGCGGAGCAATAGATAAACAATAACATTTCGAGGAAGGGAAACAAAGTGCGAAGGCGTCGTCAAGTGGTTGAGGGGGTGGGTGGAGGGGAGGCGCAACGGAAACGGAAACGGAAACGGGCAACAAAATGGCTCAGTAGACGAACTTCTTTTGTTCGCCGTAGAGGGATTCGTACAGTGAGGGGGGCAAGTGTTCGGCCAGGAATATTTGCAGCTTCTCGGTGGCAGTGACGGGCGTGTAACGGGCCATGGGGAAGGTCCTGGTAACGGCATCGATGAGCACGCGCAGCGTGGGCTGAATATCTGCGGCCTGAGGATAAAGTGCTCGTTAGCTTGCCACACACACACACAAACACACACACATCTAAGTCTGCGGCTTACCTGGCGCGAATATTTCTCCACGGATGTCATGGCCGCCTCGTAGTAGTCCTCGCCATAGGTTTTCTTCTGCTCCGAGGACAACTGGTTCCACATTTGCTTGGCCTGCAATGAGACGAGAGTTTTAATGAGCCTCTTACTCATGTTGGCCAGCTGCAACTATTTTAATGTGCCCCCCTTTCAAAGCTGCTCGGCTGGGGCATTATCGTAAAAACTGGAACAAGTCAAGGCGAGCTCTGTTCTGACTCTACCCTGCTGTGTCCTTGTCATTAGGCACTAAAGGTGCAACGTAGTTGGCGGCTCCTCACCTGTTCGCGCAGCTCCGTCTCGTTCAGCCAGCCATTGCCTGGAGCAAATTCGCCCGCCGCCACAACGGAGACGTCGACGCCGCGTGTGCGCATCTCCTGGCGCAGGCAGGCGGCAAAACAGTCGACGGCCGCCTGTGTGGCACACTGGATGCCACGCACCGGCGAGGGCACACGGTTCAGGCCAGAGGTAAGGAACACCACACGGCCGTGGGCACGGCGGACCAGGGGCAAGAAGATTTGAGTCAGACGGGCGGCTCCTAAAAGGTGAGAAACGCATTTCATAAGTCAAATTAAATCAAAATCAAGATCCAACGTTTAACATTGAAAGCTATTTGCTAAATAACAGAGTTATGTTAAGGTGGCGCCATCTCTTACCGAGTAGATTCAGATCCAAGCTTTTACGCAGCACAGCGAACGGTATCCACTCCAGCTCACCGAGAGCGATCCAATGGGCGCAGTGCACCAAAGCCCACAGTCCTTCGGCGCCGTGCGGCAAATGCTGCGAGACATAACGGGCCGCTTCCAACAGCTGTCGACGTACATGGTGAAATGGTGTGAAACCAGGCTAAAAGCTCTGTTGTGCTTTTTGTAGACTTACGCTTGTCTCGGATGTAATGTCGACATGCAGCAGCTTCATCCGGCCCGAAGTCTCCTCCTTCAGTATTTTGGCCTCGTCCGAGTCGTCAATGGGCGTCGAAAAGCCCGCATAGACCGTAAAGCCCAGATCGTCCAGTTTCTTGGCCAGATACCAGGCCAATGGCGACTCACAGCCGGTAATTAAAACACCCTTTCCTGAGGCGGAAACCTAAAAGGGTAATGAATTAAGAAATTGTGAACTATTTTTACCTCTTGTTCAAGCCTATAATTAATAACCCTTAATTAATTGGTGTTCAATAATTATAGTAACAGTTATTTATAAATTTATCTGTTCTACTACCTGCTTATTAATAAGTATTTATTTTTGTGTGCTTTAAGCAGAAAATGAATTGCCTTCTGTTACAGCTTCGTCCTGTAATGCGATATATTTGACCTTATCACGATGAGAAATATTATATAATTTGATTGGCAGCTGATGAGAAAAAAGTTTCTCGACTGACTTTTATCAAATTCGTATTAGCTTCTTAAATTGGCAAATTGTTTGGAATTAGTTTTAAGTATTTATTATGCATTTAAATCTTAAAGCAAAACAAATTAAACATTATTTCCAGGGCAATTTCCGTCAGCTATACCCGACTGGAGAATTGGTGGCAAAAAATTAAGTTAAGTTGCATATTTATACAAATATATATTTTAAATAAAATAAATATTTATATACTGAATTTGAATTTATTTTTTGTCTTTTTAACTGATATATTTTATATATATTTCTTTATTTATACATTTATATGTATTATTCTTTTATTTCTGATCTGCTTTACTTTAAGCCAAGTTTTAATCCTAAAACTTGTTTACATTTAAGTTACCTTCTCAGTCGACAACTTAATGCCGGACTATAAGATAAGTTATTTATTAGTCTTAATCTTGAGATTGAATCAATTTTCTTAATTATAGCATTTTCCAGCTGAATGTTTTTGTATGCGGTTGTCGTGGGCAGAAAAAGTAGTTTCGCTTTCTAGGGGCAATATTTTCTTGGTTGGCTCCATTTTAAGCTCTGACCGAGTGACTGCGAAGCAAACACACGCGCATATTACACAAACACACACACACACACACACACACATGCACACAAATAAGAGAAGAGAAGGGAAGAGGAACAAAACGTGTGCATTGACACTTCCGTATTAGAGACACGCGCTTTGTGTCTGACGTCGTGTACCAGTGTGTGAGTGTGACTGTGTGTTTGTGTGTGTGTATGTGGGTGGTTGGTTGTGTGGGTGTATCGGATGCTTGGCTCAAAGGACAATCGCAGTTTGTCCAAGTCAAGTCGGAGAGAAGGACAGCCGGACAGTCAGACAAACAGGCTGAGAGGGTGGCAACTTGTCTATAGTTGTAGTGCCATAATTCATCATGCCATTAGCCAATATATATACAAACATACTCATATATATATATATATTATAAAGTTTGTCAATGTATTGGAAACGGCTCAAGTGTGAGTCTCTAGTGCGTCAATTGCGAACTCAAGGCGGGCAGAAGTTGGGACTCGGGGGAGCTGGCTCATTGTTCAAGCTATTAAACGGTTATAAAGTGCTCATAAAATTGTTTAAAAAAAAAGAAACTAGAGGAGAGAAGCGCCGATGTCTGTGTGCTATTATTGGCCGTGTTGTTGACACCCATTAAGACTAGCCGACATTTTATTGCTGGCTATAAGTGTGTAACTGTTTGGGCTTATCAAATCTGCTGGCGTTTGGGCATTAATAAAAATAGAAATAGAAATAGAAATAGGAAAAACTATTGTCCGGCAGGAGTCTGCACCAACCCCCTTCGCCCACCCCCGCACCGGCTTGATCGAAGTGTCAGCTGTTTTGTAAGTTTCAGTCAAAAGCAGCGACAAGTTTTTCAGCTGCTGCTTTGTAGTTGTTGCTTTTTATGCGACTTCACTTATTTTTCCCATAAACTTTTGGCCAACTTTTGCCACTACGTGCTGCTGCAAGGATTCCAGCAGCCAGCATCCAGCATCCAGCATCCATTGGCATTTCTTCTCTTTTTTCCCATCCAATTTATTGCGGTTTTGCTGAAATTACTTTAAAGTTTGCCCAAGTCAATGGCTAAAGGGGGCAACAAAAAGCGTTGCTGACTCAACAGCAAAATGCTCAATTAAAACCGGGCTAAAAACCATAGCAACAAAATATTTAGAGTCAATTAAATGATGGCCAAGGAGCAGCTTGCAACAGTTTGTGCGTTTTGTGCAAGAAAAGAAAATTTGGCGCATCCAATTTCGAGGCTGTTCGTGGCAAAGTGCATTGCTAGGCTAGGTTTGGGGTTCTATTTTTAGAATGAATCCCTTGCTCCAATGCTCCACAAATCGATCACGTTTCGCTTTGAAGGGCAGTTCCTTATATCCAGTTGTTGGCCCAGCAAGGCCAAGGAAACTCGAGGACTTGCTGAGAAAATTGGGAAATTGAGAAATTGAATATCCTTTCATTTGCTTCTTTTTACAAATAATCAATTTAATAAAATATTTTCTAGTTTTGCATTTAAGATATTCTCTTATTAAAAATACAAATTATATTGAAAACCTGTTCAAACTAAACTTTAACGAATAATTGAGAACTTTTTAACATATTATTTCGATTTAGACTACATAATTAGGAAATGTGCCTCGATTGCCGATACAGATTGCGAATATAAGGTGTTATCTTTAATAAACTTAATTTTCACATAAATAAAAAGCAATACATTAAATATTGTTTACTTTTTGCAAGCCGACTCGAAGAAGAAGAAGAAAGTGTGCTCAGCCCTTCGGCCAATTGTCGGCTGATCTTTTGCCTAAAGCTAAGCTTTAAGGAATAATTAAGAACTATATAATATATTATTACGATTCAGACTATATATTCAGCAAATGAGCCTCGACTGCGAATATAAGGTGTTATCTTTAATAAACTTAATTTTCACATAAATAAAAATCAACCATTAAAAAGCAATAAATATTGTTTACGTTTTGCAAGCCGACTCAAAGAAGAAGAAGAAAGTGTGTTCAGCCCTTCGCCAATTGTCGGCTGATCGTTTGGCTTATTTGCACCGCTGCGAAAAGTGTTAGCAAACGGTACTTGGACCACTTTAACAGCTTTTTGCGCTGCGACAAAAATGAAAGTGGAAAAAGGGGGGAAATAAAAGAGGAGCGCATGCAAAATAACAATTGCAAAACACGGCCATAAAAAACTTTTTCGCCAAAGTGCAGTTGGGCTACGTGCAAGGCATAAAGAGGCCGACACAATGCCACAGCCGGAGTCAGAGCCAGAGTCAGAGCCAGAGGGGGAGCTGTTGGGGGAGACGAAGCCGAACGTCCCGAACGGCGGGGGACGCGTCGCAGCGTGTGCCTTAAAGGTGGCAGCCATGTCTCGTACCTGTAAACACGGCAGGTTGCGGTTGAACGTCGCTCGAGCTGGCTTTTTATAAACGTTACCAAAATAGACGCGCGTTGCATGCACCGAAATAGCCAACAGCCAACGGCCAACAGCCAACAGCCAAGAGGCAAGAGGCAAGAGGCAAGAGGCATGCGGCAAGCGTCGCTGTGGCAAGGCGTGTGTCAATCAAGCGGAGCATTTAACAGAGCTGTTGTTTGCAGCCGGATTGGTTCGAGTTGCAGCCGGAGCGGAACTATTGTTGAGCGGAAATGCGCCGGCCATGTGATGGGGCATGAATTGCGCTTTAGTTAAATGCATCCTCAATTGCATTTTAATTGCAACAAACATTAGATTTACGAGCACTGCCGAGCAGCAGGTGCTATCTGCAGCCAGAAACCAGAAACCAGAAACCAGAAGCCAGAAGCCAGCCACTGCCAATGGGTGCATTTTACGCGCGCACTTTTAGCCGAAATTGATAAATGGCCAAAAAGCACGCGATTCGCTGCCAACAGTTAGCAACTTGCTGTAGGCCCAAAGCAATGTGCCTCGCTGTGCTCGGCTGTGGTTCATTAACACACATACGTATATACATATGTGTGCGGGGCGTATACGTGATATTCGTAAAGTAGGGATAATGCATAATGCTGCCATAATGTGCAAACTGCAACAAGTTAGCAGCGTTTAATGAAATCAAATTGCAACTCAAAGCCCTCGCCGTGCGAAGAAAGGGTATGCGAGCAGCTGGGCCAGCCGGATAATCCGACGCCTTTGACTAAGCGAACGAGCTCGAGGGGGCGGAACGAGAAGACGGTGGAGGGGTGCAAGGGGGAGCGTGGGCGTGTTAAAAGTTATGCGTGCAAAATGTAAACAAGAGCTAGAAGAAGAACAAGAGCAGCAGGAGCGGTACACACATGAAGCCCAGAACATGGAGCAGGGCTTCATTTGCGAGCTACAAATTTATGACCATTTAGGGCTCAGCGCGTAGTCCAAAGTCCTGGACACTTAGGACACCTGGCAGGTGTGTGTGTGCGTGTGCGTGTGCGTGTGTACGGGTGTGGAGAATAATACGAGAGTGTGTTTTGTTGGACAAGTAAAAGGATGCCAGAATGTATGAAATAAATAATAGCAAAAGGGGTAAATAAACCTGCGAGTATTTCCTTTGGCTGAACATTAAATGGAATGAACATGAGTGGAATTACGAGTGAATCTCGACTCATAGAACTTAATACGTATTGTAAATAAGTTTTTCATTCAGCTATTGGGAAATCGATGTGAAATATTTTCGCTTTCGGCACATGCCTATTGGCGATAGAAGAGGAAGCAGGTGCGATAGATTCCATTAAGAGGAACAGCATTGTTGATCTAGCTCTGATCTTTTATTTGCCTTTTTATCTACCTACTCAGCCGTAGATCTGGTAACAAATTCGAAGTAGGAATTAGAAATTGTTTCTTAAACCTTCTTTAAATAATTAAATGTGTTTCTTCTAAGCGTGAACAGGGTATCCTCTGCCCATTCACATCCGGCTTATAGAATTATAGTCTTGCTGAAAGTTTAAATCTCATTCGTCATTATCTAGATAATTTAGTTCTCCTCGAAATATGAAACCACAATCCTCCTCATCACTGAAGGACAGAGCTAAATATCCTGGCTATTTAAAGCTCGTATTACTTGATATACTTAGCAGCTAAAAATAGAAATCCTTCATTACAGGCTTTGCTAAGCGAGTTAACTAGAAGAAGGCGGTATTAAAAACTAAATTTAATATATATATATATTCTATAATCTAAGCGAGCAACGAGTTTTAGCTTTTAGCAAGAATAAATGAGTTGAAGGCGAGGGGCTGATCGGGAGTTTCTTTTGCTTCGCTTCTGCTTTTTCTTTATCTATTTGGTTTTTATGCTCGGTGCCATCCTTCAGGCACTTCAGCTGCAGATGAAAATCGCTGTGGAAAAGGGAAAGTGGAAAGTGGAAAATACGCGCTTGACCGCCCAAGTACCTCCCATAAATCTACATAAGTGAAATGCGTGGCGCCCGGTTTCGGGGCTTAAGTGAAAAATGGCGTACAAACCGCATACAAATTGTCCACACAGTACCGTTATGAACAAGGCGACGAAATGCGACAAAGCAAATGCTGAAACAAAGCGCACAAAAGGCGACCGCAAAAGGAAGCGACAAAAGGAATATAACGAAAGAAAAAAAAAAACAAATATATATACCTATGAAAATAAAAAACAAAAAATTTAAGGGCTTCACGCACATACACACGCGTACGTACACGCACACGCACACGCACACGCACACGCACACGCACACGCATGCACGCATATTAAATCAGTTGCTAAAAATAGCTGGAAAAACGGGAGGAAAACCCATTTCAGAAACCCAAGAAAATGACAACGAAATTCATGCGAAGTTTTCGCCTAGCATGGGAAAGTGCAAGCCGAATGCGAAAAGAAGAAGCAGCAATAAATCTGAAAATGGCGAAAAGCACAAATAAATAAAGAGGAAGCAAACGGCGAAAGTCATTGAACGTGTTAATTAATAAATTAATTAACTGAAAAGCTGAAAACCATTTTTGTGTTTTGCCATTGCACACACACACACACACAGTCATATAGGCACGCACGCACACACACATACGAGTGAGGAGACACACAGATAAAAGGAGCAAGAAAATCGACAATTGGTGCGTGTTTTTCATGCCTTAGAGTTGTGCACCTGTCGTGACTGGCTTGAGAGCACAAAATGAAATGAAAAACAAATTTAAAAAGAATCATATATGCTATATGTATATATTAAGCAAAGCAATCAGGCCAAGACTCATTAGAAATCGGACTTAAAAGGAAACACTTATTGCCTTTAATTTGTTATTTTAAGAAATTTGTCCCGAATCCAGTTTTGCCGTTGCTCCACTCACAGCTCTAGTTAAGCGCCTTGAAGCCATTCATATAGGCATACAGTTTCACAGGAATTAAAGGCTTTTGGCATTGCGCATACGACGCGTTGTACGGCTAGTTAAAGCCTAAGCCAATTTGCAGCTTGTTTTATCAAGCAGCACGACTCGACTCGACTCGACTCGACTCGACTTGACTTGACTCGACTCTTGTGGCAGACAACACGCAAAGCTTTGACTTTGTGGCAGCCAGTCAGTCACTTATTACATGCCACAAACTCACACATATTTCAACAAAGGATTAATATACTATAAACATTCTTTTTTTATTTTCATGTCTTTCACTCTCCCTGTGTCTGTGTGTGCGTGTTGCCATATGAAAATTTATCTATATTTAAATTGTGATTATATTTTGGTTGAACTTTTGTTTAGCTTTACCGTTGCCAAGCTACAAATGACGCCCTAGGCAATTGTGTTAATTAAAATATAGAACAATATCTAGAGACTCTGCATAGACTTGTTTTGTGTGTGAAGCTCTTTTCTCTAACGCTGTTCAACCAGAAATTATGTTTCAATTTTCAATGATTGTTCATGAATATCCAAAAATTATCTTTAAGATATTTAATTACATATTTTTGTAGCTTAAAAAATATCCAATATCAATTTAATTCATTCGATTCGAAGATTTCATAATTAAATGAGTTTTGCTCAGATTTTTCATACCCTGCTACGCATATAAAATTTCATGAGATTTAATCCGATCTAATATGAAAATGAATTTTTTGATAAATTTAATTTTCGTTTAAGGATCTCTTTTACGTAACGCTTCGAAATGGCAGTCCGTAATGTGTGCTCATCCAAGCTATTAATTCAATGCCCAAAACGAAGTTTGTTAAGTGGCTGGTGAACCACTTGGATGCTGAAAGTGAGCCGCAGGAGCACCACATCGATGGATGCACATGCTGCGAACAAATGTCAATGCTGTAGCACAGTGTTAACCACACTGGTTACGGTTGCAGTCGGGGCTCTGCGGTCTCTGGCACTCGGCCTTTGTGCAGCTGCCTGGCTGGCCTGGCTGGTCTGGCTGGGGCAGGACCTGCAGACTGCAAATGTCAAATGCAATGGCAAAGCAGCTTTTGGGTGGCTATTGGCTGGCCTGACTCTTTGCTGCTGCTGCTGCTGTGGCTGCTGTTGCTGTGGCTGCTGTTGCTGCTGCTGCTGCTGCTGCTGTTGCGGCTGCTGCTCTTGCCAATCATTCGCATGTTTTGCCATTTGTGACACATGACCTTTGGCTCGTGCGTTAGTTGGGGCTGCGGCTGCGTCAGTTGCAATTGGTTTTTAATTTAACTAAAATGCGCAGCAAATTGTAAACGGAAGACACAAAATAGAAAATAGAAAATAGAAAAAGCAGTAAACAGTCAACAGTCGACAGTCAACAGTCAACAGCCAGCAAATCGAAACTGAAAGCCAACTTGGCCAAGTTGTCAATGCGTTTTAATGGCGTGCAATTCTAAGAAACGCAATCGCGTATGGGCCACATGAGCCATGTCCTTCGTTTAAGCCATTGTCAGGCTGGGCACGCCAATGCCATTGCCTTAACGTGTTCTCTAGAGGATGAGCAGAGTACATGTGTGTGTGTGTGTGTGTGTGTGTGTGTGTGAAGCAACAGGCCACGCGCGACACCATAAAAACGTAACGGAAAGGAGCTCGGGCGACAGCAAATGTGGCAACTGGGCAAAAACAGCGGCAGCAGAACAACGCAACGCAACTTCGCACATAATGACATTTTATGATGTAAATATATGTTTCTCTCTCTCTCTCTGTGTGTGTGTGTGTGAAATTCTGGGCAAGAGAACATGAACTGGCCGCGTTTTATGTAGCCTTCAGCTCGTAATGCGCTGCGCCATTGTTGCATGTGCCCAGGAGGACGCAAACAGGAGCAGCAGGAGCAGCAGGAGCAACATGAGCAGAAACACCAGACCAGGGACTTGATTGAAGGGCACTAGAAAAGCTGGACACACATTCCACATAATTGACAATGGAGTCCGCAATCCGCAATCCGCAATCTGCAATCTGCAATCTACAGTCTGCAACTTTCTCTCCGAACCCGGAAGACAGACACAAATCAGCGTTAAATTTGTCAACGCTTTGGCTTTTATGTAGCTGTAAATGCCACAAAGTGCGCAACCCTTCAGGAAAGCAAAGCTAAGAAAAGGGAAGAGGAAGCGGAAGTCAAAAGGGAGTTGAACTACGCGGTAGATAAGTAAGTGCTTACTTAGTTAGGTAAACATTGTAGTAGGTCAAAACTTAGTGCTATTTCTAAAGTGTATTTCAGTTGGACTATTTGAAAGGTCAAAAATTAGGTAAGGAAAGTAAAGAAGAAATTCAAAAGGAAGTTTAACTAACCGCTAGATAAGCAAGTTTTCATATATATGGCTAGATACAAAATTCTGGTAGTTCACAACTTAGTTTTAAGTCTAAAATGTATTCCAGTTGAACTATTTAATGAGTCAAAAATTAGGCAAGGAAAGTAAAGGATATATTTAAAAAGAATCTTAACTATCCGCTAGATAAGCTAGTTTCTATATGTGGCTAGATTATTTCTAAAATCTATTTCAGTTGGAATGTCAAAAATTAAGTGAGGAAAGTCAAGAATATATATATATGCTAAGATAAACATTGTTGTAGGTCAAAACTTAGTTCTATTTCTAATATGTTTTGTTTTGAAAGGTCAAAAATTAGTTAAGGAAAGTAAAGAAGAAATTCAAAAGGAAGTTTAACTAGCCGGTAGATAAGCAAGTTTTCATATATATGGTTAGATAAAAAATTGTTTTAGTTCACAATTTAGTTTCATTTCTAAAATGTATTTCAGTTGAAATATTTGAAAGGTCAAAAAATCAGGTAGGGTAAGTAAAGATTATATACAAAAATAAGTTTAACTAACCGGTAGATAAACAATATTTATATACACATGGTTAAATAAATATTGTTGTAAGTCAAAACTTATCGCTATTTTAAAAGTGTTTTTCAGTTGAAATATATAAAAATGTATTTCAGTTAAATAATTTAAAATTACGTACGGAAAAAAAAAATATATTCACTTAGCTCTATTTCAAAATGTGTATTTCAGTTGAAATATTTGAAAGCTAAAAAATGGGTTAGATAAAGAAAGAAGAAGTTCAAAAAGAAATTTAACTAACTGATAGATAAATCAGCTCTTACATATATAGATAAATAGTGCAGTTGGTCCAAACTTAGTTACACAGTAGAATCCGGTTATAGCGACTCGGCTTATGACGTTCGTCCGGTCATTGCGACAAAAATTCGACGGTTGGTTGATGACCATACAATACTCTATAAATTGTATTCCTTTTGTTTAGAGCGTCGTCCGGGTAAAACGACGTTAAATCTTCGGTCCCTTGAGTGTCGTTATATTCGGATACTACTGTATTTAAAAATGTATTTCAAATAGAATATGCGACAGCTCAAAGGTGGGTGGAAAATAATAGCATTTTAATTTAGGACATCTCGAAATAGAATATTATATATGTAACATATATGCATGTCTATAAGGTATATAATATATATAATATAATATAATATAATATGTATAATATAAATTATAATAATATGGTTGAAAACTATCAATACTCAAATAGAACATATAATTAGGCTTTGATAGAGGACAACACCTTGTACACATGTGGCCGTTCCATTGAATATTTTATACAATATGAAGCCTAAATAGTGTTGTAAAATGCCACAGAGGAGATATTAAAGTAGACATTTTAATAAATTTGCTATTTTTGTATCTTCAAGTCTTCACATGAGGTAAATGCAAGCTAAAGGATAACAAAATGTTTCCCAGGAGTAACAAAGTAAGAAAGATAACTTTCTACCTGCGAGCATTATACATTGTATTTATTTTTAATAAGTATTAATATCAAGCAGATTAACCTTCATGGCATTGCACCTGCAGCACTCCGGAGCGCAGAGTTTTGGGTATATACTGCAGCGATGCATCAATTTGAAAGTTCAGCGCACAGAGCACGCACGGAAATTCGAGCCGGATCCGTGACGAACCTTCGCGTAAGCCACTCAAGCAGCTGCCATTGGGACGGGCAGGTGTGTAACTAAGAGAACAAGTGGGTATAAACTCCGCTGCTCTGTGGCTCTGTGGCTCTGCTGCTCAGGTGTGCAAGGAACTTTGTCTATGCCAGTTAAGCAAACTTGCCAGAGGGAGTTCCTGGGTAGGGGGTGGGGGCAAGTTCAAAGGGCGAGCGGATGGGCTGAACAAACTGTAAAAGAGAATTCCAGATGCCGCAGCCAATTACATTTTAATATGTCAGTTAAGTACGCTCTAAAATATGCAAACGAATGGGCGGAGGACGAGTGAATGTGTTGGATGGGTTGGTCAGTGGGTGGGAGGTGGCAGGTGGGAGGTGGGAGTGGAGCTTTGCTGGGCGAGCGTGTTAAGCAACTGCTCATTAGCGGCGCTTACATGAAGCTATTAATTCAATTATTTACACTGCGACAGTGCTGGCAGTTGACAGCGGCGCAAACAGAGCGCGCACGGGGCGTATAAGTAATGTCTAATTCCGGGAACTGTGGCACTCCGACAACTCTTGCGGCATTCTCTGACGGGGCGAAGCTTAATTATGCGTAATACGCTAAGTGTAATTGGCATCGGTGCAGCTGCAATGTGACACGCCGGCAGGACAATTGCGGCAACTCCACTCGCATGCGATGGCATGCCTGTCGGGCATGCCCGACTAATGATGCCCAGTGCATTCAGTTGGACGCATTGCGGCAACGCATTTGTGAGCATCTCATTAGCCGTGCATTCACATTTCATTGCGCTCGAATTGTGCTGCACAGTACAGTTCATTCGTTGATTCAGGCGCGGCGTCAGCATTTCCCAAATGTGACCGGAGCGGTACGCATGTAACTGTGTGGGTGCGTGCGTGTGTGTGTGCGTGCGTGTAATTTAATTTGACAATCGTGTCATAAAAACGAAACACACAACGTGCTGCGCAAAACAATCAAACGTGACAGCCGAACAGTTCAACGACGCCGGCCAGAAGAAGAAGAACTAGAAGGCAGAAGAAGAGGAGTCGAAAGTAAAGACAGCCAGCAAGATATCAGTGGGGAGTGTCTGACAAGAGAGATACCCTATGTATAGTAAAATAAATCGCATGCCTGACTTTAAGATACATTTCATACTTTGAGTAGGTGGAGTTTAAACTATAAGCTGCCAGGGAAATATTCTTGAGTGGCTGACAAGAGATACCCTGTATATCTTAAATAAAAGAGCAATGCTGCACATGTATACCAGTATGTCATGGAGTAAATGTAAACGCAGTCACAAGTATAAATACCAAGCAAAATAGGCTTGAGTGGAGAGTGGCTGATAAAGAGATACCCTGTATATGTAAAATTGCAACTGTATGCCGGACTTATATATGTCTTAGCCTTAGAATAAGCAGAGCTTACAATACAGACAGCAAGCAAAATCAGTCTGATTGGGAAGTGGCTGATAAGAGAGATACCCTGTATGTATGTATATCTAAAATTGCAACTGTATGCTGGACTTGTATATAACTTAGAATTAGTCTAATTAGAGTCTAAGCTATTGACACCAAGCAAAATGTGTCTGAATGAAGAGTGACTGACAACAAAGATACTCTGTATGTGTTCAATTAAAGCTCAATGCTGGTTTTGTATAGGAGTATGTCTTAGAATATATAAAATTGCAACTGTATGCTGTACTTAAACATATACATTAGCCTACGAATAAGTAGAGTCCAGTGCATAGACAGCAATCAAAATATGTCTGAGTGGCGAGTGGCTGACAAGAGAAATACCCTGTATATCTTAAATTAAAACCCAATGCTGCACTTGTGTACATCTTCTATCTATCTGACTAGAGAGATACCCTGTTTATCATAAATTACAACATATTGTTTCGTATTACAGCTTTTGCATCTATCATAAATATATTAAAAACTCTGCTAATATAGAAACATTAATATATGAGAGCAATAACGTGGACTAAACCCTCCTTTACATATTTTTATTAAGTGCAGCATGTAAAAAACAAATAACGGTACGTGCTAGAATCGTGTTCGCCCACGCTTGAAACCGTTAGGCGTTAAACAGCTATTGTTGCTGTTGTTGTTGTTGTTGTTGTTGTTGCTGTTGGTTAGTTGAGCTAATCAAAGGACACGGCATTCCGCTTTGTGGTCCAATGGCAAGGAGAGAAAGAGAAGGAGCGAGACAGAGAGAGAGAGAGAGAGGAAGAGCAAGCAACTGATTTTCACTTTTAGATCCTGGTCGCATTGCAGGGCCCATTTTGACGCCTCACGCTTAACTGTAAACTGAGTACTTGGCTGTTGCTGAGTCCCAAAATAGACACCGAGCTGCTTAACATGAGACTTACAGTGAAGCTTAGCAATAGTGAGACATGATCTTAAAGGAGTATAGTTGAAGCATTTTAAGTATATACATATCTACAGTGAAAATCGTTGCTATTTAATTGAATATTTTAGAATATATTACTCAAATTTATTAAATACATATTATATTTATTATTATTATTATTAGTACTTAAATTTGATTTGCTGGCATTCGTTTAATAACTTGCTTAACAACCGTTAAGTACTTAAATGTGGCGTTCCACTGTGCAACGGTTGCTTAAATAAACTGTTTTAAGCAGGCAAAACTGCGCCCAAGTAGCCATTTATTTGGCTAAAAGTCTGTCAGTCTATCAGTCAATCTGTCTATTTGTGTGTGTGTTGTGTGTTTGTGTGGGTATAAAGCTCTTCGTTTGAAATTATAGAAAATGGCAAAGGTCGCATGCGTGCCGATCCTTGACGCATTTGATTAGCCTTTGGCAGATGCAGCCTCTGCGTCGATTTACGACATCAGAGCGCTGCCGACGTCGACGTCAGCGTCAGCTGTGACGACGTGGCTAGGACAATTGTATTAGCGTTTTGCTATTTGCCTAAGCTTATTTGTTTTTTATTTCCATTGAGCTTAAAGCGGCAACTGGCGTCGTCATCGTCCTTGTACTGAGGTCATACGCTGCGTATTAGTAACGTCAACAGTGGGACGGATAAATTGAAGCCATTACATTTGCTGCAGAGTTGCAGTTGCAGTTGCAGTTGCAGCGGCAGCTGCTGCTGCTGTTAATTATCCCGGTTGTCCGGGCTGCTTATTACGTTAATGTCTGGTTGCATTTCGCGCATGCCAGTAGGCAAGGCAGAAGGCAGCCGGCAATTGCCAGGACAATGCGAGCACATGCCAGGATACGTCCGGCTGTCTTATCAATGCAAAATGTTGCCTACGTGCCCCGGCACGGCCATAAAGTGCGGCCCGGGCCGAGTCGTAATTGCCAGGCAGCCGGCCAGTAAATGGCCAACGTCAGCAGCATTGTCCTGCCTTATCCTGCCTTATCCTGCTGGCAGTTAAGCTAATTAAAGTGCACGCAAATTTGAATTATCTGACGCCTTTAGTGGCCATTTTTGGCGCCATCGATATTTCAAGTCAAATGGCCAGCAAATGAAGAATTATCTACGCCGTTATCTACGCCGATTTGTAATGAAACGAATCCCTAACAGATGATACACTCAGTTGCTTTCAGCACTAGACGCATACATTTATTAGTGCCTGAATAAAAGTATGTTTGAAGTAAAATATATTACGCATACGCAACGTGGCAATTTATGTGGCTAGCATGCAAGTTAATTCAGCTTCAGCAGAGCTGAGAAATCACAGCTGGCACCATTCGAAATGAGAATAAAATGCGAATGAAATGAGCGAGAAGAAAATTAAATATATGCGCCATGTGTGGCACCTAATGAACTGTGCCACAAATACAACAAAAGTGGAACAAAGAAAAGTCTGCGTGCAATTTTGCACGTGCACCATAAATCATTCCATTTTTGCGTTAGACTTTGATGTTAATGACGAGTGTGAATCAAATTTTCATCACGGATAAAAAAAAAAAAAAACGGAGTCTAAAAATTATAAATTTATTTGAAAGGACAAAATACGAATTGAGAAAGGCACACGTTTTAATTGAAATTATATTATTATTTATATTAATATTCACTTAATTTCCAATTTTATAATTTTATAATTTTCTGTGTTTTATAATTTGTATATTATGTATATTCAAAATAAAATCTACTGCCTAACTTTATTTTGTTGAATAAATTTAATTACTTTCAAATTTATGTAATCTAAAAATCATGGCAGAATTTCAATTTATGGCTAAAATTTTAAATTAGATATAAAAAATTATTTTTTATCCCAAAAGCTTGCGATGTGAAGAGCTCCATTACTAGGCATATATTTGGAGCCCCACAACTGTCAATTGGTTCGCATCATAAACAGAACAAATTAAATTATTATCTGTACATATCTTAACTGTTTTTGTGGGATAGTTCAAATATATTTTTACTGGAGTTTAAATTCATTTTATGCATATGCTTAAGAGTGTTTTTTTTTTCATGAAACATTGTGATGGGTATTCGTATTTCCATCTTATCTGCTACTTATGAGTGTTATATTTCTTACTTTCTCGCTTTCTGCTTTCTGCTTTCTGCTTTCTTTCTGGCATGTTTTGAATTTTCAACACTTTTCTCTGGCGTTAGTTCAAAATGCACTTCCAGTATTTTCTTTATCTTTTTCGCTGTCTTGTGGCTTGTTTTCTTATATTCTCGAATTTGTATTCATTACCCAAGCAGTCGCAGAATGTTGTGTGTCTTTCTCTTTATCTGCTGCTTATTTATTTGCTTTTATTTTCATTTCACAGTCAGTTCTAAAATATCAAATAAGACCAAGACCAAGACCAAGGCAAAGGCAAAGGCAAAGGCAAAGGCAATGGAAAAGGAAAATCCAGAGCCAAATGCCTTCTGATGGTTAAGAGAAAACCCCGAAGCTGTCGCTCAGTCATTTGTCGTCAGTCCGGGCTGTATTTGCGTCCTTTTGTGTCGAGTTCTTGGCTTTGGCTATTTTTAGTTATACTGATTTGTTTTGCCTACTATTTCTGCTCTTCTGCTCAGCTCGTTCTTTTGCCTATGCGCTTTGTTATTTTTGCGGTTTGGCACTTGTAACATGCAAATTTTTTAACGCTCACACAAGCAGAAGCTCCCAGCCCCAACCCCTGTTTCAGCTGTAACTGCCAACCCAGACAAGAGCCAAAGTTATGTCCCACCCGAAACTGAAACCAAACGCTCCTCCATCCCAGACCCTGTTGTCTATGTTGGCATTCGGCCTGGGCCCCCAACCGGGCAACCGGAATGTGGTTTGCCTGTCGACTGCCGACGTTAAAAGGATTAGAATGTCTGAAATGGACTTGTGGCATTCCTCGCCGTCGTCTCGTGTGCGTAGACCAACTGTTCGCATCTGCAATCTGTGCACTCACCTTCACAAAGTGATAAAACAGCACGGCTCCGACGGTGGACAGCGCGAACCAGACGAAGACCGCAAATGTCGAGATATTGGAGATGCTCAGCGCATGCAGCAGATGCGAACTGACAATCGCCGCGGCCTGGCAGAAAAGAAACGGCATAAAGAGTCGCTCGAAGATATCCCATGGAATCTCCGCCGACTTCTGTGGAAGCGCCGAAATCGAGCCGCGGCGCAACGAGGCGCGGCGTGAGGCACGGCGCTGAAATGAAAGTAAAATACAGGATATATTTAATTAATTCGAAACACGATTTATACTTAATTATAAACTTATGGAGCTAACTAAAAACTTAATAATAATGGAAGAAATGAGAATGTTCTAGTGGCTTGTGTATGACTAAGAGATACCCTATGTTAAGATGCTGTTTGAAGAATTTAACAATTGATTAGATTTAAATATATCTGAGAAATGGCTTGTGTATGACCAAGAGATACCCTATGTTAAGATGCTGTTTGAATCATTTAATAATTGATTAGATTTAAATATATCTGAGAAATGGCTTGTGTATGACTAAGAGATACCCTATGTTAAGATGCTGTTTGAAGAATTTAACAATTGATTAGATTTAAATATATCTGAGAAATGGCTTGTGTATGACTAAGAGATACCCTATGTTAAGATGCTGTTTGAATCATTTAATAATTGATTAGATTTAAATATATCTGAGAAATGGCTTGTGTATGACCAAGAGATACCCCATGTTTAGATGCTGTTTGAAGCATTTAATAATTGATTAGATTTAAATATATCTTTTCTAAGCTGTTTATAAGAAACTGCAAAATTATAGTAAGCTTAAATTTCAAATCTATATTTTAATTTAATTTTAAATAGTGATAAACAGATAGTATAAATCTACTTAGCCGAAACACACTTCCTTCTACCTAGATTCGGATTAAAATATAATACAGTACATTTTTATAAAACCAGCATAACATCCTTTATACCAGAAAGATCTTAAGGGTGAATTATATTCGACATTTTATGATAGTCCAATATTAAAATTACGCTTCTGTCATTTAATTAAAAATAATCAATTGATTAGTGCAAAAGCTCTAGCATTGAAGTCATATTTAAATCTAATCGTGATTATAATAATACTTGATTATAGTTAATTATAATTTTAATTAATATTAATTAAGAGTGTCACACTATTTGATTTGTTTTCATAAATTTTGAAATTGATTATCTTAAAAAGTCCCAAAGTGTTAAAACAGAATCAAATTCCAAGTTTTTGTCTACTGACAAATTTTTGAGTAGAATTTCCCTTCTCTGTTCGATGACAGCTCCCAGTTGAAATTTTGTATAATTGTGTTGTTTAATCAATTGCGAATATTTGTATGCACATTATGAAGGCAATTGTTGATGCTCTTTTGTTTGTATTTGATTCAATAAACAATGCGCTTTTATTTAAATTATACAATTTGTTTGCTTCCCTGCGCGTCATTAATCGCGAAATACTTTGCGGTCTAGTTTGATTGTTTACACGGAGATTAGTGTCACACACATACAAATGCTGTTTTGTTTATACATTTGTTTGTTTTCAGACGAATTTTCGTACATTATTTTAGCCACATAATTACTCACATACGGTTTGAACTTTACCCTTTACACATGCGTTGATTTAATTGCTTGATATACTCAGGTTTTCATTTGAATAAAAGCTTGAACTTTCAACTTCTTTAATTTTTTTTTTAAATACTAATACTATTTATTGTATTTTTTGATTTGCTTTTATAAGTTGATAAGAATCTGTACATATATCGTAATATTTAGCAAACATTTTCTTATGTTTCTTTATGACATACATATATATATGTATATATATAATATTTTTTGATCAATCTCAAGAGTTATTCAGTCATAGAGCATAAGGAATCAGCTCTATTTATACGACCAATTAATAAAAATTTGGGTTTATTATACTTTTTTATACAATATGAACTCCCAAAAAAGAATTCGTTTTGCAATAAACAAAATAAACAATAATATAAAAAAAAAAACAAATAAATAAATTATAAGTTGATTTATCTGAATTCTTGGATTTTTTAAAAAATGCCAAGCACTTTATTATACCATTAAGTTCTATAAATAATGCAGCTAAGCTCCGACTTGTCAGATATTTTAGCAAATAAATAAATTGCAGAAGCCAAAACTTTTATTTGTATTTAAAAAAAGTCTTAAAATTGTCTTAAATAAAAGTTAAATGGTAAATGTTTGAATTCCCAGTAGAGAGAAATTGTTATTTATACGCATAAAACTTTAATAATTGATTTAATAATTAATGCGAATAGATTTTTTATTGTTGCGGTATTTCAAAGAAAAATATATTTATTTTGGATTGAAATATGAAATAGTAAATAAATAAACTCGCAACATTTTGAATAATTATTTCTTTGAAGTATTGAAGTTCAATTAATTGTAGCGAAAATCGAGAAATTGTGGCGAAAATTGAGTGGAAATTCCTGGAAATGTTGACCCACAAAACAGAAAATATATAAAATAAAGAAGAGACATAATTCTGTTTATTACAAAAATAATAAATATTGTTAGTAATTAAATTCTATTGAAAAGAAGATGCGGCCAAACGCTTAATTGCATGGGAAAGACCGCAAAAACCGTAACTGCACGTCCGGTTTGCATCTATCATGACCGCACCCACACATTGACATTGACATATAGCAATTACACATGACATATGTGTGCTTTCATACACACACACACACATGCAAAAAATGTGCAAGTGCGCATGTAGAATGTGGCCAAAAGGACTTTCCAGACCTGGGTAAAAGGCATCCACGCCCATAAATCAACGACTGTGTGAAATAATCAAATGGTGGCATCTGCATAAATACGGCCAATTGATTTATTTGCACGAAAATAAACCAATTCTATTGCTGCTTTTTGGCCAAATTGTAAAATGGTTTTGGCTATTTTTACATCAGCTCGAAATAAGTTGAAAGGAAAAATCGACAGTTCTTGTGTTGTTGTTTTTGTTTTTGAGTTTACGCCAATTGCGTCAAGAAGCACATAGTCATCGTCATTCTTGTTCTTCTTCTTGTTCTTCTTCTTCTTTTGTGTTTTGACCTTGTCACCAATCCCAAGTTTTCTTTCATTTTATAGCTTTCTATCTCTCTTTTTTTTTGTAATTGCCTCAATCTGATTCATTAATCCAAACAGTTAACGAGCTACACAAAATCCCATTTCTTCTTCTTTATTTTCGAAATGTTTGGCAACTCTGTGGCAATATCTTTCTTTTTGAAAAATCAGAGGCGCACATTAAAATTTATTATGCTTGATTTGTCTGCTCAGCTGTTGGCTAAAATTTGTAGTTTGTGTTCTATATTTTTGGAGGGGGGTTCTATAAAAAAAAATTTGTGAATTTTGGGCACGTAAATCAGTTTTGTTTGTCGCCGCGCCTGGCAATATTAATAGGCCAACGATTTGGAAATATTTTTAGCTATGCCGCAAACAAGATTCAGTGTGGGTTTCGCATAGAAGTGCTTCCAATCGAATCAAATCGAAATTTCTGGCAAAATTCTCAAACATAAAAACATTTTTAATTTTCGAAATGTTGAAAACTGTTTTATGACTAAACGAATTGCTTAATTAGTATATTAAAATTTTATTTACTAGAGATGGAAGTCGGCGCAGAAAGTAAAATATTTTATCTTAAGAGAAGAGAAACATTGATTCTCTAGCTATTTGTATATATTCGTTAAGGAGTTCATAGTTTCAACACTCCAAACTGCCTTTAATTATAAAACCAGCCGATTTTATCTATAAGTCCATAATGATATGACAAAACATATAAACCATGACAATTGTGTAATTCGGTATATAATTAAAAATTTAGCTTTTAAAATTAAGTTTTAGAATTTTTCACTCATCAGCGTTGACCCCTTTTATAGAACGCGTAATTAAAAAATATTCATGTGTTTGGGGGCGTGGCAAAAAGAAATAGTCTATTATTTATGGCTACCCACGTATTTTTTATGGCACGCCGACTTTAAATGTGACATACCGAAAATATCAACGAGTGTTGCGCAGACGTTTGCATCCGATTTCAACTGTTGTGCTTGCTTTTAAAGATCTTTATATAAAGGTTTTCACTCTTTTACTACTGCATAGAATATGGAGGAAAAAGCTTCGTATACTTGATAATTTTAATTAAGCTTCTGATTTGAACACCTCTAAATTCACATAGAAATGGAAATTCATATCGGATTATTATAACTGTAAGCAAGAAAAAAAAAATTGCAAAAATCTTTATATGCAAAACCAAACATCTATATAGGGATGCACTTTTATGGCACTTGTGAGTCTTGGCAGCTGTTGACCCACTTGGAACTTGGCCATTAAGTGAATTCTTGTAATTAATTTTAGTGGTCGCGTTGAATCCCTCAAGACTTCCGGGTGTTTATTAAAGGGGCGTGGTCTATGTATTTGTCTTTTGGCATATTTGTGTTAAGCAAACTGGGCTAAGAGCTGACGCCATGAGCCATGTGTTGACTGATTTGCTTGGCAATTCATCTGGAATTTGGCTAATACAATATATTGATGGCTTACCATATTGTTATCGAAGACCTGCATGACGGCTGCTGATGCTGCTGCAACGGCTGTTACCGAACAGTTGATTGTTTACAGGGTATATACTGATTGGCAATGCACACTCACTTTCACGGCGCTGCTTATTATATAAATTCAAAGAGCTGCAAGGAACTCGATGCAAGATTCAAAATGAATTCAAAAATATTTCAAAATCGTTTTTCGCGTTCGGCTCGTGGCTGGGCGCACTGAAACACGACGTGGCACTAAGCGAGGCGATGCCTCCGGCTGGCCGAGCGCTGCCTGCAGCTGGCAGCCGTGCGCGGTCGCAGCTGGCGTCGCTGCTGGCGTCGACGCCGGCATCTGTTGTATTTCAAAATGCTGCAACGTACGAAAACGCCGCAAGATTTGTCGTCGTTTTGATTTTTTAAAAATATATCTCAAATATGTATTTGTGTGGAGAAAATGCGCATATAGCTATGGATACAGATACAGCTAGAGATACAACTACAGCTGCAGATACATACATATGTATGTGTGTATGTGTGTACATTTAGATATTTGTGTTTGAGTTTATTTATTTAAATTTGTGTGCCGCACAACCGCGGCTGACGCAGACGCCGCGAATGTGCCGCATTTAAATATGATTATTATTAATATTTTTGCACTGGATATTTGTTTTCCACAATTTTCATGTATGTGTGTGTGTATGTGTGCGCAAATACTCGAACATTTATCTGGCTCCATTTGTAAGGTACACTCGCATCACATTTGAATATTGCTTTAACAATGCGGTCGCATTAAATATCAAATAGACGCATTAATATTTATGAGCCAGTGGGAGGTCGCTTTGCTTTTGACCCTACGACCTGTTCTAGGGTTCAATGGAGATTACTTACTTTTTTTTTGTTTTTTTTTTTTTTTGTTCATTTTCTTTGTATTTTTGGGTCGTAACTTTTGTTGTTTACATTTTGTTATTGTTCATTTGCAAATTGCATTTTCGCTTTTTATTGAAACGCTTTGACTGGCAAATTTTGCATATACGATATCTGTATGTTGTAGATTAAAAAGGATTCGTTTGAGAGAGTTGGGAGTGAAAAACAACATAGACTGATAAACTAAAGTGCAGCAATAATCCAAATGCATTTACTTTCAAGTTGACCCAGTTACATTTTTTTTTATAAGTTCTACATAACACTCAATTATGATTTGCATAGTCTATAATCTATGGAGATTAGAAAATAAAACATTTTGTGCAATTATGGTTTATTAATTCGAGATTTGTCGCACTTGATTTGTTGCTTATGCTTGTTTATAATACATTTTATGTCGTTCGGATGGTTAAGAAACAAAGCTATTATATTAAGCCAGTTTAAACATATATACGGTTAACTACTGTAAATATATAGGTTTTTTATTCTATCATCAACTCGATTACTTATCCAGTCAGTCAATCAATTAGCCAGTTTACCATTCAGTCAATCAGCCAATCTGTCACTCAATCTGACAGTCCATCAGTCAGTCAATCAGTCAGTCAAACAGTCAGTCAAACAGTCAGTCATTGAGCTAGTCAATCTGTCAGTCAGTCAGTCAGTCAGTCAGTCAGTCAGTCAAACAGTCACTCAATATGACAGTCCATCAGTCAGTCAAACAGTCAGTCAATCAGCTAGTCAATCTGTCAGTCAATCAGCCAGTCAAACAGTCAGCCAATCTGTCATTCAATCTGACAGTCCATCAGTCAGTCAAACAGGCAGTCAATTAACCAGTCAACCATTCAGTCAATCAGCCAGTCAAACAGTCAGTCAACCAGCTAGTCAATCTGTCAATCAAACAGCCAGACAAACAGTTAGCCAATCTGTCACTCAATCTGACAGTCCATCAGTCAGTCAAACAGTCAGTCAATGAGCCAGTCAAACTATCGGTCAATCTGGCACTCAATCTGAAAGTCCATCAGTCAATCAGTCATGTACAACCATTATTAGTATTGCGGGGGAATCTTATATCTCCGTTTTGTTTCTATTTTAAAGGATTTATCGATTGTTGAATTATGTACATATGTATGTGTGTATATAATGAATCATCATTCAAATTTTTAACACTTTCCTTAAATAATACTGAGAAGTAAAGCCTTAGCCTTATATATAGCCATTGTTAAGTGGAATGTCTGTCTTCGACACTACTGCAATGTTAAATTATATTTTTATCTAACAGCTTAACGTGCTGTTAATAAATCTTAACATATTTTACAAATCAACTTGGCAAGCGATTTGTGTTTGGCATTTGCAACAATTTGTTGCGTGTTTTGATTGGTCTATTGAGCTGCAATCAATTTGTTTTCGCTTTATATTACTTGTTTTTTTTTGTTTTTATTTTTTTATTTTTATTATTGTTTATCCTTTGTTTTCCGTTTTTCACAGTTTTATGACCTCCTGCTACTTCAGAACAAGCCAAAGAAATGCGCATTATTGGAACATACATAGGTACGGAATATATAGAAATATGTATATTTTGTGTACAGTTTCTTATTTATTTTGGTGTGCATAAATATTTGTTAAATTTATGTATTTATACTACAACATTTGTTTGTGCAACTTGTTGTTTCTGCTTTATCTGCTCTGCGCGTTGTCTGTCAATTTAAACACATTGTTTTTTATCTTTTTCTCCCTCTCCCTCTCTCTCTCACTCTCTCCCTCTTTGTCTGCCTCTTGCCGTATATGTGTGTTTGTGTGTGTTCGTGGCTGATGCATTTTAAAATAGCTCGGCTAATGTCTTAAATTGTTTTTGGAAAATGGTTTTTAACATTCTCCGTGCTCGACGACACTTTCTGAAATACTGAAATACTGAAAGTGATTTATGAATCGCGCGTAGTGCCAAAAGAACATAAAACGCAACAAACTAAGCGTCGAGCCATCAATCAGAGCTGGCCAAGTATTAATTGTTAATAATATTGTTGTTGTTGTAATATTGTCAATTGTATTCTTTTGTCCAGATGCCAAAAATTGTTACTGAAATGACAGGTCTGTAAAATTATATTGCTAGTAAAAGTTTCCATCAAAATGCCACCCAAGAAAAAGGGAAAAATCGTTGATTGGGCCGATGACGAGCACTTCACAAAGGATCGCAGCATATTCTTTATAGAGCACACCACGGAGTGTCCCATCTTCCAGGTGAAGGCCGATGAGTGCTTGACCTTCTTCCAGCAGCGCATCCCGGAGCGTGAGTTCCAGCTGGTGCGAAACAAGAACGGCAAACAGATTCCCCGGGATGGAGCCTTCGAGGTGTGCATTGCCCAGAACGCGCGCACCTCCGAGCACATCCTGTGGTCAGGCATGAGCCGAGGTCCTCCGCGCCGGGACAAGTTTCCGCGCTACGAGGATCTGGTCTCCGATGTTCATCGCGTGCTGAAGAAATTCTATCCCGACAAGACTGTCGGCGACAACGACGATGATATGGATATGTAACTGGCTCATTAGCAGCCAGGAAATCCGGAGCGACGGCTCAACAATGGAAGCGCATTACGGAGCATGAGTTTTATTCGTTTCTATAGTCATCATATTAGCATAACAAAGCAGCAATATAATAAAGCAAATGCGTTTTATTGTCAGGAAACATAAAGCACACACACATGCTAAAACCCACACTCACATACACACTCATACTCACTCACACCTCATTTTTTCGACACATACGAAAATCAACTGATTAGAGGCCCGTTTGTATCGCACTTTGTTGCTATACCCCGTAGTCGTAAGGCTGTAGGGTATACTACGCATTGCTATTAGATAAACAATTGTACTGAAAAACAAGTTTGACAGGATTGTTAACTCAGTACGTAACTGTACTTCTCATATTAAAAGGTAAGAAACCGTTAAAAGAGATTAGAAGAGGTTATTTAAAAAAGCAGCTGACGCATTTAATTTTTAATTTCATTGTGGCCATTGTTATTACCTGCCAGGTAAGATAATTAACACGCACACACATACCCACACAAACAAGTGTGTTAAGTGTGCCATAGAGTCGTCCCCGTGTCTGGGGGACTGGGGAATACGGCGGCAATTCATTCGTTACCCTCGTCCCGTCCGATGACAAAACAAATTACCAAATGCAATTTCAATATACACAACAACTGCCACAACAAGACAAAAAAAAAAAAGTGCAATCAATGCAAAGCATTTGATTCGATAACAAATTGGCAAACAAAAAAGGAAAAAAATACTAACCTAAATCTATAACAAATAAATTAGAAAATTGCATCACGCGGACAAACAATGGAAATCAAAGCGAGCAAATAGAAAAAAATTTGTTTCAGTTTTTAAATATGATTGTTTAGTTTTATTTATAAAATAGAGATAAATTGATTTATATACTTTTTTTGTTTCTTGTGGGTTACTAATAATTATTGTTTCATTTAATATACATTTTCTTTTATTTTATTTTATTGTCTTGTTGATGAGAACGTTATAGCTGTAATAGAAAAAGATACATTTTGAATTCTCTTTTAGTTTTAAAAATAATGTTTGTTGTTAAATTAAAATTTTTATATATAAAATAGAGGTAAATTGATTTATATACGAACATTTTTAGTTTCTTGTGGGTTCCTAATAATTATTGTTTCATTTAATATAGATTTTTTTTTATTTTATTTTATTTTATTGTCTTGTTGACAAGAAAGTTATAGCTGTAATAGAAAAAGTTACATTTTGAATTCTCTTTTAGTTTTAAAAATAATGTTTATTGTTAAATTAATTTATTTTTTATATATAAAATAGAGATAAATTGATTTATATACGTTTTTTGTTTCTTGTGGGTTACTAATAATTACTGTTTTGTTTAATATACATTTTCTTTTATTTTATTTTATTTTATTTTATTTTATTTTATTGTCTTGTTGATAAGAAAGTTATAGCTGTAATAGAAAAAGATACATTTTGAATTCTCTTTTAGTTTTAAAAATAATGTTTATTGTTAAATTAATTTTTTTTTATATATAAAATAGAGATAAATTGATTTATATACGAAAATTTTTTGTTACTAATAATTACTGTTTCATTTAATATACATTTTCTTTTATTTTATGAATTTATGAATTCTCTTTTAGTTTTTAAAATAATTTTTATCTATAAATAAAGTTGAGCAATAATCTTAGCCTTAAAGCTCGTTTTTCTTTCAAATTGTGTTTACTCTATTTTATTTCCTCATTAACGCAAATCCATTTACTCGTAAACGAAGAGCTTACTCTAAAGAGAAGAGAGAGAAAATGGAATTCAGAATCTAAATAGAATAACTATTTCAAAGAGAAGAAAAATATGTCTTTAAAAAAAAAATAAAACTGGTGGTAAAAATCTAACGGTAATAATGCAGCAGGAGCCTTATGCTTTCTTTGTGTGGCTAAGCTTCGTTTTACTTTTCATACAGTTTGGCCTCAGGAGCGTTTCCTTTAAGCCGCTTTTAATGTGGCATTTACCGCTTGACTTACTCCATGTTTCCGTAATACCTTTTGCTTATGTTTCTGCTATAGTCTTATACACCCACTAGAAGCCACGTGCTGCGAATTTCATTGAGATCAGAAGCCTTTACACCGAAAAGCAGCTGCTTTGCACATCCACAAATGTTTCATTTTGTGCCATTGTTGGCCGCTAGAGGGCGTTATGGAAAGGCCACCAAGCCATAAAAATCCGATGCGCACAACCGAACCAAATTACAATGTTGCAGCAAGGATAACAACAAACGAACTTTAGATGCCAGCCACTGCTTGCATGCAGCATAGCGGACACAAGTGTCACGAAGAGGAAGAGCGGAAAATAGTGGAGTGTGAGTGGGAGGGGGAGGGTGAGGGGTTCTTCTGCTGTGGTCGGGTTATTAAAACGGGGGCAGAGCATGGCCGTGGCCCAAAGGGTTTTGTGTGCCATTTTAACAATAAAATTTGCAGCACAAGTTGCATGCAACGAGAAGCAGACATTGCAACGGAGTGGCAGGCAGGCAGGCAGGCCGGCCGGCAGCCACAAATGCCACAACAACAAGAGTAACAAACAACTAAAATAACAACAAACAGTGCCACATGAGTTGTGAAGTGTTGCCTGACCCGCCGCAGATTCGAAATTTGGACGTTCCGGGTGTCATTTTCCGGATCAGAATGCAAATTAGGCTGGTGGCTGGTGGCTGGTGGCTGGTGGCAAGTGCAGATGGCTTTTTGATTGGCTGTCATGGCAGTTGGCAGTTGGCAGTTTCCACTTGCCAGTTGCCAGTTGACCGTGCCAAATTTGGCCAAAACAATGGCTGGTCTAATTTAAGTATGCGTATCTATTGCTTGTAAATACTTCATCTTTCGGACCGTTACTAAAGGCCAAAGGTCGCACTTGCAAAGCCGAATTGGCAAACTTTTTAGCCGGATCCGTTGGGTGTTCGCCCGGTCAAGCTAAGCTGTTAATCAGCCTTAGCCAAATCGATTTCACAAACTTTCAAAATCAAATTCATACAAAAGCCAAAGAATGCAAACACATTTTGCAACAAGCGTGGGGCACGAACAGACAAGAGCGTCGCACATCATTAATATTAATAAAGGCTGTAAATAAAATGCCAGCGAAGCCGGCCAAAAATAACAGCCAGCCGCATATTTTAGCCAAACAAAAGTAAATGAGAGCACAACTGTCGCACAGTGCAACTAGAACATATAATTAATGGAGACGAAAATAATTATTAATATAAAATGATTAATATAAAATGATATATTATTTATAGTATAAAATAAACCTTACATTAACATTACTCTTAATTTGTAATTTTTAATAACTTTTACTTTGATTATTCGCATCTAAGGAGGTAAGCCGATAAAAATAATAAAAAAATGTTATTTAAAAGTATATAAAAATAAAAAAAACTACTTATAATAAATTAAGTTAAGAATCAATACAGCTATAAATATTTAATTTAATTACACTTTTTAATTCCATTATATATCTCCATATTCTAGCTCTACTGATTTGACAAGTGAATTTCATTTTTATCCCACTGTGCGACAACGTAGCCGCTAAGGCCACTGTATCTTATGCTTTTTACAGATTGAGACACTTCGGTGATTGCTCGAAGACGTAAAAAAAGAACACACAAAGAACACAAAAAGAAATAAAACAAAAAAATAAAAATAAAAGAGAAGAAGCGGCGAATGATTTCAACACATTTAATGCGACAGGCCCACAAAGAGATGTCAGCGTTCTGCTGCCCACGGTTGCAATTAATGGGTATCTTGTAGAGGCGATGCTTCAATTTGGTCAGCATCGGGGGCAACGTAATGGAAAACGGTGACCAACAGAAATGTGGGAAATTATGAAAATGGGTTAATGTCCAGTGCAGCGAATGGCCCTGGATATGGCTCAAGTGGCAGCTGCGGTGGCGACTCCGTGTGGCAAGTGTCACGCGCAAATCGAAGGCGAAATTTTCGACTGTGCCTTGAGCCAAGGACGTGGCAGGATCTATGCCAAAAGCGTCGTCACAGTGCAAGTTGCAAGTTGCAAGTTGAAGTTGCATGCCACAAACATTTCGTGTGCAAACAGACCGCAACATTTTGCATTAGTTCGTTTTCAGTGCAGAAAATGTATTTTCTGCTTTGCATCGATTCCGTTTGGAGGCAGCTCCAACTAAAAGTAAAACTGAAAACGTATTTTTGGCTCACTTTGCCAAGAAATATTTTGCCTGACAAAACTACATATATACATATACATATATATATATATAAACGCATACATATATTTAGAAGATATTTATGGGAACATATATTCGAATAAGTAATATAATATTATTTGTGTATATGTAAGGTGGCAACAAATTACATTTAATTCAATTGATAAAATATTGCTAAAATAATGTTTTTAATCGTAGTATTAAGTTCGAAGTTTCCATTCATAATTATGAAATATAGTTTGCCAGATTAGAATTACAAATGTTTAACAATATTCCTGTGATTGCTTGAGAATCGCATAGTAAGGCAGTATTTATAAATTAAAATTATGAATATAGAGAATGTATTTACACAGACTTTGTTCATAAATTAACATATATGCAAATAAATAAAGATATACTCAAAGCTGGAAAACATGTTCCATTGACGGAAATTCTGAGAATCGCAGAGAAGGGCGATACAAAAACCAATTGTTGTATGATTATGCAAATAAGCTTTACTATTTTACTTTATTATTTTACATGTACAGTAAATTTGTAATTTAAGTGCCACAAATAGGCTTCTACTTAACCGTAACGCATGCATAGGCTCCAACACCTTCGACAATCGAGGTAAATTGGCCCAAGCACAATGATGCTTTGCATAGCAGCTCACACAAATCCTTGTGTGTGCAACACAATTGGGGAGGCGGGGGCGTGGTTGGTGGGCCGGTGCAAATGTCAGCAGGTGGCATTTTGGACTTTGGCATTTGTTTTAACGCAGTCGCAGGGCAGGCCAAAACGATTTTAATGAACTGCCCTTTTGATTTCACGCTCAATTGCGACTTGTCACAATTTAATTAACCTGCATTCCACACAGTGGCCGATGTTTAAAAAAAAAATAAAAAACAAAAAAATAATGAAAAGCAACATACAAGGCGCACCTGGCAAAGGTCAGACAAGGTTTTGGGGGCGCGTGGGAGCTCGATGTTTGTTAGGCATATGGAAGGCAACTAGTAGTACATGTTGCAGGATACGGTCGAACAGGATACGAGCTATGGCTGAGGGTGAACTTTAGCCTATGCCGCATTGCGGGCTACACGACTTGTGACTATATTTTTTTATTAACATGAACATCATAAAGCATAAACACGACTCCCACTCAGCAGTTGGCAATGATTTCCAGGAAAACGCGACTTGGCGGCAGCGTTTAGATAAATAAGGAGAAAGCCAATAAACAACAAAAAGGCAGGCAATTAAACGTAAATAGTCCGGAAGGCAATTTGTTAAGTTGGGGCTATGGTTGCGCAAAACAAAATAAAATACATTTTTCGTGTATACTCCGGGGTGCAATGGGGCATCAGATCGTCTACCAGCACAAAGGGGGCAGGGGTACGTGGACGGACACCACATGGCGTATTAGTTATGCCTTGTACTGGGCGCCAGAAGTTGACTTAAGACACACCCACAGCCTACGCGCGTCCAAGCCCACATTTACTAGCTGGTCTTTTTCGCATGAAATTAGTTTTTGGCCAGCGCTAATTAAAATTTATGATACCTGTTTATTTACAAAATATTTACGCGAATTCCCAAAGAGCCAAAGCAGAAGCCGTTACTGCCTTTTTTGTTCGCCAATCGGTCAAGGGACCCTCCGCGGTCTTTTAGGTAGAAACAGAAGCAGAAACATTGAGTCCGTTTTATGCGATCATAAAAAAGCTTGCTAAAAAGCTTATTTACCGCAAATTAAGCTACTAATCAGGTAAAACAAAGTCGACTGGTCAGTGAGCTGGCATTGCGTCTACCCGACTAGAAGATACCCTAGATTCAGCAGACTTAAAGCTTTGCTTCTTCTTTCGTTATCATTGTTGGGTATTTATTTTTCGATGTTAATACAAACTAACTTTAAGCTTTTGTTAACAAACTTATTAATATTTAAAGAGTTAAAGTATTTGTCATGTATTCATACTTGACTGTAATTATTCTACATCATTTGGTATTTCTGACAGTTATGACTGCTGAAATATATTTTTTAGTCTATATATATCCTTATATATCCTGAGATCTACGCATTTATATATACGCTAAAACGGATCAATAATACATATATCTTATGGACTCACCATCGCCTTCTTTCACCTGTAATTTACATTTCAAGCTAACTGTAAATTAAGGGTTAACATTAAACATAAAACTTTATGACAAAGAAGAGTAATGAGTAAATGCCCCCATAGCTGCTCTTCTCTCAGATGATCGCTTGATACAAATTTACTACTCCAAGGTAAAACTTGCTTTTACCTCAATTAATTTCTCTCTGTTTGATTTGGCTCTTAAAGTAGAGTACCGCTAATTAGGGGAGCTAAAAAGTCAAGCTTTCGTTGCCAGCAAATTTTGTTGCCTTGGCCAGCTGCTCGGTCGTCATCGGCTAATAGCGATAATTGCTGCTATAAATACGCACTCAAAATGCATACTCACCCGTTTATATGGCAGCTACAATATGTCTGCCCCGATCTCAACGAAATTGGACCGTAATATCATTTGCACTTTAATGATTGAGAGGCTGCGTTCCGGCCGAGTGACAAAATCAAATGATGCATACAATTTTATACTGACTGAGGCTTCGTTTTATTTAATTTTACATATATTTTTGTTGTTATATATATGTATATATATAATCTCATAAATTAGGTTTGGTTTTAATGTGTATATGTATATATATATATATATTTGTTTGTTTGTTTTGTTTTCTAATAAAGATTTCTGCCACATATACATAATCATGTCTATATATATATATATATATATATCTATATGTATATATATATATAATTTCAATTTTAATAATTGCGTTTGTTTAACTTGAATGCAGTTTCTCTTCTGCATCTCATTCTTTATATATTTGTTGTTGTTCAGTAGGTATATATGTATATATATTTTAATGTATATAGAATAATAGGCAGACATAATTTTTGGGTAACTTTTAACCACAAACTCTCCGCAGAGAATATACGTTAATCATGTAGTTATTGTAGTTGTGTTTGTGGTTGTTTTAGTATTTTTGGGGTAATAATATCGTTGCCTGTCTGTTTACATTTAGTATAGTATGATACATTTATAACCATAATAATTTACAAGTTAAATGACTTAGAAATTAATAGTAGGATTTCCTTTGTGGATTACCATACATTACATAAAACATTATACATAAATTAATTTAAAAACGTTTCTCATTCATTGTTGGTTGTTTTGCTTGCTTGAGTTGTAATTTAATGTTATGTTACCATTTCTCATATTTGAGTTAATAATTTATTTAATTATATGGTTTTCATCTTAATGCCTTATTTACATAGCGTTTCTTTCAAGTATTTCGTTTATTCTTTGTTGGTTTATTTACAGAGCACAGACCCAGGGCCAATTAGCTGCATGGTTTGAACGATTCTCCTAAATTTTCATTTTCTTTCTTTCTTTCTTTTGGTTTTTGTATTTTCGCAGACTTTTCTCGAGGTTTGCAAAATTTAAAAGACACAAAATCAAAACCCAAAACTATAAACATAAAATTCTCTCCATTTCATTTGTCCTTTAATTATTTGTAGTACAAGTCCAAAAATTTGTAACGTTTTCGTATATATATATATATATGTATATATTTATATATATTTTTATTAAATATACATATATAAATAAGTGTATATGTATATGTATATTAGGGGTTCAATTTAGTGGCTATACATGTACAATTAATTAATTAAAATACAATACATTTTCGATTACATTTGTTTTGGTGCATTCATAAAAATTGTGCAAAAATACATTTGTCAAAAATTTGTTTTCAATTTTTTGGTGCATACTTTTAGGCGGTGCATTTAAATCACAACATTTACATTTTAAGTGCATTTTACGTGTGTAAGTGTGGGACTGTATGTCTGTTTATGAGTGTGTATATGTATGTATGTATGTTTGTGTGTGTATGTATGTATGTATGCATGTATGTATGTATGTATGTATGTGTTTGTGGGTGGGTGTGCATAGGTTCTTAATAGACGTATACTAAGTCAAGTAGCTCTAAGCGAAAGTGCTTTGCCGAATGTCTCAATCCGCGTAGCATTTCAAGTGTTTGGCTCAAAAGTTTCAGTTAGGACGGATTGCTTTTAAGCTGCTTGTGTGTGTGAGTCTAATAGATTGTTGTCTGTGTGGGTGTTGTCTGCTGTTTAATGCTATTGCTTTTTGACTTGGGTGTTGTTGTCAGCTACGCTGTCGCCATGTCTGAGCGTCTACACATAACATATACAACTATTTTGGTTTTAGCTTTAAGGTACATGTGACTACTTATGTTATAGCTCGAAAATAGTTTTTTTCTTTGAGTTATAGGGGGCGGGGTAGGTAGGAGGGGTTAGGGCCTCCACAGCAAATGCAACGGTGTGCTTTGTCTGTCATATTTAACTGTCATCTTTTACGACTTATCTTCATTCATTTATTCATTTGGAAATTTCAACTATTTGTTGGTGCTGTGGAAGACGATTCTCTGCTGAGTCAAACTCTGGACGAGCAGTGAGACAAATTAAACTCGAATATTTGTGTTCGTATTGGCTTTAGGTATATTTTTTTAATTTTCTTGTTTTTTTGTTTTTCTTTTTTGTTTGTGCATATTTGTGCAAAAAGTGCTAAGTACTACACAAAAATAGAATCCATTAAAAATAATACAGAAATAAAAAATTATAATGTTTTATTAATTAGGCGCTAGTTCAAATTCAGGACTTTTTTTTATATTTTGTATACATTTATGCTTATTTCTTATATTAAAATATTTTGTTAATTTGTTCTTTTTTTTTTCTTTTGGTAAGTGCAATTGTGGTGCAATATATAAATTCTAAAAAAATTGTATTTTTGTTTGCATTTAATTTATCACATAAATGTGCAGTGGTGCAAATTGTTAACGCTAATTGTTTTGCAGTGTTTGACTTTGTGCTAATTATTGTTAATTGAAAATAAATTTATAAATGTTGTGTGCAAATGCAATTTTAATGAATTGCATAATTAATAAATATGTGCCACTAATAATGAATACATTGTGTTGTGCTTAAACTTTAAAGTTTATTTATGCTATTCAAATTGTATTTTTGCCTGCAACAATGTTCAATTTAAAATTTGATTTAAAGTAAAGTTTAGTAAACATGATTAACATTTAACAAGTGCGTGCAGTCGAGGGAAGTGTGTATACGTGTATGTGCATGTGTGTGTGAGTGTGAGTGTGAGTGTTGGAAAACTTTTACAGTACTAGAGCTCGACAACATAATTATTTTCTAATGAACTCGTCCAACTACGACTCGAGCGAATTACTCAAATTAAAATGTCGCCAACTAAAACTCTCATCAAATCAGAGCCGCTGCCATGCAAATGAAATAAAACAAAACTAGGCAACTTTCATGGCTGTCACAGTGCCTCATGCGTGTTCATGTACACGCACACACACACACACACACACACTCGTTGCACTCATGCGGCTCATTCGCAGCACCTTATCCCGCAATCTGTGCCGAGCTCTCCATCTGGGTCACTCGCACATCCAAGCGAAAGGCACTGCTCGACGTGTCAAGGAGAGAGCTGTGTTCTCTGAAACATATTCGCTTTCAATTCGCCAAAATGTCACCAAATTTTAAACTTGTTCACAAAGTGAAAAAGGGTATATATATATATATATAGGCTGCAGGGTAGCAGCTGTCTATAATAAGTAATTTTCTCTCCACAACAAATAAATCTTTGAACTATATTTTGAAGAGATTTCGTTTGAGGTGCTGGCAATCAAAAGATATATATAAACACACATTTTATTGTGAAATTAGAAAATAGAGTAAATTGCACTAGTTTCAATTTCATTGTAACATTTCTTGCTAAAGAATTTAGCAATTAAAATGTTATCATATACAATAAAGACAATTAGCATTGAAATAAAATAAATTGAAATTTAAATCGATTAATTTGCAATTAAGCTTCCATATTTTTCAGATAGTTTTTATGTTTATTGTTTTTTCGTAAATTAAAAAGAAGTTTAAATAAGTTAAAATTTATTGTATTTAAAATAAACATGCAAATTAAAAGGAAAATTAAGCTGTCTCATCTAACAGATAAAGTTGAAATGCAATTTCCTTAGCTTAAAGAAAATCTCAAGCCTTAATGCGCATTATAATCAATAAAGAAATAAATCAGGAAAATCCTCTCGTTTGCTTTGGCTTGAAATGAAGGTTTGTTATGGACCAAACTTTTAGCTCTTCTTCAAATTTCATTTAATTTGGCTTGGCTAATACCACTATTTTGAATTTTCTCCTGGCCAACCAACTGATGGCTAACAATTTGTTTGAGCTACTTGCATGCAAAACATTATTTAGTTTATTTATGTTAATTATTCAGATTGGAAATTAAATTGGTTGATTTTAATTAAGCGGAAACTGTGGCTCATATCGTGGGCGGCAATTATTGAAGAGTGTAGGGTATTGAAAGTGGCATTGAATGGCATCAGTGGCTCTGGTTGTGGGCATTGAGTGCAGCTTTTTGTTGCATGGTGTAAGTCGATATGTTGGCTATAAGGAAAAAGCTGGCCCGAATCAATGCCACACAACACCTGATGCGCATTAAAGGCCACTTTGCCAAAATGCCGCCAGCGATACGATATATGGCTTACAGTCATACAGTTACATTTCAAAGGTTGACTGTTAAACACTTCACGTTTATTTTTCAGCTTGGTTTTGCATGCAGCCTCCAAAAGCTTAAACAAATTGTGTTTTCAGTTTCGGGCTAACTTTTAATTTTTGATACTAGGGTATACACCCAAACTTTTCAACAAGTCCCCAGGCTCTCTTATATCCTAGACAAAAGCTGTTTGATGACACCTAAGATATTAATTATAATTCTCGAATAATTATGCATATTAATAAACATTAAATATTTCATTAAGATATATTTGATATTATTATTATTTGTTGTACTTCTTCTCCTCCTCTCCTTCTCCTCCTGCTTTAGTGTTCAGCAAATTTGTGTGTTGTGTGTTTTCTAATATTTATGTTCTTTACACCCATTGACTAAGTAACATTTAGAGATTATATTTGTTATATATTTTAAAATATAGTTACTAAACTGCATTCCATTGCCAACCGTTTCATCTGATATTTCAGCATATCCAAAAACCTTTTCCAACCCATTCAAACCCTGTTAAAGCAATCCCAAAAGTATTCGCTCCAAAAATCCAGCTGCTGGAATTTCAAACCATCGCCTGCGTTAAAGATCCATTCAAAAATTCAAGTTTACTTTTCACTTTTTATATGTAAATATTTTTTGATGAAAGACTCATAAACTAATCTAATTATAATTCCATTGAATTTGATGCCAAATGGCTGCGTATTAATTTATAATTTATTTTCATTTTCATTTACATTCTACAAATTGAATGAACAAAAATCTAGCCTGTGCATTGTTGAAAAGTTTGTCCCTTTGCCAGTGTTGAAGAGCGTCGGTTGAGCAGACAAACGCGGAACTTATTTGCTTGACTTTTGCCTAGAAGTACTTCTCCTTGGCTTATCCTAAAAACAGACCGACTCGGAGTTTGCATCTCGAAGCCCGCTCCAGAGGATTCCTTGAATACTTTCAAACTTACTGAGTTCTAAAATTAGCTAAGCTTTGAGTTTTGAATTGCACTTCAACTGTTTGCATAACTATGAGAAGGTTAAAATGCCTGAGTGGTACCTCAATGCGAGACTCCACTGTACGGTTTTGCCTTCTCAAGTGGAACAGATCTTTGTGCATTTACATTACGCCAGGCAGGCAAATGTAAACAAAATTATTAAGTCAAAGGAATATAAAATTTATGAGTGGTATATAAATAGCTTATAGTGGGAACTTACTGTATGTGTGGGGTCCGCTACAGTAGTTACCGTATACTGTGCTGTGTGTGTTGTTTCTGTAGTTGTTGTTGTTGTTGTGGAGAAACTTATGTTAAGTCTTTCAGGCAAGTATAAATAGTTGAATAAAGGCATAAAGAAAAAACATTACAAACAAATCGAAACTATTAAAAAACTGTTGAAAAGTAATTAAAAACTTGTTTAAAAGCTAATTTCTGTGAACAGAAGAACAATTTCTCAAGTACCATAACGGTATTAACAAAGAAAGCAAGAAATGAAAACTGTTTGGAAAGATCTGAAACATCTGTTGTGGGGGGAAAGAAGAAGTGTTTATAGAGAGACAATATGAAATTAGAAATGCAAAGTTTGTTTTGTTTTCAGTGTATATTAAGTTGTGTATTTGTTTTCTTCTTCTTCATGTATAGTTTTCTGTTTGCTTTTTTGTTGTTGTTGTTGTTGTTTTTGTTTGTTTTTCTGTATTATATAATATTCGTATATATAATTTATTAATATATATATTTAATATGTAAACAGTAAATTATAATGGAATTATAATTATTTTAAAAAAAATGGACGCAAAAAATGCGCACATCATCATCATCATCATCTTCATCATTATCATCATCATCATTGTTATCATAATCACCGTCAACTTGTTATTTTTTTTTTAAACAAAAAATTCAACATAGAGAAAGAGAGGGAAAGAGGAAAGAGAGAGGCATCTAAACTTATGTACAGCAAATACAAATACAAATTACAAATTACAAATAGTTAGAAATAAGAATTTGAATTGAACTTCTTTCTTTTGTTTTTCATTTTTTTTTTTACTTTTTAATTAGTTGTTAAAAAATTGTGCGAATGGCATTGCATTGAGACCATTTGCTACATTAATAGTTAAGGTTAATTTTCGATTTCTCATCATCATTTTTTTTGTGGTTTTTTTAAATATACAAATACAAATAAATACAAGTAGTGTTATCTATTTTTGTTATGTTTCTCATTTCATTCATTTTGACTGACTGTTTTGTATGTATGTATGAGTGTCTTCTATATACTTAAACGGTATGTGTATATAATTTTAATGTGTATGTGTGTGTCTGAGTGAGTGTTATGCACTTGTATATGTGTTTTACTTTAAACATTTAACAATTATTTGTTATCATATTTGCTTTTTGTTATATGTTTAAGAAACTATTTTCGTTTTTCTTTTTATTTTTGTTGCTTGGGTTTTTGCTAGGTTTTATAATTTTATTTTATTTTCGCTATGCTTAAATAATATATTTATTTATTATGTTGTACTAAAATAAATAAAATGTCAAATTTCTTGCCGCATAATTCAAATACAAATTATTGAAAATAAAAATCATTCGTTTTTATTGATATTTAGTAATAACATTTATATACAAATTTTTACAGACATTTTGGTTGCCGAATTCTTTTGGCAGCCGGAAAAGTCAAGTCAAGGAAATGCAGAAATGCAAAGAAAAAAAGAAAACGGAAAATGGAAACGATCTTCGTTAGCTTAAAAACAAATATGAACAAAATAAGAAGTTTATAAAAAGTCGACTAAGTATATAGACACATATAGATAAAAAATGAATTAACTTATGTGTATTTACATTAACGCACACCAAACTAACGATAAATGTTTTTTATTTTGATCTATTTCGTGTTATAAAAGTGTTATTCGTTTGTTTTTTGTTGTTTTTGGTTTTTGTTGCAGTTTAAAAAGTCGTTTTTGTTTTCGGTTATAGAAAAATAGGCCAAAAATAGATGTATATGTATATTTTCCATTTTGTTTTCGTTCATTTCAATTCTCATTCAAAAATGTCTTTAAAATTTCCATCTGTCGCTTTGCATTTGGTTTACTTTGATTTGTGTTCGGTTTTCTTTTCTTCGGGGTTTTGTTTTTGTTATCTTAGTGCGCTTTATTTATGGTAAAGGATTTCTTTTGTGCATAATGTTTGCCAGGATAATATGCATATATATGTTCGTTAATTTACTTATAATAATATACATTTTATTCAATTTTTATTTAGTTTAGTTTTGTTTTGTTTTTGTAGTAAGCAACATTTATGTAGAGTTATTATACCGGTATAGAAATCGTTTATATCATTTATTATTTATATTATGTTTTATATTTAAAGGTGGGTTATTTTGCAGTTATTAATAGAAAATCAAAATCTAAATTTGAAATTAAATCGAAAACAATAATCGCAACAATAGTATTTATATTTATTATTCATTTTAGTTTATAATATTTTCAACGAAGATCGTCAGACCGGGACCTACAAATCGAGAGTTTTTACTCATAGTTTTTTTTTTTTTTTAAATTTATTTTATATAAGATTTTTGTTTTTTTGTAAATTGCATTTTTTGCGCATTTGAGCTGTGTGCCAGCACATAAGAAAATCATAAATCGAAAACTTATATATATAAGGATTTTATTAATCGTTTATAATTACTTTGCATTTTATACGTACTGTGTATAAGATATGAAATTTTATTGCTCGCAATTTCATATGTTATTTTCGTAAATAAAACTGTTTAGTTTTTAATTGTTAGTTTCATTCTTTACATAAAAGTTGGCATTGAAGGTTTTATAAAACAAATTGACGAAAAAACGTTTAATTAGCTCTCAAAAAACACGTAAATAAGCACTTTGTTTTAATAAGTTTTGCTTTTGAATTTTTACAAATAATTTATGTTCATATTTGTTTTTTTTTTTTTGTTAAGTGTTTAATTTGTTATTTAATTATTTTGCCATGCTGCATACACAACCGTTTCAACATTTTGTTTTTTTTTTTTTAATAGTTTTTAATTTTCTTCTTCTTATTTATTTTAGAGATGTTCGTCTGTTTAAAAATTTGCTTGATTGTTTTCTTAATTGATTGTTTGTTGGAACTCTGTATGCATAATAACAATAATGGATAATATTATTACTGCTCATATATATATACTTTAGCACAGTCAACGGTTGTATTTGCGCTTTTCTTAGTTGGGGAAAAGAAATCAGCGAAATCAAATTGCGAAGTCCGTACGAAAAGAACATTTTTGATTTAATTTTGTTTATAGTTTTCTACATACCTTTAACTCAAGTATTCAATATTTGTTTTTGCTTTTCGCTTTGGTTTTTTTGTATAACTTGAAGGGTTTTGTTTTGTTATACATATATATATATATATATTTATATATATTTATAAGTCCATTGTTAGTTAAATATACTTGATTTAAATAAATTTTCTTAACTACAAATAGCTGCCATTTCCATGAGAACTGTTTCACATATGAGAAAATGAGAAGGTGAGCCAAGGATCTTGTACTTAACAGAATTAATAAATATATAAAATGATACTGAAATGATTTTTACATGCAGATGCAAAAGTTAAGCTACAGCACATAATAAAAATAATTTAAAATATATTTCAAAAATTCATCAAATTTATGTACAAAATATCTTCAATGTAGAAAAGCTCTTTGGCATAATAATAATAATAATATTAATAATAACGATAATAATAAATTGTAAATCAAATGCAAAATTCTTTCGTTTTAAATTATATAAACCTCAACTATCAATCATAATAAGTATAATCAAGTCAAGTCTTTTTGTTATGTAAATGTTATACCTTCATTGTATTAGTTTGTAAATGTTTTCCTGCGCTTTCTTGCATGTTTATGTGTTCAGTATTTATATATATATATATCTATATATATATACTCATTCTTAGACATTCGGCGTCTTTAGTTATCGTCCTTATCAAGCGAATGATAATTGTTCATCAGTTATTCGCGCTCGTATTATCAGCATTATCATTGCAATAAAACCTATGTCAATTTTTAATTGTATATTTATTTGTTATATGTATATATTTACTATATATAATTAATGTATGCTTTTTTCATAATTTCTTTTGGTTTTCTTTTTCATTCTTTTGTATATGTATATATAACCCTTTTGCTCTTCCCCTTCTTCCATCGTTTACGCATTTTTTGATTTCATTTTTTATGTTTTCTCTCTTTTGTTTTTACTTCTTATTCTGCTTTTGGTTTTTGTTGTTGTTGCATTAACATTTAAACTTTAATACACGTATAGTTAAATAACGTACACGAAATATATATATATATATATATATATATATATATATATAAATATATATATATATATTTGATATATGCACATATATATATATATATAGATTTCTATATGTATATATATACATATATATTAAATATATTTGTGAATACTTTTATATATACTACAAATAGCTTAGGCCCGATTTAATACGCAAAACAATAAAAGACGAAATTTTCCATTTTGGTTTTCTTTTTAACTTTTCGAAATTTTAACGCCATTTTAGTTAATTTATTTGCTTTTCTTTGTTTTTTTGTTTTTATTTTTGTTTTTGTTTTTGTTTGAATAGCTGCTTGACTTGTAGATTTTTTTGTATTTTTATTTTTTAATTAATAATAGTGTAATAATAATCCAAATCATACCTTTTTATATATTTGTTGCCATTATTAGTAGGTTTTTTTTTTACTTGGAATTTTTACATGCCACAACTTTGCATATTTTTTTTTTATTTTGGTTTTTGGGTGTGTGGGCAGGCGGGGTGTTTAGATTGTGTGCGTGTGTGTGTTGTATGTGTGTGTGTATGTGTAAGTTGTGCCTGTCCATGTTCAAACTTAATAGGTTTGCACGATTAATGTTTAATATTTAGCGTAAAACTAATTGTAATTTATGTTGAACGTGGGTTCCTAGGTGTGTGTGTGTGTGAGTTCCTTTTTATCAAGTCTCTGTGTGTGTGTGTGTATCGAGTTGTGTCTATGTGTCAGTGTGTGTGTGTGTGTGTGTATGTTGTGCGGACTTAACGACCCCGCGCCCATCGTAGTAACGCATCCGCTAACACATCCAAATGAGCTTTCGTCTGCAATTGGAGAGAAGAAGAAGAGAATAGGGAAAAAGATGTTTAAAGAACAACATTTGTGAAGAGAGAGAAGGGTTTGGGAAGAGAGACTGCTTACCGTCTTGTAGAACATGCAGGATCTCCTGTCTTCATCCTCGCCCTCCGGACAGTCGATGAAGCCATCGCATAGCACATGATCATCTATGCAGCGATAGCGTCCCTGCAGATCGGGTGTGGGGCAAGCGAATCGCTCCATGCCATCCATTGCGGTGGGGCACTCTGCAAGGGACAAGAGAAATTGCGGCAAATGAAACAGGTTGCACAGTTAAAGAAGAAGAGTTATTTTTTTTATGCATAATGTTGGCAACGAAAGTCAGGTAACAACTTTCCACATAAATCGTTCAACTTGCGTGGCAAAACTTTTGCGCACGCTAATGTCCGCCATGATTTGCGTCTAAATGTTGCAAGTTGCAACGACACCCGCATAAAAGTATGCTATGCTATTTGCCTTGCCCCTTCCACTCACTTTCATACACTGTCTTCGTCAGTTTGTTTGTGTCTGTGTGTGTGTGTGTGTGTCGATGCTGCCGCTTAGCGGCGCACTCAGTTATAAATAGTTGCACGCTTGCTACTTTACTACTTCGTCCCACTGCCTTTTCCAGGATGCGGCAGCCGGCCTGCGCTTGCATCGATGCAGCAGCAGCGGCAGCAACAACTACAAAGAGAGAAACTTTATTTTTTGTGGCATTTCTCGACGGTTTTTTTGCGCTCTACAAACAAATACATAAAAATAAATCACTTGTAGGACATGTTGGCGCCTCCGGTTTAGTTTCACCCATTCAGCCACACACACACACACACACACTCACACACACTTACATACACACAAGTGCGTTGTTCTTGTTGCCACTGTTATTGTTGCTCCTGGCTACATGTTTGCGTATTGAGATTTGTTGAAGTTGCCCATATAGGTTTACCTCCGCCTCAATGCCTACCCACAACCCACTTCTGCCTCCGCCCTTTCTCTCTTCCCCTCTTCCATGCAAGCTTTTGCAATTTAGCTGCGCTATTTTTATACCAGCCATTGAAAAAAATGCTATTGCACTTTTTGCCCGTCGTGTCTGCACACGAATTGTTGGCACATTGTTGTGAAGCACATTTACAATTTTACAAAATGAAAATCATTCAACAACGTTTTTCTTTGTTTTATTATCAAAGTGATGTTGTTAACAGCATGTTTATTTGAGCAATGTTTAGTAACACTTGTTCTTGGCTTAGTTATTCATTCAAGCTATATCCCAGAGGATTTTTTCAAAACATTTTTTGCACAACTTTATAGCTTAACATTTTACGGATGTTATCGAAATCTGTTAAAAATAAGAACAAATAATACAATACTAGCTTAGAGGATTCACTTCTGCCTACACCCAACACTTCAGCCTTCAACTGAATAAGTAGGTAATACGATACAAAAGATGTTCGTTGAAATATTTGCTACGTTTGCATGTTTCACTCGCACGCCCTGCAAAGTAGGCTACACTTTTTTTTTTACTCACCAGTCATGACAGCTGTAGTTTACAACACGCCCATTCATTAATGCAGCTCTATAGAAGTGTCTAACACACACATACACAGCCATGCACACACATATACACACACACATGCACAACAATGCTCACTAAGTGCCTGCCCTTCAGCACTTGTCAGCGAGAAGTCGAGAGTTCTATTCAAGTTGTCAACGTTTGACAAGAAATTGCGACTCCCCATTAGCTCAGCTGCATATCTGCTGAATCACCTTGCGGCGCATTAATGCAACAGCGACAGCAGCTGCAAAAAGTGCATAAGCAATGCAACTTGACACTCAATTGTTTAGCAGTCGTGGCCCCAGCCCCGGTCCCCGGGCCCCCGTCCAGCCACAGCGAGCTCTGTCGCTGTCTTGTTGTTGTTTGTAAGAATGTCTGCCAAATGAAGTCGGCATCATGTTCTCTGTTGTCTGCTGTCAGCATGAAATCAATTGATGAGAGCGGCAGGTGCAAAAAGTTGAGACGCCCAACGCTTCGTTAGGCACATTGTGCAAGGCGATGGAAAGGTGGCTGATGGCTGGAAAAGAAGTGGACGGAGGAAGAAGGAAGGGGGAGGACCGCTGCCTATGAGCCGAATTGCTCTGTCGTGCCAAAGAGCCATTTGCATTTTGAAGAGCCCCAAACGATGTTGACGATGATGATGATGATGATGATGATGATGCCGATGGCGATGGCGATGACAATGTCGCCGCCAACGGCGTCGCCGATTGCCATTTATCAATGCGCTTCGCTTCGCTTCGCTTCGCGGTCGCCACAATCGCATTTAATTGCGTCAATGGATACTTGGGCACGTTTGCCTCAATCCGCCCATCCGCCCATCCGGCCATCCACCCACGAACAAGCAGTAGCTCACAGTTATGCTGATTTCACATGTCTCGATTGCAGTTGTCGCATTGCATTTGCATATGCATGAATTAAGCAGCATTGCGTATACGCAGCGTTGGCCCAACACAATTTTTATATACGTCGTCCATTAGTTTTATGGGTTGCGCTTTTGGTCGTTCCATCTCCCGCGCGCTCCTGACCATTATGGCTGACCGCTATAGCCAACAGTTAGTATAATGCTGACTGCTGTCGCTGCAGCTGTTGTTGCAGTCGAGCTAAACTTATTGCGAGGTGGTGCAAGGCGATGGGCGAGGGGTGAGGGGCGAGTTTCGAGTTTATACATTGCAGTTGTCGACAACCCACATTTTGTACTTTGAACTTAATTTCACACACAAATAACTATGCAGAACACACACACATACACACCCACACACAACAGAGCATAACAGAGAGAAATATAGTTTTCAGAGGGGCGTGTGGGGAGGGATTGAGTGGGTGCACAACTTGCAACTTGCAACATGGCTAAAATTTTGGACGCGCTTGCTTCTTGTTGTTGTCGCCCTTTCCTTTCCCAGTCTATTTGCTATGTTTTCTTTTTGTCGTCTGCTTATGGGCCAAGCGAGGCTATTGAACTTTAAATTGATTTTTGCGCTTGCTCGCCCTTTTGCACGCCTCCTTCCCACCTCGCCCACACCTTTGGCGCCCGTCGCTTGTGCAATAAATTGAAATAAGCGCTCAAAAGTTTCCACCTATTTTTATTTTTACCGCAGTTGCAGTTCAACTAGGTTTTAGATATATTTTCTTTTTTCTTTGTTGCATTGCGCCTACAGGTAGGCAACAAAATGTTGTTTTTGGCACTCAATTTAATAATGTGCATATGTGAAGTTGATTGCAATTGCAAATAATTAAATTATTGAATTTAAAATGAACGTATAACTACGAACAATTATTTATAATTCAATGCACATTTCCAAAATATTATTTTCTAATATATTATTTAATAGATAAATTAACTTCAAATTTATTTACAAAGAAAACTTTCATTAAGTAAATCGCCTTGATTCATAAAACAGAACAAATAAAACGAAAGGAAACTTAAAATCAATAATTTAAATGAATTATTAGAAATTAATGAAATTAGAAATAATAAATTCTTAAATTAAATACAGAATAAAATAATTCAAATGAATTATTAGAAATTAATGAAATTAGAAATAATGAATTCTTAAATTAAATACAGAATACAATAATTCAAATGAATTATTAGAAATTAATGAAATTAGAAATATTGAATTCTTAAATTAAATACAGAATAGTTTAAAGTAAAGGATATTTCAAGAACAAAAGACACCTGAATGAAAATGTTGATTTTACAAAAGCCGTAGACTCCAAAATAATATTAATAATACTCAAGAGAACTTTTGAAAGCGTCAGCAAATTGCAGTCCCTTAACACTTATATAGGGAAGCAGAAACTTTCTGTCAGCAAAATAAACTTTGAGACCCTTCTGCAGAAGCAGTCAGCACTTAGGATTCTTTTATTTTATTTATTTAAATATATTTGTCGGCTTCTTGGAACTAGCTGGAAAGGCAAGGCAAAACTCTATTGATAAGTATGTCTAAAGCTTATGCAAATTGCGCAAAGAAGTTTGACAGCATTCCACGAGCGAGACAAGTTCAATGAATGTTTAGCTAGATGCTTCCATGCAAATCACGTTCAGATCGGCGGAGTGGATGAACGTACACGGATGAGACACAACTGTACCAAGTTGTTACATCCTGTAACTAACTGGCACATAAGCCAGGACATAAGCTTGAAAGAGTCAACGCATGTTGACACTAAGACACTCAGCAACAACAGCAGCAGCAGCAGCAGCAGCAGCAACAACAACAAGAACGATGACAAACAAACAACAAGCGCAAGAACAACAACACGTCGAGTGTCAAAAAATCAAAAGCATAAAAAGGATTTGGCTGTTGCCAAGTCGCAGCTGAGCAGCGGATCCTTGTGGCAAGTCTAGGGGAGGGGTGTGGGTGGGGCCAGGTTCTATTGTAGCTGTGTGTTTGTGTGTGCAAATGCCATTTGCTATTTTTGTCGACTGTGCAAGGGAACGCGAGATAAAGAGAGAGAGAGAGAGAGAGAGAGAGAGGGAGAGAGAGAGAGAGAGAGAGAGAGAGAGACATGGCGTATACGTGATGCAAGCGCTGGTCCCTGTGAATGAGTGGAGTTCGCAGCAAAAATAAGTCGAAAAATGTTGTAACAAAGTTCGAGCGAGAAAACCTTTTTCGCCCACTCCCCAAAGCCAACAGCCAAAAGAACGAAAAGAACCAAAAGAGCCAAAAGGGCCAAAAAAGCCAAAAGAAGCCAAAATCCTAAAGCCAAAGCTGAAACGCCTGTTGTCTCGTCGGCATGGCGCCTAAAATGCTGCCAACAATAATAACAAAACCCACGAAAGGAGAGCGCGCAATGCAATGCAATGCACACACTAATGCAGTGCATGTGTTTGTATGTGTGTGTGTGTATGTGTGTGAGGGCGTCGTCTGCAGGAAGCGCCAGCAAAAGGAAACAGCGCGCAACGATTTTGCAGCTATAAATTGATAGTTTTATGTGGTGCACATAAACAGGCAGCAGGGAAGAAGCAGAAAAGAAAAACAGCGAGATTCTCGCTAGCTGGTCGGGACATTAAACTCCGGTCCAAGCACACCCACACAAACGCACACCGCGACAGCCGGCTGCTGTATATCTGAGAGCCTTAAGTGGAACAAATGCATAAAACAAAAGCAGAAGCAAATTTATAAATGACAACTGCAAAATTGATGGTCATTCATTGAGCTCCCCCACCAACATCCTCCCTCATCCCTCAGCCCTCAGCCCTCAGCCCTTTCACTTTTGTGAGGCCCAAACAAAGCCCATTTATGGTGACAGACACCATGTGCCGAGTGTCCTAGTCCCGTGTCAAAAATTGAATTGAATTTATTTTCCTTTCTTGACTTATTTTCATTTTATTTTTATTTATTTATCTTGTGTTGTCGACAAATTGAGGATCCAGGTCCGTTCTGTCAACGCGTCCTTTACATTTATGAGGCTCTCAGCTTTTTGCCTAGCTGTCATAATTTTTAGCCAGGTGTTGCCACCGTGTGGGCTGCACACCTGCCAGCTGTGCCAGTGCTCTAATGAGGTTTTGATTAAATTTTCCGCTCGAATATATTCTATGAAAATTTGTCGGCATTCGTATTTAAGGACTGCTGCCAGGCAATTTAGCATTTTTTTATCGCTCGGCTTTTGTGTTCTCAGCTGTGCGGCCGATTTTTGCTTCATTATGTTAGCATATTTTCAATTTTTACTACACACCCACACACCCGCATACGCACACACATCAGCTAAAAGCCACTTTTTCCCTATTATTTGATGGAATAACTTGTCTATATCTTGAGTTTTATTTTTTTATTCCCTTATTTTAAGGGTAGTATTTATAAATAGAACGGTTTCTCTAATTATATGTATATGAAAAGATATCAGAAATTATATTCACTTTAAACTGATCAAATTTTGCTCTAAATAATCGATTGGCTTTAATCGTTTATCTGTGAATTCGAGTGCCATATCGTGCATCGTAGTGTATCTGCAAGTCGAGCACAACCGATTAGATCGTTTTTACTTGTTTTTCCTACTTTAACTTTGACGAACGAAGCGTAAAATACTCGGAACTAGGAAACGGATACCAAATTGCCGCTAGGTGGCGCACTTGTATATATTTATGTATTGGAATATGTATGCATGTATGTATTAGCGTGCGCCCACAGGCAGCATCTGTTATTGCAATCATTTGTGGGTGTGTTTGTGTGTGTGTGTTTGTGTGTGTGTGGCGCCCACTTCGCATTTACAGTAATTTAATAAGTTGAGGCTTCGGTTTTCGCTTTTGCTGGTTCTTTGAGCCACAGTGCCTGCAAGCTAATTGCAAACAGAGTCGAGTCTCCGCTCGCAACCGCCGTGTGTGGGCACCCATTTGAAATTACATATGTGCATATTTCCCCATAGATAAACACAAACAGAAACAAAAACAAGCTCAAACACACGCTGACATCAATTGGCCCTGCAGCAGAAAATCGACTCCATTGAAGAGTCTCTTTCTGCGTGCTACAAGAGAAACATTTTAGCTGCTGTTTCCACAGCTCAAACAACAACATCAAAAACAGCAGCAGCATAAATACCAATAATGTTGTGTGTGATGAACGAGAGTTACCCTCTAATAAATTGTTCTATGCAGCAAACGAATTCTGTTAAAGAAACTGAATATTTTAAATTTCCGTTTGGCATAGATTATTTTCTGAAAAGCTTCTCTCCAACAGCAGCTAAGTAACTATTTCCCCTAAAGGTGAGATTTATATGTCCAGCATTATTAGAGCATATCATCGAGCAGCAGCTCGACCCTGGTTTGTGGATAGTTACCAGCCCGGAGGGCTAAATGATGCTCCATAGCACTTAATATGCAAATTGGGGGCTGTCCACTTGTGGCACACTCCAAACGTGCCTCTCACGCATGCAACATTTTCTATTTTGTGAAACATATTTCAAAAACAAAAAAAAAAAAATGGTTGCCTTGGCCTGTGGCAAGCGTATTGCACTCTCGCCAAGAAATTTGTCGACTTTGCCGGCAAATTATAATTCCTGTTACCAAGGCTAAGGCATTCATAGTTTTACGGCCACATTTCTCTTTCTATTAGTCGACGGGTTATTTGTGTTAATGAATGCAATTTTCAATTTCCAAAATTATAAATCTGAAGTGCAACACTTTCCGCTAATAACTGCGACTGCGACTTCCAACACGATATTTCGCTTAAAACGAATATAATAAGTATACGCCACGTTCGCTGTCCAGCAGCCCTGTCATGTGTCGCTCTCTGTTTCAGCGGAAATTAATTTGCTAAGACTCGTATTTAACATTCTGTTCTAAAATTTGTGTGCGTTATTAATAGAGTGAATTGAAATTGGCTCGATTGACCTTGACATTTGCGACTGCCCTTAAAAAGGGAAAAAATCAAAAATAACAACTGACAGATAAAATTAAGATTGGCCACAAGCACACACCACACTCACACACCACACTCACACAGACGCACACACACTGGCATTTATATGGAGAAAAACTCAAAGGGCCAATTTGCGACCCACTTTGGCTAATCTGGCCAAAAAGCGTGCCAATGCCTTTCAACAGTTCACAATTTAGTCAAGGATATGCCAATGCTTATATATTTTAATTAACTTGGGTCCCTAACAACATTGCGAACACACACACACACGCATACATACACGCACGCACACTAACTTACAATCAATGTGCAGCTTTTAAGGCGCGGCCAGGACTCAACATGACAGACAGACAGACAGACAGACAGACAGACACTCTCTTTCTCTCACTCCACACATGAATGTATGAATATGTATTTGTATAAATATATATTTATATATGTATATACGTATATATACCATATAATCATATATATGTCTGACAGCCATAAGACAAAGCATAACAAGGGTAACGGCAGCGGCAACGGCAACGACTGCGGCAGTGGCAGTGGCAAGGACAAAATGGCCAAATATAGCAACAAACAAAACGAGGCAAATAAAGAAGCAACAAACCATCAACAGTTTGATATGCTTCGTCTGTGCACACACACACACAAACACACTTGCACACACACACACACAAACACTCTTGCACACACACACACACACACTGTGAGACCCTGAGTAAAACTTTTGGGAATTGCTGCTTACACATTTGTAATCGTGTCTTGTCTTGTGCCACAGCCACAGCTCTCCTGCTTCCCTTCCATCTCATTCTCTTCTCTCCCCCCTCATTCCCCCTCGGCCCATTTGCCAGATCGTCAGCTACTTCAGCTGCTTTTTGGGTGTGCCCCTTGGCAGGCATATTCTATTTTTAGCACGCATATAAAGCATGCGAAAATGTTCCTTACGCTTTTCGCTGCTTTTTCCTTCTTCTTCTACAACGTCTTCTTCTTCGTTTTCCTTCGTTTCGAGTGTAATAAAAACTCATATTTTTGTTTCGTTTGGTTTTTTTTTTTTTTCTTTTGCCAAATTAAATGATTTTGTTAACGCGTCCTGGTTTTTTGGCTTTGGCTTTTACTTTTTACTGAACGAAATGTCTGTGGCAAATCGCACTGCGTGTCCTTCTATGGAGTCCTTTTTGGTCGCCAACAATCAATCGATGCGACAGCGTCGCATTTCCCATGCATAAATCTTAAAAGCGAATGGAAACTTGCTAATTGGCAATTAAAAAGCATTAAAAACGCGTACGAGCCAAAAAGTAAAACCCATTAAAACTTTCCCGGACACATGAAAATATCGCCGAAAATTTTCCTGACCAGCAAATAAGATACATAATTGAATGAGTAAAGTATATAATGAAGAAATAGTATGGGGAGCTATTAAAAGTTTCTGTTTTAACTTTTAAAGTTAAGTAAAAATATTAACAAGAACAGAGTAGAGCTTAAAATGATTCTGTTTAGCTTAAATTTAAATAAATAAACCACGTTTTTTTGTTTTGTGATTTTTTTTTTGGTTATTTCACAAAGTTTGGTTTTTGTTTGTTAGAAATTGGAAGCTGAAGTCTCCTCTCTACTATAATTAATATGTCATTTTCTACATTTATAATGAGCTACGTAACGCAGCCCTTGGGGCAATGAGTTCTACAGAGGAAGGACTCGCCAAAAAGTCTTTGCTTTTTTCCTTGTCATATTTTGTCTATTTAAATTAATGATGTGCCGAGGGAGAATGTTTATAATTTAGCTAAAAGAACTTTCTGTCTCGCTCACTCTCGTTCGCATCTCATCGTGTTTGCTGCTTTTGAATTGTCTGTTGTATTTTATTGTGTCAATTTCAAATTGTTCTTCTAATTACTTTAATTGTTCGCTTAAAGGTCAGCGGGAAGAGCGGCAAGGAGCGGGGAGGAGCGGGGAGGAGTGGAGGAGTGTGTTAAGCTGTTAGAACACATTATCATATACTTAATGCTTTGACATACATGTGCATGTATTGGTAAACAGCAACAAGAAGAAAATAAATGAAAGAAGCAGAACAAAAGCAGGGAGCGCCGGACGAGGCTGTAAGGCAAACAAAAGTGCGAACGATTATTATTTGGGTTTGACGTCAAAGCCTTAAACGCCAATTACAAGGCGCACACACACATGCGCCTAAGTGTGCACATACATACACAGATGGAACGCCATTTTACCTGCTACGTGACAGGCGCTCACTCACACACACACGCACACATGCGCAGCAAAGCACACACAATTGACACACTAAAATTTTAATGTAGCATACTTTCAGGCCGCATTCTGCAAATGACAACAAAACAAAGAGAGAGAGTGAGAGGGAGAGACTAAGAGCTCTTCCCTTTCGCTATTTAACACTCTGCCCGCGCACGCCATCTCTTTCCCTCTTCCGCTGACTCTTTCACTTGTATTCGTTGGGACTTTTAGCGTCTGTTTGTTGTGACCTCGTCCACCTGACCCCTCGACCCCGATGGCACAGTGGTAACGAATTAGTGGCCGCATTAGATGAATAATATTAATATTAATTAATAACATTTATAATCAGATTAGGAAAAATAAATAAAAAACATTATTTATTGTATTTTTTAAATTTTGTTAACTTGTGAATTTAAAACTGAAACTTTTCGCTTTTGCTTCCCATATTTATTTTGAAATCAACGTGCAAAAGTAGGAGAAGCCGCCAATCGGGAATTCAACCTATTATCAAGAGAGATACCTTTCATTTATTTATAAATGCATCTATTTAAATCGTAACCCAATACTGTTTTCCACCCAACCACTGTGCGTGTCTTTTCCTACATCTTTGCCATTGTGAGAGGCCGCAGCAACAAATTTTTATGTGTTTACCTATTTGCGCAGGCGGCGCACGCAGCAACAGTTCAGCGACTGCGACAGCGACAGTGACGGCGACGACGACTGCGACAGCGACAGAGGCAGCGCTCATTTGCGCCTTGTTTTGCAGGCACAAACAAGTCCTACGAAGCCGCCAATGAGACCTGTGAGATATGCCAAGAGAAGAAGGACAACTCGGTAAATATTTTTATCAATCATACGACCCAGTCCCCAACACCAGCTGCAGCTACAGTGCGGGTCGGCAGCTTAGAATCGTTGTGGCTTGGCCACTTGAGTGGAGCTTGTCTCAAGGCATTCGCTTGACCTCCACCTGAACCTGGACCCACACCTGAATATGCGCAAAGTGCTTGGCAGGCGGGCAGACAGCCATTGTCTTAATCGGAGCATCAAAGCAAGTGTTGGAAAACACAGATTGTGGAAAGTTTGCGGGCAGAGAAATCTTTCTAAGTGTTTGGTTCGCCATGAACGCAAATGTCACGCTCTTTTGGCCAACTGCTTGGCTTCGTTCCTTGGCATTTGCTGGCCATTTTCATTTTCATTTTTATCGTCTGAAATTCGAACCGCAATAAAAATTGCTCGTTCATTTTATGCTCTTAATTATTATTTCCTTTTGCTTACTGCTTTGTATTCCGCTCAGCTTTTGTTCTCGTCCCGTGGCCATAATTGAAATCTGAGCCTTATGCCAAGCATCGGGTGCCCACTTAACTTGTCAGACTGCTCCATTGTATTTAATTTGAAGGCTGTTTATACGACTTGCTACCAAGGGCTCAAATGTGTCTCTAAATTGACTTTGACTTAAGTATTTCAGGCAGCATCGAATCAAGTGGAATGTTATTATAGTTAAAACTGACTTTGACGAATATAAATAAATATGTTTGAAATTTTAAGGTATAAGTCTGTACATCATTGAAATTTCTAGGAATTTAAAATTCATTAAAATAATATTATTAAATAACAAATATTTTTCATGCATAAATAAGCCGTGTTTGTATTCAATTTAATTGTTTAAACCAAACGGCACTTTAAATACCAAAATCTTGAAATTCTATGGCAAATATCAAACTTGAACATCATTAAAATTTCAAGGAATTTAAAACGTATTATGATAAGATTAGTAAATAACAAATATTTGTCTTGCGTAAATAATCTGCGTTCGCATTCAATTTAATTGTTTGGACCAAACGGCGCTTAACAAAAGAAAATCCTTAAATTGGGTTTCATTTATAAAATGAGGTTTAACATTTAATTAACTATTTTATTTTCCAATTTTTTTCATTTGCAATTCAACTTCATTCATCTCAATTAACATTCAAATATTTAAAAAAAAAAAAATTCCTTTTAAAAGTATTTTGCGAAACGAAATTCTTTGCCTTTATTCACATACATTAACTATAAATACATTGATGTAGAAAAAATCCAACGTCAACGACTAGTTTGCATTTAAATTGCATTTTATAAAAAAAAAAAAAAAAAAAATGGCAGGCGACAACGACAAAAGTTCCATTAAAAGTAGTTGGCCAAAAAAAAAAAAAACAATATACGTATATATAGAGAGGAATGTCGGCCACCATCGCACAATCAAATTAACTTGCCATTGTTGCATTTATTTTAATTTCAACAACAGCTAAAAATAGTGGCAAACAAACATGCACACAGCCACAACACACACCCAGATACATTGTTTATAATTGGCGGTGTGTAAAAATAAAGCAAAGAAACTTATTTTTGTGTGCGACAAAAGCCGAAAAAAAGGCAGCAAAAGGCGGCGTCGCATTTGCATGTAAATCGCGTTTAAGCAGCGACAATGCAAATACACACAAACTTACACAAGTACACACACACACACAGACTCACACACATTTAGGATAGGCTGTTGCTTGACTGTTGCCGGAATTCTTACATACATTAGCGCTACCGGCGGATTATTTTGCGGTCGCAGGCATGGAGAAAGGAGTCGCTAGGTGAGTAGGGGAAAGGATGTGTGAGCGTGTGTGTGTGTGTCTGTGTGTGTGTGGCACTAATCGCGTGCTATGCGCAGATTAAAATACGGCAAAGCAACACGACAATTTAAAAAAGGAAAGCTACAGCAAAGCTACAGCTGAAAATGATGGAATGATGTGAACAACTTTTGGATATCCTGTGAACAAAAAACAATTTTAATTGAAAACAAAACACTCATAAAATACTCAACGGAAGGCTCAGTTAACGTAAAAGAAATCAACCTAAGGCGAAACTTTTTACACTATTTCCAAAATAAAGAAATGTTTATTTAAAGTTGTAACTTATGACTGCCTTATATAATAGTTGATTAGAAATCATGCTGAATGCAAAACGAATTAACTAAAATTTGATTTACATTTGCAAAATTTATTTGCCAAAAATGTGTCTTATATAATATTGTTGCCACGCCCCCAGCTAAGAAGTAACACACACACACCCCGTTGCTAACAGATTTATCTGCTGGGTGCTTAAAAGGCCCAGCGCACAAAAGTCGAAAAGCGTCAAAAGCTTGGATTTGTATAGCAACAAATGCACACATACACACACTCACACACACACAAACACATGTACGTTGGGACCAGGGCAGCAGCAATTAAGTCACGGCAAAATGCGCGACGGAAATGTGTAAAAAACAAAGCGCAGGCACATTTTTTGGTGTGCGGCATTTTCGCTTACATATTTTTCTTTTTTTTTTTTTTTTGTTTTTTTTTTGCTGTTTATTTTTCATAATGTTTTTTCAAGCTTAGCCAGGCTCGAATTTTTCTGTCTGCGTCATGTGGCATTCATTTACGTTTCGCTTTGCCTGACAACAACAACAACAACAACAAGTAGAAAAAAATAAGTCTGCAGCAAGCTTTAACCTCCGTTGAACAACGAAAATGAAGGAAACGTCGTCGTCATTTCCGCTTACCCTTGTGTGTGTGTGTGTGTGTGTGTGCAAGTGAGCGAGAGTGTGAATGTGTGTACGTGTGTGTGCTTGGCGGGTCGATGCTTTGCCCCTACGGAGGTGTGTACCTGCTTATGTGTATGTGTGTGTGTGTGTGTGCGCGGGTTCGAGCAGGTGTGGCGCGAGGTCCTGTGTGGGTGTGTATCTGGGTGTATGTGGGTGTGGGTGTAGGTGTAGGTGTAGGTGTGTGTACGCTACTGGTGTCAACACTTGCCACTTTGCCACGCGCTTATTTTCATGTTGTTTCTGTGGTGAGGGGAGGCGCTTTTCAATTTCTGGCTGGCAGCACCTGTTGAGCCCCACCTGCCCCCAAAAACTCGACCGCCTGACATTGATTCTGGTTGCCACGAAAGACAGCATGTTGAGCTTTTTCAATTATTTTCGGCTCGTTTCTAATTAAACTGAATTCCGCTAATTGATGTTTAATGCGTTGGCCGAAGCAAAAAGCACCAAAAATGCTAACAATGAACTGCCACAAAATGTTGCCTACTTTTTCGGGCACTTTTAATGAGCGAGACTGGTTTTGATTAGTGGGAGCAGCCGCAGTGCTTTTAATATAGCAAATGAAAGAGCAAAGCTCTTTCTCTGTTTTACTGTTCAACTTTATAATCTCAATTTCACAAGCATTCATTCCAATTTATTTTGTTTACTTTGAGAAATTCGTTTGAGTTATTGAGGAAAATGAAAATTTGCTACTTATCTATGTGATCAATCATTCTTCAATAATTCCCTTAAATCAATTGAGTTTAAAGTGTTCTATAATATAGTTATGTATCTAAATAAACAAATTTGAAGAACACGAAAGCAATTCCAGAAATATACGTTTTAATTGATAGGACAAATGCAATACAATCCCTTTAGCGTCAATTTGTGGTTCACTTTCTCTCTCTTTTCCTTATCTGCCTTTGTCTTTATCTGTGATACATACATATGCATTAGTTTCAAGTAGCTCAGCAATCACGCAAAGAATGCTTCTAATCACTGATGATAAGATAAGCGCATCGGTTACCAGAAGAGGAAGCACAACAAAGCTCCAATTTATAGGAACAACAGACACGTAACATTGATCCAATCAAGCAACTATGCAAAGATGTTCCGTTTACAAACACTGGCATTACGTTAATGACATAATTGCAGCTCAGTTGGGCATAAATTATCCATCTAATTAGAAAGAGAGCAAACGGTTTGTTTGATATTACAGACGGGCAAATAGTCTGCAAACATATCTAACGATCTTTTAGGGCCGTTTAGAATCCTTTAAAGAATTATATTGTTAACGACTGCATTAAATGATAATTAACCATAAACCCTAGATTGAGCCAAATCTATTGCTAGTTAAAATTTAATATAAGCCAAGCTAAAACAAAATTTATATTTTTCTTTTAAAATAGTCTAAAATATAAATTTAAATTTCTCTAGACTTATAAGGAAAATCTCGAGCATTGAAACCGAGATTTTCTCTCTGCTTCTTATAAGCCTGGAATCAAAAAAAAGGTAACTTTTTATTTGTTGACCTGGAGATTCGGCTTCGATAATTTCAGCTGTTGCCGGCACCAGATTTGCAGACGACTGTAAGGCCTTCCATTGCTGGTCACCAAGGCAACCACTACAATTAGTTTGATAGATTTTCAAGTTCCATGATTCCTGGATGACTGAGGCAATTTACTAATTGCTTGGCTGTTCGTTTGTCGAGTGCAGCGGAGTGTTAAAATGCTGCCGCTGCTGCTGCTGCTGCTGTTGCTGCTGCTGCTGTAGAGTGGTGCCCACTAATTGTTATTAATTTCACACTCAAGCGAGTTCTAATTGGCCCAGCCTATACGAATTCGTATTCCAATTTCGATTCGAATAACTAAACCGTTTGTTGTCCCGCCGGCCAGCTCAAGGCCGTTCTCAAAGTCGTTGCTGCCGTGCCCGCTCTGACGTCAGCAAGCCCTACGGTCTCCCGCACCAATGAGTAGCACGGCGGACCGCGGCGGACCCGGACGGGGCCCTCAGGCGCTGCTTGTCACGAGGGGTGCCGTGCGCTCCATCGAGCGCAAAAAAACGCAATCAAGCGCAAAACTACGCGACGCCTAGGCAAATATTTGCCAATGGCCACTGCGTCACAGGCTCATGAAAATTAACAAAATTAACAATTGCTGCCCGAATTAGGCAGAGTGAAAGAGAGAGAGGCAGAGACGGCAAGACCCAGTCTAGACATTTACGGCTTAAGCTAGATGTTAAAATAGAAATAGACGTTAAGACTGGAATTGTCGAAAGTTGTCGAAATTCCTTTCAAAGTAAACTATTGAAAGCATTAAAAGTTTAATTAAAAATAAAGCTATATTCTTATCATCAAAAACTTTTTCAACATTATTTTTATATTATTTTATTATTACATTATAAAATTCTTGTATAATCAAAATGTTTTTGATATAATAAAAAAGTTTAAACCAAATGAAATGCGAAAGTATTGACTTTAAATAAACTTAAATTAAAATAAATATTTTTTTTCTATATAATAAAAGATAAAATATTTATTTTTGATACTTTCACTGAGAATCAACAATTAGATCTGATACACTTTTGGGCGTGAATTATGCTTTGGTATTCAAAAAATATAAATAAAGGGCATTCTTTAGTCGGACAGGCGGTGGCATTTGCATTAGACTCTCGTAATCCTAACGATATGATTTTTAGTTGGAGCAGCTGCTAATTTAATTTGCGCATGCGATTTTTTTTTTTCTGAGCGCTCGCCGCGTTCTATTTTCAAAATCAAAATAATTACAGAAGGCGAAGGGGCCGACAAGTTCAGCCACGCCCACAAATGGAGGCCTGGCCGGAGCCGAGTTGTGCGTTTTATTTATAACTTTAATGGCTATAATTTTAGGTCCTGTCGTTGATTTAATGATGATTATCGTGGCGAGCCATCGTCGCGAACGTCTTGGGCCGGCGGACTCGCCTCTCGTCTCTTTGTGGTCATTTGCGTCAGTATTTGAGCCACCAATCAATGAAAACGAGAGCCACCCAGCCACCCAGCCACCCAACCAGCTCACAACTGCAATCAATGCCGCTCAATAATTTAAATTAGTCGAGTGGTTCGGGATCCAAGAAGTTGCTATTTATATCGAATGCGATGCGTTTTGGATTTATTTTCGGCCATTGGCTTTTGCATTTTTAATGTCTGTATCTGTGTGTGCGTGTGAGTGCCAGTGTGTGTATGTGTGTGTGTGTGTGTGTGCTAAGCGCACATTAGTTGAATTTCCCGTGGTAAACATTTGCCAGCTACGTGTCGGAGCAGCACTTGGAAAACTACTTTTCGCAATTGTTTTCCTGGCAACGTTGCCATACAAATTTCATACAAAATGCTTTTCTTTTCCCCTTTTTTTTCGTCTCTGCTCTTCTTGTTGTTTTTCCTTCATTTTCCTGCGCTTTGTGCTTGGCTTGCCAAAAACATACAGCAAAACAAGCTTCCCCCCGCTTGCCAGACAGCCAGGCAATCCCTACAGGTGCTGCTAACTGGACATAAACATGTGCAAATCAACATAAATTTCTCTGCTCTCCTGTCCGGCTGCTGGGCGTGGCCACATCCGCATTCGGATGCGGATGCGGATGGGGATGCGGATCACGGTGATGTGTTTGTTTGTTTACTTTGAAGTTTTTGCGCATTACAAGGAACTGGGACAGCCATTCGGCCACAGGACTCGCCCGACTCGACTCGACTTGACTCGGACAGCGCTCCTCTGCTCTGCTATTCTCCTCTCTTCGTCTCTCTGCTCTGCTCTGCTCTGCGCTGTCAACATGTTTTGAACATATCACTTTTACATATGAAAATTATTTATAACTTTTGACGTTTTGAGTTGTTTTTCAACGCGCACGCAGTTCGCAGTGGCAACAAAAAAAAAATGTAAACAAAGGAAAAAACAAAAATGTAGAAAAGTTTTTTGCGAATGGACGGAGAGAAAAAAAAAAGCTGGACAAGCAGCTTGGAAAACAATTGAATTAACATGATACAGATATCTCAAAGATGAAGTTTGTTTATGCTAAGAAGTTCATAAACATATAGCTGGACTTTAATTTACAAAATTTTACCTACTAGCACGTCGACTATAATTTAACAAAAATAATTATTAAATTTCAAAAATAATTTATGAAATTAGAAAACAATTGAGTTAAAGTTATATAAATATATGGCTAGAATTAAATTAACAGCAAAATGAATCATTAAATTTAAGCTCAAGACTGCAGAGCAGATACCCTGTTCCTCGGTTCTAATTGTCCTGCGAGTCTCTCCAACTTTTATATAATATCTAATTAAAATAGATGAGAAACCGTACAGCCAATCACAAATACATTTCTTCCTTGATTATAAGCATTTGCATTACTTAATAATATTCTATTTTGACACTCTTTAAATGAGTCCTGCGTACAAGGAAAGACAAATGTAGTCCTTCAATTCCTCACCTTGCCAAATTGAACGCAATAAGTGAGGCAAATGACAAAATATAGAGTAGCCGGCGCGATGATGCCTTTATGAAGAAAGCGACGGAAATGAGAAAGGATATGAGAAGAAGAAGCATGACAAGGACTAAGCCAAGTACAAGCACGCAGAAAGGGGGGGGCGGCAGCGTGAAAAAAAAAGAAGATAAAAGTGCGAATTGTGAAAGCTCCAAAAAGGGAACAACTAACAAACGTCCACTTTGGGGCTTGGATGATAACTCAGCTTCTTCTTAGCCAGCACGTAGCTGCTATAGACCCTTAGTTACCCACTCTTGAACTCTCTGTTGAGCCTTCTGTCTCCACCTGCCGCCGCTGGGCACATTATTAATATTATTTTTGGCTGGTTGCCTGGCAGTCACGTAGCTCTGACTTTTCATTAAGACAACGCGCAACGCCTTCTGCTGGTGTGTATACAAATACTGAATACTGGCGTACCCGCACTTATACATATTTAGACGCTTGACGCTCGACGCGCTGTCCAAACGCAAGAAAAGTTTCATTAAAAATGTTGCACTGTAATTTTGTTGGGCTAAACTTTTGCCCAGGCCAACACCACAGGCAGGCTGCTTGGCTAAAAATAGCCGCCGAGTTGGCAGGACGAACCGTTCCTTGGCTTCAACTTTTAAGGCAAGTTTATGCGTTCGCTTTGCTCGCTATGACAATAAAACTTTTGCTTTTTTATGCCGTGACCATAGCCATACCTGGCTATACCTGGCCATGCCTGGCCGGCCTTATTATATGATATTTATGTAACGACGCGTTTTTATTGTTAAATATGCTTCGGCTTTTACGCCGTGCATAATGAAAACTTTTGATTGGACTCCGGCATTTGCGTTTGGCTACTTAGTTACTTAATTTCCGCGTGCCGTTCAAAGCCAAGTGGCTGCAGCTCCCCCATAGATGTTGCAAGCACCTTGCTGGGGACAAAGGCAAGCAGGAACTGCAACTGCAACCTAATCTGGGGGCTGAGTCTCCGACTGTCAAATGACACAATGCAGTTGGCTCGGCTTCAGTCTGCCTGCCTGCCTGCCTGCCTGCCTGCTCGTCTGTCTGTCTGTCTGTCGTTTGGTCCGTCTGTCTGTCTGGCGAGGAGCAGGCGACCCCCGTTGACAGTTCGCAGACGGCAGCCACTTAAGTACCGGAGAGTGCGCACCTTTGGCAATATTAATAGCAAAGCAAAACAAGCAGTAAAACAGGCAAAATGTGCAGCCAGCCCCATCGCCGGCTCCACTTTTTGTCCCCTTTTCAAGAATTGCAGACATCAGCGGGTGCGTTCACTGCAAACACTCACATTCACATTCACATTCACTCAATTGGCAAAGGGAAAAGGAACCCCGCCTAAACCTTGAGACCTGATGCAGTCTCCCCTAAGCGGCTGGAGGCTGCAGCAAGGTGTGGGAGGATGCACTGTGGGGGGGTGGCATGCGTTAAACGCTCTCAAAGTCAAAGGCGAGGCACAATCGGAGGAAAAAGAAAAACAGCGACGCCAAATTAAGCAACATTTTTTTGCAAACATTTTCATTAGGTTCGCATATCGCTTGCTCCATTTAATTTGTAGCAAAACTCAATTTGAACTCTGACCTTAGCAGAGGAAAAACGCTCAAGCATTGCAAATGGGAAAACACAAGCTGCCAGATGACCGATAAGAGATAATGTAAGACAGTGTTGGACACCGACTAACGGGACCTGTTTTTATAGTGTGAACAAAGCTTAAAGTAAGCAAAGTGGAATATTAAAATATTTGAAAAGAAAGATGATGATAAATGTAAAAAATATATAAAAATATTCAAATTATAATATAGGACTAAAAATAAATTTATTAAAAAAAAAAAGGAAAACAAGTAAATTTTTTGAATATATAAAAATAAAAATAATTCAATTAAAATTCATATAGAAACATAAATTAATTTAAATAAAAATAAAATAATATGAATGGAAATAAATTTTACAATTATTTAAATTATTTTGCCAAATATGTAAATAATTGATTACAGTGAGAAATCACAGTGACTTAAACAGTGACTTGTGACTATAAAAATTGCCCAACACTGGCTGCCCTGGCCAGCGATTTACGAGCAAGCTTTGTTTCATTCAAAAGGCATATGGAATGGGGATCTCTGGTTGGGGCCTTGTCTCAGGGCTGGGGCTTCTGTTCTATTCATTCATGGATGGAAATGTGCGTTGGGCTTTTGTTATGCAGAAACTGGCGGTAAGTTTGCATTGTTGCCAACCCCCTCCCACAGCCCAACCCCTTTTGTCATCTGCCCAGATCTATTTGCGTGCCCTTTGCTGTAGCTGCGGCTGTGGCCGTGTCGCTGTTTGTTTATGGCTTACGCAGTGGCTCAAGTGTTTGGCACTTGTGTTTGTTTTGTTTAGTTTTTTGATTAGAAAACAATTGCCAGCCAGCCAGCCGGCCAGAGTGTGAGAAAGAGTGTAAGCCCAATTGTTATGCAATGCAGTTGCCAATTGACAATGTCCAATAAAGCCTGTCAGCCGCGACGGCCCGTTGGCAGGCCATCAATTATTTGGCAAAATGTCGCGCAAATTGAATTACGTAAGTGGCTCCAGCAGCACAAATTGTGACCCACACACACACACACACCCATTTCTATGACCTCATTACCGGCCGGACAGGTGCTGTGTGCGCAGGTGTTTGTACGCATAATTCTATGCCAGTCGCTTTAGTGGATACTTTCACTTGACCAGCAGCAGGTTAAAGACCGAATACGCCTATTCATTTCTCTCTCTCTCTCATTCTCATTCTCATTCTCATTCTCTCATTCTCATTCTCATTCTCTCTCTCTGATTGTCCAGACTGAATCGCCCGCTCCTTTGCCACGAACCTGTCTGTTTGCCTAAGTCGTGAAGATAATGGTGTATAGCTTTAGGCATTCTGGCGCTAAATATATACACACACACAAACACACAGAGAGCAACAACAACAAGAACAATGCAAATGGCAAAAAGCAGCGATAAGTTGCCTTGTACCCAGCGCTTCGCAGCAATGTGCGACTGTTGCTATCACGTATATCACCTGGCAACCCAGGTGAGCAGTAGCCTCTGCCTGTAGAGTTGTTTGTGTTTTGCTCTGGACGGTCAGACACACACACAAACACACACATACACACACATCCACACCAGTGTGTCTGACCAGCCCCCTAGATAAGCTGTTGCAGCCATTGAACGTGTCCATTAGCCGAGGCATAACTGTAATAGATGAGTGTAAAACCTTTTTAAAGGCTGCCCACATTTGTGTAATGAGAATTTAAAGCGAAAACTAATTCGAATTTATTTAGAGGACATGCTTTACTGACTGCTTTCATATCCATTAGGATAACTGTGCAGGATGGAAATAATTTCGACTCATCTCAGTTAGAAAATTGTCACTTACATTTTAATTAAAATTACGCACCTGTTTGAAACCAAATACTGTGCTAAAAATAAGTCAAACGCATTTGTAGAAAACTCACCTGCAAAGAGAGAAATACAAAGCCAGGCATTAGCAGAGATATTGATGGATGGTGGGATATGTTATATCTTATATAATGGCATATTTTTTTGTCAAAATAAAAGAAAAAGGAAATATAGAGACATTACGCATACGCAGAATTGACAGCTGAGGTCATTTGATGGCAGCTGCTGGCATATTAATGCAGAAACGAATGGTAGCCAAGGTAAATAGCTGGAATAATATATGTATAGGGGCATTAAGACGTGTCGGGATCGGATCGGCTCGGCTCGGCTCGGCAGCTGCACCGACATAAATCTTATTTAATTGCAAAACCAGCTGTCAATTTCGACAACGCAAGGATAACACCAAGAAGGACAACGGCAGCAAATTCAGCCGCTGACAGACTTCTGCCTTGACATTTATTTGCCAGCGTTCAGCAAAGCCACCATCGAAAAGCAGACCCTGTGGCTTCGACTGTGGTTTGGTTGCCTTTTGGCTGTGGCTTCATGTTTCGCTTCCAATTGGACTTGCAACATTTCATCGACATGGTCCGAACATGTTGTCATACATTCTGCTCGTTAGTGCGTCCCACAGCAACAAATAATGAACGAATTAGAAGCCATCGACCTAGAATATACCCTGTAAGTACCCGCTTGACAGCGAAAAAGGACTTCATTGAAAATAATATTTATTAATTTAAAAGAAACAAATAAAAGATTTTAAGATTAAGGGGAATAATCACAAATATAAGTAAATAATAATTAAATGAAATATATATATTTAAACAAAATATATTATAAATCATATACATATATTGGAAATAATTTCTTATAAAATGACGCCCAATTTCCCATTAGGTATTAGTTTCTTAAAATAATATACCACTCAGCTTAACACACAGATATGCATAAATACCCACTATTAAATCTTGTTTGCACACAGGGTATTACCAAAAAGGCACCTTACAATTTCTTGTTGTTACACGGCTCGATTTCGATTGCCGGGGTGGGGACGTCAATTGCGCAAAATGTCAATTTAATTTGTTCGCTTCGTTGGCAGCTTGGCCTGATTGGAACCACTGTGGCGTATGCGTAATTTTGTGCTTTTCTTTTCTGGCTTTGTTACTGCATTAGCCAGATAACTGCGTCGAAGCAGCTGCCACAACCTACGCTCCAAATAGTCTTAATGTTGTCTTGTGGTTACATAACGTATGTGAGAATGTGTATATACCTATATACATGTGTGTGTGTGTGTGTGTGTGTGTGTCTGTGTGTGTCCATAGTGTTTGTTTAGGCACCTCGACGCTTAGCTCGTTGGTTTGCTTGACTGGTTAGGTGTGGCTCTCTGTTTGCCCAAGGCTTGCGGCTTCTTCAGCCTGCTTCAGGCAACAAGTGTTGTCAATGCGACTGCCATTGAAGAAGAAGACACAATTTCTAGTATTTTCATTAAGTATTTTTGTACATTGTGGTCTGTGTCTCAATCTCTCTGTCTACTTGTTGGCCCACTTAAAGTGGTTAACCACAAGTGTTGCTTAGCTTACTTGTATAAACTTTTCAGTCCAATCAGTTTTTAGAAACAACGTTTATTCTAGTCGACTTAAGAATGGGTGTGTGTGAGTGTGTGTGTATGTCTTAAGCCTATAATTCGAATTCCTCTTAAAGTGCTTAAGCTAAAAACTCTTTTACATATCATATTCATTTTGAAGCCTATTCCTAAGCATTCCGAATTAATCTCAAAGTTTTGTTTGCTACGTTTTCAATTTTTTCCCATGGCTCATCGGGCTTAAGAGCTTTGCATACAATTTGATTGTGTGTATTGTATATTTGTATTTGTATTTTTGAATCATTTTGTAGTAAGAGAACCCTCGCAATGATATTGAAACTATATCCAACTGACCAATTGATACACCCACGCACGGCAACCTCCCCAAAGAGCGATACTCGAGGTAAAATGATAGTTGGAAAAACCGATGATTGATTGAAGGCTGGTCAATAGCCAACAGGCCAACGCATTCACTTTTATACAAAAAAAAAAAAAAATTATTTATACATTTATATAATATAAAAATTCAAGTGGGCGACCGTTGAAAAAAGTTGCAAATAATTTAGGTTTTTAAATGGGTCGGCCGCTTGAGAAAGTTTTTGTGAGCATATAATTCAAGTATGTAAATTGCTTTTAAATTAAAATATAAGTGAGTGAGTATAAATATTGCATACTTTTGTGCGCGGACCCAAACCATTTGCATATTACAGAAGCGCCGGAGAATGATGCTACAGAAAACTGAGAGCGGACTCTCTTCCCAATTTTGGACGGACGGGTGGACGAATGGACGGACGAAAAGGTCAGCAGAGCGGACAGACGGAAGAAAAGCACAATCGCCGTACTACATTTATTTTTCTTCGTTTTTTTTTTCTTGTGTGTGTGTGTGTGTGTGAGTGTGTGTGTGTAAGTCTGTTTCTGCTAAATTATGCATGCAGCTAGGCGCGTGTTAGCCTCATTATGCACGGCTGCTGCGAAAGCGAGTGCAAGTTCCAGGCGGAAGCCTTTAAGTAGACAGCTACAGGGATCCACTTCCACTTCCCCTCCAAGCCACCCACCACCCGACACCCACTCAACCCATTCGTTCACTTGTGCAACTCTCCGAGACGGGCACTTCAATGCACTTTGCATGTTAGTTTCTGTTTCTGTGTGCGACAAGCTCAAGTGTGCGAGAATTAAAGTAGGCTTTAGTTGCTCCCTTTCTCCTCGTTCACTTTTTTCTTATATGCTGTCAGCCTAAATAGGCTATAATTTGCATTAGCATGGCTCTGCACTCAACCACAGTGCCTGCTAAAAATACACACACACACACACACACACACACACACACTAACAAGCCTCTATTGCCTGCTCCAGTTTTGACTTCCGCTCATCGCGTCCGTTGGCATTGAGCTGCTCCAGCAAAAAGCCAGTAAGAGAGGTACATATATATGCATATATATATATATACTATAGAACTATGTCTATGATTTTTATTGCGTTTGATTTTCATAGCACATGACGCACAAAGCCTGCTCCCTAGCTCACTGCTAAGGCACCCAAAAAAAAAAGAGAAAAAAAAAACCATATGCCATTTGTGTGTGCACACTTGAGCCCTGTCAGCGCCTAGATTTTTATCCACGAAACAGTTTTTGGGGCCAACCAATAAATATTTTTTGTAGATACTCGTACTTTCCTTTCGCATTTTTTTTTTTTATATTTATACACATATACATATGTATATATGGCTAGAAGGCAGGTTCAAGGACAAGCGCAACTGCGCTGTGAATTTCAGTATGATGTAGGGTACTCTCCCGTCTAATACTCCCATCAATTATATATAGCTTGATATTTCCAATATGCGTCTGTTGAAAACCGAATTCATTTTTATTTCTTTACGATTGCGGCTAAAACTTTCGATTAGGCCTTGTTTGATTGCCATTGATTGTATTTTAATTCATTGCTTTTTGTCACTGATTTTTGAAATGGAGTTCAGATTCGCGCTCAACTTGTTCAAATTATTTTTATTCTTATCAGAAAAATGATTTTTTTTTAATTGAGTGTACAATTTTCTATTGATCCTAGTTATTGATTATAATGATATCAATTTTTTGGGTTAGAGAAATGAAATTCTCTCTTTAGTTTTTGAAAATTATTCTTATGAATAAATTTGTTATTCATTTTAACTTTTGTGAACTATATTTTAATCCTTTAATATTATAATAACATTTTTATAACTGATTAAAATGAATACCAAACTATTTTTTATCTCCTCTTGTGAAATTCTTTTGCAAGGAACTTTGCGAGTTCGATTTTAATGCCATTTTAATGTATTTCGATATCCGCACGTGTGTCCATGTCAGACAATGGTTTTGATTGTTAAAAGCGTAAATATTAATATGTATAAGGCATACATTTATGTTTAATATTTTTATTGACCCAAAGCCTCGCCGTTGGAGCCGCCTTTAATTTCGATTTGGCGCGTGGGCGACTACGCAAACTTTTTTTCTTCTTGTTGTTTGCTCCTGTTGTCATTTGTTTTATTTGTGTTTGTGTTTACGTTCGTGTTTGTGTCGTGACACGTGTCCCGCACAGACGTGATAAAAAGCAGCATATTAAATACGTGTGTGCCGCTGCTCAATTAAATCACAAATAAATGCATTTAATTAAATTGAGTTGCAATCCCAAAAATCACGCCATGGCCCAATTATAATTAATGGCCACCAAAGATCGTGAAACTAATTTCCAAATGGCTTTCACTTGTAAAAATAAAATAAAAAAATCAAAATCTAAAAACAGAAAACGGAAAATCTTAATTGTGATTAACTGCAGAGCGAACTTGATTTATGAAAGCGTTGAAATTTTGGCTCGAGTTTCAATAAAAAGGTTTTTTTTTTTTAAATAAATTAAAAATTAATTTAAATTTTGCTTATCCATGGCAATAATTTAAAAACTCGGCATTGTTAATTTTTTTGTATAAAATTAGGTAATGTAAGCAAATAAAATATTTTCGTATGCAAATTTTTAGGTACAAATAAATTGCATAAATTAGCCCTAATTTTAAAACATATGTTAAAATTAACAATAATTTGAGTTTTATTTGGGGAGAAAGTAAATTGCAAAACACGAATTATTTAGAACCCATTCACAAGGATTTGTTTGAACTACAAAAAAAGTCATTCATAAATGTCACAATTCCAATATTTTATAAATTCGAATTGTCAAATTGACCAAAAATGCTTCAATCGATTTAAGCGTAACAAAATTTTAAATCAAATTCCATAAAAGCGACACAAAAGTATAAATTTACCAATAATGCGGTTTTTGATGTGTATAAATATGTGAATTCGAAATTCCGGCGAAACAAATCGAATTATGTCAATCAAAAATTTAACTGTCAATTAGATTTATATGAAATTTCTATGAATTGGCAATCGCATTGACAGACTGAAACGGTTAAATTTTATAAAGAAATCCATTTTCGGTTAAAGTAAGACTCATTTGCGAAACAATTTCAGATTAATTCCAATTTGGGGCCCAATCTAGCCCCGAGCTCAAAATGTCAGCTTAAATTGAAATGTTTGGCAAACGGAAGTTCAGTTAAGGTCTATGGCCAAAATGCTTGCCAGTTAAACTGTGCTAAAAGTGAGCACTAGAGCATGGGCCAAAAGTATGCTGGGGACATTTATTCAGCCATTTATCAGGCCATAAGTCAGACGGTTTACAGCTTACTTTGCATGCCAATTACCAGGCAAGTGGCGCACCCACTGCCCAGATCCGCACAAAGAACACTCAGCCAATAAATAACCTATTATTTATGAGTGTGCCATTGTTGTTGCTGCCCCATGTTGTTGTATAATATTTGCTTAGCAAAATATATGCAAAATTCATGCTACTTAGCTAATTTTACGCGCACTTTGAGCTAAAACAATGCCACAAGACGCTGACTAACAAATTGGGTAGGGGCTGTGCCGCATGATGAAGTGACTTGAACTCTGTCTCGCTCGCTCTCACACCTACCCTGTCTCGCTCGCTCTCTTGCTGGTGGTTGCTGTCTCTGTCTTCGTTCAGTTCATTCATAAATTCCGCGTCAGCTCACAACTCATTAGGCACGACGTTCTACCAACTACACACACACACACACACACACACACTCTGTCCCACACGTCTGTGGCCTAAAAGTATGCTATGTGCTATTCTTGTTGTTGTTATTGTGCCCACCTCGCATTGCATCATCTTTTGAGGTGGTCGCCTCGTTACTTGTGTGGATCTCTGGCAAATATATCATAAGCAAAAGTCCTTGACGCTTCATTGACTAAAAAATTCTAGCACACACACACACACACACACATACACATCTAGATAGAGCAAGAGACGTGCTTACTCATACAGACACACACTCACACATGCTTACACAATTACTCAGCTACATTTATTTGCGCCGAGTTTTTGGATGACTAAGTGCCTTAGTGGCCGCCTAGCTCTTTCTCTCTATACGATATACATATACATACATATGGACATATATACATATATCTATATATCTGTACTTATATGCTTTACGGTCTCTTGTGTCTTATTATACGCGCGCACATTCACACGCTTATTTGCTGGCCATTTATGGGCTACTTAATTGCCTTGATCATAAGCACAATTTGTGGGGCTCATCAGAAGAGTTTGTTTTCTGCCTCATTCATTTGTTTTATCAACTTTCGCAATCCTTTAACAACAACAACAACAACAACAACAAGCGGCGCACAGAAAATCCCAGTCTCGCACATTAAAACCAGAACTAAGCAGCAATTCGACACACACACACACACACACACACATATGCATAAGAAGCTCATCTCTACAACACTCTAGTATATATCACTCGTTTTCCTAGACGTTCTGTGACGCAAGCGTTGGCCAAAAAAAAAAGCAGTTGGGAAAAAATTTGGTAGCTTTGGGCTGCTGCTGCTGCTGTCGTCAAACTGGCTGAATGGCACACACACAGACCCACCAAAACATACACACACACACACACACACACAGAAGCACATACACACTCTCCTACAATTGGCCTGCTCAATGGTTTGTGCCACCTCCCCCCACCTTCGTCTTCTCGTCTTGTGCTTACGCTAATGTAAATATTTTCTCTCGGCTTCGTTGTCGCCGTCGCCATAATTATATATGCAAGCGGCCGGGCGCCTGTGTGTATGCTTTAAAATCTGTCAGGCGGATGCTGCCATTCTGATGATGTCATTGTTTATTGATTTGTGTGCATGTGTACGCGCGCGTGTATGTGTGTATGTGTGTATGTGTGTGTGTGTGCGTGCATGTCTGAGTGTGCCCTCAGCCTAATTTCTGCATTCCGTTTGTGTATTTAAAATTGAAATTCATAGCAAGTGCAAGAGACGAAATACCCTAGATATAAATATAAATATATATACTGATTTGTTTTATAATTTACAAACACTACTGTATGGAAGTTAAGACTTCAGTTAAGTAATAATTAAATCTTGTAGATAGAATCTGAATAGAACTGTTAACAAACAACAATAAATCGCTGCAGGGTAATCTATAGTCCAGCTTTGCCTTACTCTAACAATTTTTTCTTGTTCATTAACGAATTTACTCGTAGCATCCTGTCGCACACACATTCACACTCACACACGTGTATTTTAGGGCGTGCGACGTGGGCGATGCCGTCGCTTACGGTTCATTTAGTTTGAGCCAAATGCAGACGCCCCGCATTTGCCTATGCAAATTGAGTTGCGGCTAATTAGCTGTTACTGCCGCAAGCAAAAAAGTCGTCAGGACACAGTTAACAATGGCCAAGAAACTAACATTTTGTCAACTGAGGCCGATGCGTCCTTGCCAGCAAAAGGAAGCCCCGAAACGACCAAAATAAATAAATATAAATATACAAATAAAAATAAAAATAAAAATAAAAATAAAAAAAGGAATCGTATCACGTCCAACTACTGAGCAAATGTCAAAAGTGCCCTTTTTTTGGTCAACGCACACAACAACAGGCAACAAACAGAAAGCCTGGTCAACAAATATAAAAACATGTATTGAAATTAGACGAAAGGGAATATAATATACATTTTTGTAGGTCACGGAGCACAAAAAGGACAGACCCAAAAATAAAATGTCACCCGAATGCCCAACTATAAAATAAAATTCGGAAATAAATAAATATATATAAAAGTACATTTGAGTGCTTTTTGAGTACATTTCCATTATTTGATGTAAGCTTTATTATAATTTATATTTACTCGATTTCGGCTTAAATATTTACTTTGCTGCTCTATTTATAGCAAACAGTTATGATTAACAGCAAAAGAATAAAAGTTATTATATAACCAAGTACTTAGTTGTAAGTCCAATCGATTCACATCAAACTGATTCTCATTGCAACTAATAGGAAATTTTAAGAGTACCGAATGAGGGAATTACTCGAATTATATTTATACATATATATATATATATATATATACTATCACAACTGAAAGTAAGAGTATCGGATGAGGGTATTACTTGAATTAGATTTATATATATATATATATATATATATTATATATATATATGATTTGTCTCACTTGCAGTTGAAAGTGGGAATTACTCAAAGGAAATTTAAAAAGTATCGGATGAGGGTATTAATTAAAATATATTTATATATATATATTTGAATTGTCTTACTCAAAAGAAATATCTAATGAGGGTATTACTTGAAATAGATTTCTATATATATTTAAATAATTTAATAAAAATTAAATGAATATCAAAGTTAATTGCTTGATCCTTTTATAAAAACCCTCTTCTAAGCATTTCATTGCTCGCTTATTTCAAAGTCCTGCCACACAATTTTCCACACACACACACACTCACACTCACACACAACCTATCCCAATCAGAAGTGGTGCAGCCAACAGACAGCTTGTCGTCGCATTTCTGGGATCGTCAACGTCTTGAGAAATTTTCCATTGGCGGTCAGACAGCGCGGCTGCAGCAGCCCACGCACATGACAGGACGCCGCTGACGTATCCCGCCCTCTCTCACACACACACACACACACGCAAACAGAGACGTAGAGTACTCCGATAACGTTTCCAACTAATTTGCGTAATATTTAACAGTTGAAGAAGGCGCGTCCGCTGTGCCCCAGATGTAAAAGGCGGCCACTCGGAGTTGTTACTCGAATTACAAATTGAATCAACAAAAGTGAAAACCAAAGGCGTGCGCAGGCTGCCCGCACAGCAAGGACATGTCAAACGGCGGCTATATAAATGACTGTTTTGTGTCTGCGGCCAGTCCGGCGGAGAAACACTCGGTGACGGTGCAAAGACGAAAGCAAAGGCGAAGGCGGTAACGGCTACGGCTACGGCTATGGCTATGGCTGATGGCTGATGGCTATGGCTATGGCTGATGGCTGATGGTCGTCAGCAGGCACCCCCTGGGGCGTTGTTACTAAATTAGTGGGAAAAACACACACCACACACTCACCACGCATATACGCACACATCAAGGATCATGTGAAAGCATATAAGTGGTGTAATGATATAAAAACGCAACCATCACATAAATGCCGCACATTTTTCCATGGAAACGGTTAATGCGACAATGAGGAAGCTGCCCGAGCTGCCCGAGCTGCCCGAGCTGCAAGTATTTTCCCACACACACTCACACGCACACACACACTAAGTATGGTCAGCGCAGGACACACGCAGGCAGCAGGAGTCCTGCAGCTGAGTTCACACCACGGAGACAGGCGTCGGACTTTGTTGTTGGCCGCACTTTCCGCCAGGCAAATGACGCGTTGCCCTCAGTCCATGTGTGTGTGTATGTGTGTGTATGCGTGTGAATGAGCGTGTGTGTGTACGATCAATTTCAATGTAAACACTTGAAATAACAATTGTAATTTTCCCAACTACAGCAAAGTGCGAAACAACAATACCAACAACAACAAGAAGAAGAAGAAGAAGAACAATAGCGACAACTTCAACGTCCGATGATAGTTGATGACGTTATTGCATCGTCAATAGGGCATCGCACACATGTTGCTTGACACACACACACGCACATATATGTATAACTACATATGTATGTATAAATTAATACATATTGAAATAAGCAGAGCCCGTCTGAAATGTGGGTCGGGCTGGGGGCTGTCAAGGTTTTTCCGGCGACCTGCTATTGTCCGTGTGCACACAAGGAATTTTCCAATGAAAAGCGTCAGTGACAATTGGCGTAACAACAACAACAACAGCAACAACAATTACAGCAACAGCGTTAACAAGAAGAAGATTTTGCGCAAACATGCGCATAAAATGAAAATTCATTGATTGTCTTATTGAATTGGCAAAGCCCAAATTTTCCTTCGAGTCCGCTTTGAGTCATGGAAAAACCATTCAAAAAAGTTTACAGTAATTTTCCTTATTTATATATTATATACAAAAAAGAGAGAGAGAGAGGGAGAGAGTGAGACAGAGGAAAAGTGAGGGACAGGCAGAGCTAATAACAGTTTCAATCAAAATTGATTGGCTAATAGACTTGAAGTACTTTGCATTTTAATTGCTTAAGTGGGTAGAAAATACATTTGCTTGGGGTACATATTGAAGTAGCTTCGACTGAATTTAAGTGATTGAAATGACTTTATTCAAATTTGATTGACTGAACGCGCAAGACGAAGAGCAAAGAGTGTTGACTTTAATGAAGATGTTACCATACAGTTAAAAATAATATCGCCATACCATAATCAACTCTATAGAATGCAGCTTCAATCTTAATGTAAGTGCTTAAATAAAAACACATTAAAGCAGATTTGTTACTAAATAAAACAAAAATTAAGAACATAAAAACACACACAATAAAGGTTTTTAATTAAACTCAAAAGTTTGGTAATAATTAAATTGATTAAAGATAATCCAACATCCAACTTCAACATTTTTCAAACAAGCAAATTGCTTCAATCAAATAGACATTATTTTAATTTTGATTGTTCTTGGAATTTTGAAGACTTTCACAATATTAATTAAATGCCTGATGAGGTTGTCAACTTTGAAGTGAAACACTTTTCCAATTCATTATAAATACGAAAATTCCTAAAATTCGGCACATTTTAATTAGCCCAGATGCCACGCCCACTTGCGGCTTTTGTGTTTATGTATGTGTATGTGTGTGTGTGTGTGTGTGTGTGGGTGTTAAAATGTACGGCGATTGGCTCAATGGCGTGGCATTTAGCTCATGGCCGTAAAAATTATGTCATTAAAGTTGAAAAAGATAATTAAAAATTAAAATTGATTACAATGAGCGCACAGTGTGACCAGCTCCGAAAACCAGTTCCAGTTCCAGTTTCAGTACCAGCTCGGCTCACATTCCGTATTCATGGCGACCATCAAAACTTGTTGTAAAGTAATTTAACAAACGGCGGCAACGCCAGCCAAGTGATTAACCGGTAGCGGATAGAACAAAGTTGCCAGACCATTGAAAAGTTCCATTCATCTAAAATTGTTCACAGACAATGCGACTAATTTGCTAAATGCAATGGTTCAAAAAGTTCGACGTACAAAAATAGCCGAAATAGTTGTTGCCAATTAAAATCGAGCATTCGCAAAATAAACTCGTATTCGCGATTCGATCCACAAAAACTTTGTCCGTAGGAACCATCCGGTCTGTTGACAAATGATTTAGTGACAATCTATTAAATGATAGCTGATTCTTGATTGATGAGGGCCAGAGCAGGCGGACCAGGCCGACCAGGCCGACCAGGCTAAAAGGATTAAATTCTCTCTTTGAACTATGAATTATGCAAGCGGCCGACAACTTCCGTGCGCCAGTCCAAGTATAGATACAAACTCCTCCTACTCTATACGCATGCATACATACGTACTATATATGAATAAAACGAAAATGCGATAGAAATGTTGGAATAAAAATAGAGAGAACCAATGGAACGATTAGCGTCTGCCCTTGGGGGGTTAATGGGGTAGGCTCGACCCAAAAATAAAAATAAGTCATAAAAACTAATAACTGAATCAAGTGAATTGTAACCGAAATACTTAAACATGTCGGGGGTTAAGCGTGACTGTCCTCACAATAATTGAACAGACCAGCAGGCAGGCGATATACTCGTATAAAATTAGCCATATACTATATACCATTCCAGATAGTGTCACTTTGAGGTTGTATACGATATAGGCAGAGATAAGCTTTAATTAGAAAAGTTTTTCGAAATGTTCCCAAGCAGGACGAGGATTTAAAGCTCTAGGGAGTAGGATCTATATATGTATTCGTATTATAATGGTTCGTTGAGATTATATAATTTATTTTATTATATTATACGAGGAATTGGGAGTGGAAGATCAATCATTTGAGAGCTAAGCAATGTGCTCACAAATTAATATAAATTAAATTTATGTAATTCTTGAATTATAAATAAGTTTAACATTATTTGGAAAATTCTTACTTTCTTTAAATTTTAAAGGGCCTAATCAATCAGTCAAGTAATATACAGATATATATGCATATTCATTTTCATGAACTTTCGGAAGCTTTTTTCCCTTTTTCCGTCGGAAAATATAAGAAAAAATATGTTAAGGTAATTTATTTTCCATTATATCTATATAAGCTAACGAAATGCCAGCACATCTAATAAGTTGCATATATAAACTATGATATATATATATAGGACTATATTAATCTGGCTAACTCACCGATTTGTGGCACATCGTACTGCCGCTGGCCGCGCGCCGTGCGCAGCATCAATTGGCTGGCAATGCTGTGGGAAACTGGAGGCGACGCATAGCCCAGTCCACCAGCAGCAGCGTTGCCAGATCGCTTGTGGTTGGGATGCATCAACGACTGTTCCGAATCCTTCTTGTTCTGCTCCTGCTGTGATGATTGTTGCTGCGATGCCGTTGATGCCGAAGACGATGACTGCTGCTGCAGCTGCTGCTGAGCATCACCAACAGTTGCTGCTGCTGCTGCTGATGACTCGTGCGGTTGCTTGTTCTGCTGCAGACTCGCAGCGTCGCCATTTTCGTTCGGTGTTGACTTTTTCATATTGCCAGAGCTGACGCCAGAGCCGCCGGAACGTGTGGCCGCCTTCAGATGCTTGCTGGCCGTGGCCTCCGAGTTGGCCAAAGCCAATTTTCCGCGCTGCTGCTTGAAATGCTGGCCAAAGATGTTGCGCTGGAGCGTCGGCTGCGGCTGCTGCTGCTGCTGCTGCTGCCTGGGGACTTGAGCCCGTTTCCTGGCCCACTTCTGCTGCATGCGTATGTTGTAGTTGCTGGGTGCGTGCGCCTTCGGATTGGACTTGCCACCCGCGACATCGCGCTGTTGCTCCTGCTGCTCGAGCAGCTGCTGCAGGGTCTCGGGAGCGCCCAGCTCCAGCTGCTCGGCGGTGCGGTAGGGATTCTCAGGCAGCGCGAGTGGATCCTCCTCGAGGCCATGGTACTGGTAGGCATCTAGCTCACGCAGCAGCTCATCCTCGCCCACGTGCGGCTCGTCGACACTCGGCTCCAGCTCTGAGAAGTCATCGAAGTCGCCAAATCCGTGCAGCGGCTCGTAGAGGGTTTCACTCTCCAGGTCGTGCTCCGGCGGCTGCATCACCCGGCCGTAGTCGTACTTAGCGGGTCGCCGTCCCAGCTCGCGCAGCTGCTCGTAATCTATGTCGGTGGCAGCCGGCGGCGGCGGCTGCTTTTGGACGCTGCCAAACATGAAGTCGCGTGCCGCCTGCTGCATCAGGGCCGAATAGTCGCCCACATCGAGGTCCTCAGTGGGCTGCATTTTGACGCGGCCCGCTATGATGGGCCTGCCGTGATGGCCGGCGGGCGTGTCCGGGCTTTCAGCCGTCTGCTTGGCCAGGCCAAGCAGCATTAGACGCTCGCGCTCCAGCTGCGCCATGTCAGCGATCTCCTTGTTCAGACGGCCGGTGGTGGCATCGAAGGCAGCCGCTGCGGCCGAACGATGTCCATGTCCATGGCCCAGTCCGCCGCCAGGTGGCGCTCCGCCGCCCGCATGCTGATGCAGCTGCTGCTGCTGCTGCGGCTGCCAAGCGCCGGCTGCACTCACCTGAGCGCCGCTCAGTGGCAAACCGGAGCTCGATCCGGCGCCCGCCTGGATTCCCAAACTGGAGGAGCCGCCAACGCCGCCGCCTCCGCCTCCGCCGCCCGCCTGCTTCTCGCTGTTGCCACTCAGATGGAGCGCATAGAGGCCGCCATTGATGAGCAGCACGCAGACCAAAGTCTGTGCGAGCGAGAAGAACATTTTCGATTTGTTGCTTTGGCGCACTTTATCAATTAGACGGCTTATCTTGGCGATGTGTGTGTGTACTTGCGTGTGTGTGTGTGTGTGAATGCCGAACGAGCTAAGGGGAGTCAAAGACTGGACTGGGTGCTGGGAGGGAGAGAGATAGACAGTTGTTGTTGTTGTTGTTGTTGCTGTTGTTGCTGCTGCTGCTGGTGTTTTTGCACTTGCAGTGTTTGCTTTGATTGTTGTTTGTTGTTTTGTGTTGTCTGCTTAGCGCTTGTAAGTCTTCATGCTCGCTGCTCAACACTGCGCGCTGTAGCGCCTAACACTGCACAACACTGGCTGCGACAGTTTCTCAATGTTTTGTTTTTTGTTTTCTGCTTTCTGTTTTCTGCTTTCTGTTTTCCTATCCGCCGTGAAGTTGCCTTTAGACAAAATCAATAATCAATTGTCTACTTGTCGAACTGAAGTGTCTGCCGCGTTGTTTGTTGAACTTTGTTGGCCTTTGTCGAGGGAGTTGCTGACTGACTGACTGGCTGACTGACAGACAGACAGACAGACAGAGAGACAGAGACACACACACTTACACGGGTTAACGTTAACACACAGCTCTAACACTAGTTGCTGCCCATATACACACACGCACACATTCAAATATGCGCTTATATGTATATGAAATCTCTGCCGTCGGCACTATAATGTTCTTTACCGTTACTCTACACGCACGTCCCGTTTCCCTTCGCTTGCTGGCACGGAAGTCGGCTTGCGGTTGCCCAAAAATCTTAGCTTTGACCGCTTGCTGTGTTTATAGCTTCCCGTTAGTTGGATTCCCGTTTTATCTGTCGCCTGCCAAATTGGATATTTTATACTATTTGGAACGCACGGCACTTGGTTTATCGTATTCGTATATCGTTTCTCAGATCTTATTCAGTATTCCCTATTACTCTTCGCTTTTTCTGTTTGTCCACTCTGTGTGTTTCAATAAAAATGCAAAGAAAACTTGTATTGTGTATAATTTTTGTATATATATTTTTTTTTATAGTTATAACAATATTTGTCGTTATTGTTGTATATATATGTTATATTATATGTTATATTTGTTTTGTTTTGTTTTTTGTTTTTTTATTTTGTTTTTGTTTTGTTTTGTTGAAGGAACTTGTTAGCACTTTTTTGCTTAGCGCTCAGCTGCGGCACTTTTGTTTTAGTTTTATATATATATATATGTATATTATATATTTGTATTATATTTGTTTTACAAATCTTACACGGTTTTTGCTTTGGTGTAGTTTTGTTTATTTTTGAAAATTTTTCGAAAATTTTTAAGAAATATTTGTAAGTATATCTTTAGGGGGGGAAATAAGTTTGCACTTTAAAAACTTGTATTTTTTTTTCACGAATTTCACTTGATTGCTTGTTGTTGTAATTGTTATTATACTTTATGCATTTTTTGTATTTGTGTGTGGAGTCTTTTATTTTGTGTGAAAACTTGCTCTAGTGTATCTTTTCAGCGTTCCGCACATATGAACCGACGAGCAAGGACTCGTCGTATCGTCTCAGCAGGTTTTGCCTGTTTGTCTGCCTTTTGCTTGAACGCCTGACGCGGTCGCTGTCGCTGTCGCTGCCGCTGCTGCTGCTGCTGCTGCTGCTGTTGCCGTCACGGACTGCGACGTCGGCGCTGCTCTCCTCAAGGCGTTTCGTATTTCCACTTTATAGATGTTCATACACGCCGCCGCCTGCCCCTATGTATGTGTGTGAGCGTGCGATTGTGTATGTGTGTGTGTGTGTGTGTGTGAGTCGTTTCTAGTCGTAGTCGTCGTGCGAGGTTCGTTGTGCATTCGTTTCGGGCAATGCTGCTCGTTGTTGGTGGTGTCGCCCCTGCCTCGAATTTCACTAGTCCTGGCCGCTGGCTGCTGCGTCTGCTACTGCTTCTGGCTGTTGCCGCTGCTGCTGTTGCTGCTGTTGCTGCTGTTGCTGTTGCTGTTGCTGCTGTTGCTGCTGCTTTCTGTGCGTTCACTCAGTCGACGAGCAACGAGCACGAAACGACATTTACGTTTGTTCGCTCAATACTGACCAGGCCGCACGCTCAACCACTTGTTTTCAAGCCAAAGCCAAAGCCAAAGCTGAAGCTGTAGCCGAATCCGTGGCCGAACTGCACCCGAAAGCCGATGCCACAGCCGAAGTTGCGACAGACCAGTAGCCAGTGCGCTGCGTCATGTGTAGAGTTTTTGCCAAGCTGAGCGACAGACAGCGAAGAGAGCGGAGGCCAGCGGCAGAAAGAGAGAGCGCACGGTAGTGAGAGGGAGAGATAGATAGCGAGAGAGAGAGAGATAGGGAGAGAGAGAGAGAGAAAGCATTTGTAGAACGGTAAGCGTTACGCTCTAACTGCGCCCATTGAGCCGGCATCTCCCATATGATGTCCTTTTTTCCCTTTTAGGGGCACCGACTTGTTCGAATTTTCGCATTTGGCTAGTCGACAATGTTAATAGGATTTTCCTATTAGCAGCAGCGACTTAAGCGCTTCTTTCTGGTTTTCCTTTGCGTCCACTGTCCCTTGGAAAGTTTGTGCTTTAGTTTGATAATTGACTTCGTGAGGATAAGCCCAAAGTTGAAGCGATTATAAAGAAAATTTTATGAATGTGCACATGCTAGCAGAAAATCCCCATTACAAGCAATATTTATTTTTTGTGTAAAAGGTAATCTTTTAAAAAAAAAGTATGACTGTGTGCCTGAATTTCATAATACCGTTTTAATTAATAGTCATATCGAAATGAAGAGATATTAAGGGGAAAAATTGAATAAAAGTAAAAATTCTTTAACTAATGTACCAATATATAAAGAATAAAGACTAATCTCATATAATTTAAGTTAGTTATTTAGTATGTATTTAGAAAAATAAACAAATTAAGGTAAACTTTTATTTATTAATAAAATGATTTATTATAGAAAAACTTAATAACATTTAAAACTTAATTCATTATTACTTGCACTCTGTTAACTACAAAAAATTATAATATTTTTTTGGTAAGAACTCTGTCAATAATACCATCAGCCATAATTACTTTTTCTTAAGATACATCCAACAAGAAACTTTCATCAGTCTAGTTATACAAGCACTCACATACAAGTATTTACCCCTAGATGAAAGCCCCTCTTTCGAACTGCTAAATTCGAACATTGATGACGCCCACACATTTGCGATAGTTGTAAAAAGCAAACAAAACGATGACAACAACAAGTGCACTAGCAAAATAAAATACAAGTGTACTTCCCTATACACGGACAAACGAATTGCAGGCACCTCGATAGAGAGCCGAATGGAGCCGAGGACGAGTCAGGCGTACATGAATGAAGGAGAACTACGGCTATATTCATAGTTATACTCGTACTTATACTATGCAAGGATCATCGTCATCGACTGCTTCTGCTGCTGCTGCTGCTGGTGCTGCTTCCAATTTTTATACTGATTCTGCATTTTGTTTGTGTGTGTGTGTGTGCCTCATCTGAAATTCATCAATTGGGTGGGAACTTTGGGGCAGGTACCAGCCATGGATAGTTTTGCTCGGTTCCCTGTTGTCGTCACAAAGTCTGTGGCTTTTACGTTTTACGAGCCATTGCGAAAATATTATAATATAGTTTAATTGCGAGTCGAATCTGAGCTAAAATCTCACTATGTGAATGGGAATTCGGTTGTTGTGGTAAGCTTTTATTTTCGGACATTTTCGTATTATACAAAATAAGTATTAAATAAAAATACTTAATTATTAAATGAAAAGTAATCAAAAATAAAAATACTAACAAAATCTAATTCAAAATAAAAAAGAATCAAACAAAAAATTAAACTTTTAATTCATATAAATATTTAAAAATAAAATAATAATCATAATAAATTTAAATAAATAGGTGATAAGTTAAAGAAAAATTAAATTTGTAATTTAAGTCAATATTTAAAAATTAGTCATTAAAAATAAATTAACCATTTATAATAAATTTAAATAAATAGATTATAAGTTGAATGAATTAAGATTAAAAAAAAATTGTAATATATGTCAATACTTAAAAATAAGTCATTAAAAATAAAATAATAACTACAAATAGATTATAAATAGCAGAAATTCAGATTTTAAAAAATTAAATTTTGAATTTATAAAAATAGCTAAAATTAAAACACTTAAAATAAAATAATAATCATAATAAATTTAAATAAATGGATTATAAGTAGTAGAAATTAGAAGTCTCTGCATTCCAAGCAAATGTGGAAAGGATTCCAACTCTTTGTCACGCCATGAACTATATTGAAGCCCGAGCAAAGCAAAAAGCCGGCTTCAAGACACAATTTGTTGCACAAAAGTCTACACTGGGATGAAAGTCTACACGCACAGCGAACAGCTGAGCGAGCTGAGCAACGCGGCTGTCTCCTCCCCCCCACAACCAGCGACCGCTGCAAAGCGCCTGCCACTCCGTCCTTTGCCCAGTCGCAGCAGCTCATAAACTGTCCTACCACAAGCGAAATGCATTGGCTGGGCCAGGGCAGGCGGTCGGAGTGGCAGCACGGCGACAACAACAGATGATTCAGCGAGGCGCCGGCGCAGTGCACAGCCGACGACCGCGACAACAGCGGCGACTACGTCAACAACAAAAAATCGAAGTTACGAGTTTCATTGAGCAAACAGCGCCCCACGGTTGGGGAAAGCGTCTAGTGTACGGCATGGAGACATTATCGCCGTACTGGCGACGGCAGCGATGGTGGCCCTTTTGCTCTTTCAATGAGCGACGCCAGCGACGACGACGACGACGACGACGACGATGATTCGCGACTCGACTGGAGTGGGTGCGTCGCAGCCGCACGATGATGACGCCTACGCACATTTGTGACGTAAGCACGAGCACGATGTCGTGCCCGCATGTGTGTGTATACATGTTCGGCTCTGTATTGGTGTCAGTGCATGCTTTCATTGTCTTTGGCTTTGACACCTTGGCTGGACACTCATTTCAACTTTTGGGCTCGTCGCGTGCACAGCGCAAAAGTTAGCGCGCTTCCAATGAATTGAGCGAAAGCCCTTTTACCTGTGTCTCGCAATTCTCCATTGCTCCGAATTTATCTCATTATGTAATTCATTTAAATATTTAAGCTGCACACTGAGTTTATTATTTTAATTGACTGTATTCTTAATATTGTGCAACAAATGCAATGTAAAGCCTTTCTTTATTTTCATTTTCATTTTTCATTTATTTTTCAATTTAAGTTCTAGGGTAATGTATGAATGTAATGCTATCTAAGCCAAAGTTGTAGGATGGAATACATTTTTTTAAAAATATATATTAATTTTAACATCTAATAAAATAATTTATATATGTATGTTATATTATACTGAACGAATAAAATCAAACCTTAACTGATAATTATATAATATTATTCTGTTGTTGTTAGAGATTTTATGACGGTTTTTATTACTAGTTTTATTACTATTATCATTCTCAATTTTCTTAAATTGAAATGCTTTCAAACCAACCATTAGGTTCATTATAAAAAAATCTTTTGACTTATCCATCATCTTATCTATTGGTACTTAAGAAATAATTTCTCAATTTAATTTTACTCTTGATGAAATATATTACCAACACTATTTCAAGCCTATTATATGGCTTACGTCTACATTATTTTCCTTTAGATTGTATTTGAAAGTTTATCTTATAAATACATTTAGATTTGACATTTGACAAGGCAGGGATTAAACAAAGGTTATGTCTTAAACAAAAAATATGAAATACCTTAACTATATACACATGTATCTGTATATTGTGTATAAAGAGATTTTACAGATTTATATATTGTAGCTATACAGATTTGAACTATTTATAGAGCTTAAGAGCACGCTACACTTGTTTATTTGCTTTGCATTTTTACACAGGGAAACGTGGAGTTGTTGTTTTTGTTTCCATTATAGGACGTGTCTTAACTATTTATGTTCAAGTTGGCACTTGATGGCTGCTTTACGGACTTCCGCCACGAGCGCCTTTTCCTATTGCCATTCAGTGCTCCGCCCTTAGACTCGAGTCGCCACCCGCCACCCACCACGCCCTTTTAGCCCATCAGCCTCTGTCCTTTCCACTTGCCACTCGGCTGTTGGTGCAGCTGTCGTTGACATTGAATTCTGTAGGATGGCACCTAAAAATAGGCAAGCAGCCGAGTTAGATTTTCTTCTTATTTTTGTATTTTTTTTTTTTTTTTTTCATCTTTATATTCCTACATTTTTTGTTGCCTTTTGGTATTTGAGTTTAGCACAGCCAAACAGGAAATTGCATAAAGTGTACGAGTCGCTGCCAAGAAGGCAAAGCCGTTGATTAAAAATTGAACAGCAAGAAACAAATAAATAAATAAATAAATATGTACATATCTGCACATGAAGCAGTCGTAAGAGGGGTCGGGAGGGGAAAAAAGGATGGATGTTGGAACGGGACTGGAGGGAGGAACCAGTCGTAAGACGCAGCTTAAATCGGTTTGCCAATGGCAACGCCGCACAAATAAAATCAAACTTCAAGGGTCACTTCCGCTTCAAATAGCAAATCGGGATTCTATCTGTACCTCAGTCAGTGCTTCATTCCGCTCGGTGGGCTGTCCACAAAGTCCAGAAACAGAAACAGAAACAGGAACAGAAACAGGAACGAAACTGAAGCAGTTGCCCGCACACCGACCCGGCGCACGCATTCGTATAATTTTCTTAAATTAGTTTCCGGCAAAAATGTCGTCGCTCTGCGCTTTTTCAAGCCGCTTGTTGTGCAGCGTTCAACTGGAAATATTGACATTTCTGATTTTGCCCAGAGTCCTTCAGGCAATCTACTCATCGCACAGCGTCACCACCCACCAGCCTCCAGCCACGCCCCGTTGGCCCCTCAAGTGTGCTCGTTTTTCCCCAAAAAACATTTTCGATGCTGCCATCACTGGCATCGCTGCTCACCGTCTAAACGGGACCTGCCTGAGTGGCCATTGAAAGCGGCTCAGAGTCCTCGACAAGGCGCCGAAGGATGAATGCCAAATTGCGGCTCGCTAGCGCGGCAATAATCGGACTGATCGGCCAGGTCTTACAAAACCCACTCACTAATTTTTTTTTTATCTTTTTTATTATTTTATTATTTTATTTTTTTATTATATTATTCTGCTCTTTAGAGACTTTATAATATATTTTATAATTTGAGATTATTCTTTATTCTTTTAAAAATTACTAGATTTCTTATCTATTTTTTAATAATATTATTTTTATTTTATGTTTTAATAATATTATTTTTTATTTAGCTATCAAATACAATTACTTTTTACCCTAATAGTAAATTAATAAAAATTAAAATAGTTAAAAGAAGAATATATATAATATTGACAGTTTTATTAAGTTTGAATATGATGTTTGAATCATATTATTATTTATTTAGCTATAAAATATAATTTACTTATTACTTTAATAGTAAATTAATAAAAATTAAAATAGTTAAAAGAAGAATATATATTTATAAAAACTATCTATTACTTATTTAAATTTGTAAAGAAATAATTATCGATAAGCCATACAAAGTTATTGGATCAAAAACATCACGCAAAGCTTTTGAGCAGTGCGCTCCATTGAACCGTTATATAAGCCGCAAATATGCATACACCACGCATCAAGATGTAGCCTGAAATTAATCTGATAATTTGCTATTCGCAATTGAACACGTTGTCTGTCCATTTGCTCAAAATTCACATAACGAACCGCAAGCGCAACAATGGGCACTGGTAAATCACCATAATTGCACATAAATGAATTAATACACACACACACACACACACACACGCACACATAATCGTACAAGGCACATTTACAACAAGTTGGCCTTCGGTTGGCTTTCGGGCACCTCATATTTGGCTTTTGGCGGCTTTGACTTGTTCGCTCACTTCACTTAATTGGAAATTATTGTCGGGCTGCGGGTGTTGAGGCGGACACGCCCACAATTGCTGCCGTAAAATGAATTAAAGTTTATTAAGATGCACAACATCGTTGGAATTTGTATGGACTGTTGGATATTTGATTGATGACGATATACGAGTATGCATGGCAATTTACACGAGGCCCCAACATGTTGATCCAATTAACATTTCATTGGCGATTAGGCTGCTAGATTTGCACAAATCAAGGCACCGACACGCCCACTAGCCCACTAGGCCACAAGTTGTCCGGCGATAAGCAGTACAAAAATTATAGCATACTTTAATGCGCACTCGTTGCGACCGCAACAAATGTCATTTTGATTGCTCGCACACGCCGTGAGCTCAATTCATTTATTGATTTCTGCCAACAGCGGCGATTGTTTGTCTTTCTCTAATATGCCCATTTGTTTATTCATATAATGGTGAAATACTTGTTAAAGTATTCCGGCACAATGCCCCCAAGCTCCAACCGGCCAGCCAGACCATGTTTGCAGGACGATAGACAATTCGGTGCAAGTATGAACGCAATAGAACGCCTTTCAGGGGGACAAACTTAAATTATAATACTTAAAATTAACATAAGAGCTATTTAAATACGCTTGTTGGCATTTGATTTAAAGAGCCGTCTGTTTAAGTTAGTTAATTAATTGGGTTTTATAGTTAGATCACTTCTATGGCATCGATGTATTATATATATATAGAAGCAAACCACTCAATTCTAAAAGATATTCCATTATAAAATTAGGACTAGCTTATAAACAAATCAAAATATCTATCAAAACAAAATCTTAACATCTAATTAATTGAACTTGTATTTAAGAATTTTAGCGACCATAAGAAATTTGATATGCGAATGCAATAAGAGAACCTCTGACCTTTAGTGCCTAGAATATAATAGAGACTTATTTATCAAATCAAATTGAATCAAATACTATTTATCATACCCTGTTAACTCAATTTCAATTGGAATGTAATAGGAGAACCTTTCACCTTTAGTGCCTAGAATGTAAAAGACAATTATTTATCAAATCAAATCAAGCATATGTATATATATTTAATTGACTCAAATATTATTTATCACACCTTGTTAACCCATTTTCTATGGGAATGCATAGAAAAATAGTTTTGACCAATACACAAATTACTTTTTAATTATGGGAATCGCTTATGAGCCAACGCATTGGGTGCCAAAAGTTTATAATTAATAAATGAACTAAAACTTTTCAAATATGTGAAAAGTATGAGTGGGAAAACAAATTATGAAAGCGGAATTAAAGTGTATTCAATAATTCATCAGCCACTTCCCAATCCTTTTCCAACTGATTTCATTGCATTGCTATTGATTATTAGTTGATTCGTCACTCTTTGAATTAAATATGAGTACTTCACATTTTTGTGCCACAGACGTCATCATTAATTGTACATAGAATAGACAACTACCTGCATGTAACCTATAAAATAGACGTGTCGTCATCTTTAGTATAGAGTATTGTAATCACTAACGAGTTCAAAGGACCGAATCGTACCGCAACGTATCGAAACGAAGAGAATGCCGCTGCTAACTAAACCGGCAGTTCATGGTCATGTGGCATATGCCACATAAGCATTTGTGCCACGAACTGCAACCCAGCGACTGATTTATGGCCAGGCCCTTCTTGCCTCAAGCAGCACTTGGCACTCAAAAACTTTGCCTGCCAGTTAAATTCTGGGACAGGATGGGAGCACCCATTAAGAGCGTAACAGTTGACATTGAAAGTTGAATTTAAATATGGTAAACTGTTATTTTTAGATAGTTTTTGGTCTGAGTACCAAAAACTACTCGCGGCCACACACACTGCAGCCAAGAATAAAGCGTAAGTCGGGGATTATGCGTAATGGAAACCGAAATACGAAATAGATTTAGAAACTGGGGCTTGACATGGAAATAGAACCAAAAAATAGCGACGCAATAAAAACTATTTGATGATATCCAGTGAATTTCGTTAAATTTATATGCGTATATGTACATGATTTATCTATTGAAAGTTTGCAAAATAATGCTTCCACGCCTAAGGATAGTTTTGTATTACATATATTAATGCATACACTATATATATATAGCATAATATATACAAATGCTACTTATTAAATACTAGAAATAGTTTTCGTTTTGTTTTAAACTACGGTATTCATTCCTAATTAAACAATTCGCATTATACAATTACTTTACATTGTTTTAAAAATTTTGATTATAATTCGAAATCATTTTTTTCTTAAAATTTCTAAACTGTTAACACATTGTCAAGCGAAATATTATAAAATATTTATTTGTAACAACATTTCAGTTTATATTTAAAATTAAGTTTAAAGATAAACTTCTTTTAACTTTTTTATTTTGTATATGACCATAAGACAAGTTTTTTATGTACATATATATTAACATATCCAAAAAAATCTAAACCAATAAATGGTTTAAATGTTCTTAAATTACCAACTTTATCAAATGAAGTAATAGTTCTTGAATAAATAATTGAACAATTATATTAAAAAATTTCTTAAGTGTTTTTTTTTTATTAAAAAGTCCGTTTTGTAAGTCATTTAATAAAATCGATTAAAATATGAAGCAGCAGAAGTTTTCAGCACTTTTCAAAGTTTCGACAAATTAACTTGGCTATTGTTAGAGTAAACACTTTTTGGTAAATAAAAGAGAAATGAAGAAAAATAGACGGGATGGAAATGCAGCAGCTTGTTTTTCAGATAAAAGGGAGGAGGAGGAGGAGGAGGAAGAGGAGGAAGAGGAGGCTGAGTGAATTCGTAACAGACAAAATGTTCAAGTTCAAGGCATGCGGCAGCAGGCTGTACTTTATCCTTGCTGGGGCACGTGCCCCACGGCCCAAGCGGTCTGTGCAGCTGTCCCTAAATCGAATCACAGCTGCTGCAAGGACAATGCTGTGCCACTGCTGCGCTTTATGCAAATCCTGTGGCCATTGTGGTGCAGTCTTTGTTTTAACTAATGCTAAGTGCGGCGGGAGAGTCGACAGTTGGCCGCACAAATGAGAGCGGGAGCTGAAGAAGAAGAAGGCAGAAGGAGGAGAAGAAGAAAAAGAAGGAGTTCTGCCTGCACGCCTGCCATGGCATCGGCTTAAGGACGCGATGAGCAATGGAAAATGTAACTGTAACGTTTCATTATGGTCATTATTTTTGTTGCTGTTGTCTTTTGTTTGGTTTTTGGTAACTGTAACTGTAACTGTAACTGTAACTGTAGATGAAGCAGTAACGGTAACGACAAGTGGCAGCCATTTTAATGACGTTGATGAGTTTTATGTGTGCAAGTATTCGTTTCTAGCTGGCAGCTTGTTTATTTGTTTGCTCGCTTGATTTGCCGTTGATGACGTTCATCATTATCATCATCATCATCATTATCTTCATCATACACGGCCAAACTTCACGGCGGAGGCTCAGCAAAAGTTTTTTATTTGTTGGTTGTCATGCCGTCGACAGCTTTGTTGTTTGTCAGCTTTACTGTTTTGTTGTGTCATAATTTCTTCTTCTTTTTTTCGCAGCCACATCCTCAGCTGGTCAAGGACATGGAACTAGGCACAAATCTGTGGGCGTTGCAAAACTTTTGTCCATTCACATTTGATTTGCGCGTTTAACAACTTTCACAATATACTCGTCATTTACTCATCAGGCGGAGTGACGTCACAGCTCCGTGGCACACGGGACAGTGGCCAACAAATTAGCATAATGCGCAGCATTTGCCCTTTCACAAGGACACGCCCACAATGACAGCTTCATAAATTACGCCCACCGAGAATTGAGTTCCTCTAGCCGTTCAATTCAATGGCCAAAAACTAAACCAATTACAGCAACAACCACCTATTCGTAGATGATAAACAACGGCCGAGCAAACAACTAACAATATAATTCACTTTGGGCAAGAAGGCGCCGCCCACAAGCAGGCAAATAGTAAATGGATACATCAAAGGTATTCAGATAACTGAAAGATTGGTGAAGTTTCCAAAAGATATACAAAAAACTTCTCATTGAATTATATTAATATTAAATACGTTAAAGAAGAAGAAGACAACATAAATAACATATTAATTAATTGAGAATCTAGAAAACTTACTTTTAAAATAAAAAAAAAAATTCTTTATATCTCACTCATTTTTGCATTGTTTGACACTCTTTGTTCCACTATGCGCTGTGGCGCGCCTGAAAAGTAGGCAATGCTTTTTGCAACTAATCACATAGATCATTATAAGTAAATGTTTGAGTCGTTCGTGGCCGTTGTTTGAGTTGTTAAAGAGCATCAGCAGAGGCAGTGATACTAACTAACGGAAATTACGAGATAAATGTATTTAATTCAGAGACAATATTTACGTCGACATAATTCAATTATCCACTTGCTCATTTGTTTTGATTAGACAAATGTAAAGTGGAAAACTCTCAACGAGACTTCGCTGGAGAATAGAGAAATTCCCCAAAACAAGACAAAAAGCATAAGTTTTCTGTTTCAAATTGCTTGTGCTTTTGTTTTAACAGCCAATGAACATTTTTGGATACACACTTACTGCACACGTATGTGTATGTGTGTGTGTTGTGTGTGTTTCTCAATTTCTGACTTGCCGTGTTGTTGACTTTGCCCTGTTGGTATATTTATCGCATTTATTCAGCTGACTCCTCCGTCGTCTCACGTCTAGACGCAGCTGATATCGTGTCGACTCCGCATCCGGCACCCGCTGACACTTACCCTTCTGCTCGTCTCTCTATAAATGCTGCTGCTGCTGCTGTTGCTGCTCCTCGGCGTTGGCCCTTTTGCAATCCAATCCGTTGCTCAATTACGTGGGCAAATATTTGCACTTCTTTGAAACGCAACACGTGCAATAATAATGGCCTATGGCGTCTAAAAATATCTGTCAATAACTTATTTATAGGCATTTTACATTTATCAACTTGTTTATTTTGCTTTCCTCTTCCTCTCTGAAGAGGTGTCTCACTCTCTCTCTTCCTTATTTTCTCTGTATTGTCGTTGGACTAATTGACAACTTGAGGCTTCTGTGACAGGCGATTTAATTAAAGCAAACTGCGCTCGAGTGCGTTCGGCATTAGACTAATCCCGTTAGTTTTAATTGGCCATGTATAACACACAAGCATACACACATACGCACATACACACATACACTCACAATAACAAATTGCAACAGGCCGAAGTTGGCCAAAATTCGCCTAGTCCAGCACAGCGGGACACTGGATACAAAAGCTGTTAAATGCGAGTCGCTTAACGCCAACTAATTGACAATGGTTGTGTCTCTAGCTTTGTGTGTGTGTGTGTGTATATATGTGTGAGTGCGTGTGTATCTGTGTGTTTGTGTGTGCACATGTATTCTGCCATAGAGCAACTAACGAAGAGCTTGCTTAAAGCTTAAATTATTTGCAAATTAACTAATTCAGGCCAAAATTCATATTGGCAAAATGCGCTTGACTGATTCTATCACGCTCTCTGTTTCTTTCTCTCTCGCTCTCTCTCTCTCTCTCTCTCTCTCTCTCTCTATCTCTGATTTTCACTCCATATCTTTTGTTTGGGCTTATATCCATGTTTTAGTAAACAACATAATTAAAAAAAGATCACACACACACACACATTGGCATGCACAGACACGCTCGCACTCACACACACCCACTAACAATCCCATCAACAGTTCACTGAGGTGAAAAACATATTATGCTAATGGGAAAATATATCGAGAGTCATTCGATTGTTAATTGAATACAATCGGAACTGCTTCTTTTTTTGGTAATATAGATTGGTGATAGCTATTAGCTTATTTTAAATATATTTATATATAATATTTTGCGAACACGTTTTGCCCATAAAAGTCGGACCAGTCATAAATATTGGGTAAATTTAATAATTATCATTTATGAAATAAATTTGGGTATGTACACAAGTTTCTAGTGGTATGTATAAATATAGAATGCATATATGTTTATACATAAACTACACATTCGGTATTAAATATAGAATGTATATATATATATGCATTAATCAATCATTCTAAATTTATACATACATTCCATAGAGTATATATATACAGTCTTCTTTCATTCAAAAATAGTTTATAATTTTTATGTTATATTATAACGATATATGTTAAACTTTTACAATAGTTCGTATGCAATCAATATTTAGTTAAGCTTAAGCCTAGCCGAACGATAATTTTTAAAAAAATTAAATAATCGAACCACAAATCTTGGATTTATTTAACCCTCAAACTAAGCACTCAAAACCATGCTACTTAACTCTTATACATATATTTTAAATATATATATTTGTATATACATATATACATATATACTACTTCAATTAGAGCCCATTGTTAGTGTCAGAGTTGCCTTTTGGCATGTGTCGATGCGGTTGCCAAAACGCTTGAACGTGCTGTGGGCGTGGCCAATCAACGGAATACACTCCTCTAGAAGGACTTGCCTCCAGTTGCCTTTCTGTGTAAGGATTTGCCTCCAGTTGACGTTGAGTAACTGTTACTGAACAGAAGGCAGGTGTTCCATTCTATGCACCTGATAAATATATACATACATATAATCGTTATCTCATAGCCACGATTATGTGTGGTTGTCGCATCCTGCATAATCGTTGTAACTGCATTGTGCTGCAAGTTTCGTAAGAGTTAAACATAACATGGAGCACCATCTGCACCGCAGGCACCACCCAGCAACATTTACTGTTACAATCTATCAATCCATTTTGATTGAGCCGCTGACTTGTCTTATCGCATCCAGCCTTCAGTTGCAGATGCCGATGTGCATTATTATGAGGCCCGTCTCAGTCGCTGGGCGTGTCTTTGGGCTTGGCCATTTACAAATTATTTACGGCCAAAATTGTGGACACAAATAGCGCGCATAAATAAGTATAATACGCAGAAATGTGCTTTAAATGAAATTTATTTTATTTATCAACTACATCATAAATAAGCCAACACCCGCGCCATGTGGCGTCGGCGTCTGACATTACACACAGAAAGGGGGAAGAACAAAAAAAAATAATAAGAAGGGGAAAAAATTAAAAAGATTCTTATATATATTATATAATTTTTTTATTTTTTTTTTTGGCAAACTCGACAAATTTCCATTTGTAATACAAAACGTTTCGGGGGCGTTTGCAGCCATTTGCCAGTCAATGGTGGAAGCCCAAAAGTCGATACCAGCTATGAATGAAAAGTCACTCTGTGGGTATACATATTACACTCGCACACACACTCATGCACACACATACACACACACCCACCCACTCATCTTGGCTGGTGTGCAATATTTGCTTGGGCCACAAGGCGAGACCTTTTGTGGGTCGACTTTTGAGTGCAATAACTGCAAATTCAATTGATTGAAAAGCAATTTGTACGCGACCCACAGCTGCCCCACAAGACATATGCGGCCAAGTGGGCGGCGGTGGCGGCAGCCACGCCCACGCCACAATGCGCTCGGCGCACTAAACCATAAATTATGATGACAATAAAAGCGCATATCTAACTATTGTGAATTGCCCCGCACACACACACACACACACACACACACAAACACACACACGCTCACACACAATTGCAATTGGAAAATGGGCTTTTGTAATGGGTTGCAGCCCCCGCTGCGGCCACGCCTGTCCCGTTACTGCGACTGCACCGCCCGCTGTCTCGCTGACATTTTATGCAACATTCTGTGGCAAAGGGTCGCGCATTTTATGGCTTTTATTGACAGGCTCGTGTGGCTCTATGAGCCTCTAGGTGCTTCCGGAACCACCAGCGAACCACCTACCACAATCCACAATCCACAATTGTAGTCGTTATGCTGGCTCTCCTTTTAGGCCAACACTTTAAAGACATTTTCCCTGGCATTTTATTGACAGCTGCCACTTTGTGATTGCCCAAAAGGTTGCAACTTATTACGTACGAGCCGCAGGCCACAAAAGTTATTTCTAGCTCCTTTTACATCCTTTTCCCATGGAAAATGAAAAAAGTGAAAACCTTTTAATAAAAGCCAATATCGTGTACTCTATCTTATACAATATCGAAGTCTATAGAGTCGTGCCCATTTGTATGTTTACTGGGGAAAAAGAGACGGAAAATTTGAATTTTTTTTGCATTCGAAATTGTAATTCAGTTCTTAACTCAGATCCCATAAAATCTGGAATTTCGATTAATATACACCGATCTTCTAAAAATGAAAAACGTTCAACAGATTCCTAAATTTTTCAAGAATTTATTTTTCACAGTTGCCGGGGAAAAGAAGCTCAGCAGCTGCTTTACATGGGTTGTCAAATGTGCTTATATGCCTAGACCTAAATGCCTGAGTCTAAACTAATCAACAAAAACTTGGGTTCAAATTCCTAGTTTATGGCAGTAGAGTTGAAACCCTATTCAAGACCTTACTTGAGAAATGGGTTCAGACTTTTTGAACTAAATATATCGTACACAATATATACATATACATATACATAGCATATACGTGGTCGGAATTTCCGAATAATTTGCTTTTTAGCTAAGCAAACTGATTGACAGATAAAGGTAAACAACAAAACCAAATTTACAAATTGAATAAATATAAAATTGCAAAAAAATAATATTTATGATAAATATGCTAAAAAGCTAGTCAAATATTACTATAACGAATGAAATATCTAGTTAAAGGCTACTTGTTAGTTAAATAAGGCATAGCTTTTGTTTCAAAATTTTAATAAATTTTATTTAGAAATTTATAATTAGAACATAATGTATGTATATATTTATATATATTAATAATTTTATGATACAGTTCTTAGATAAACATACTTAAAAATCTTGAGAACGAAATTTATTTTTTTGGGTGACAAAGAACAGAAATGATCGAAAATAGCATATAGAAAAACTAAAAATAAAAAAAATGATATGACGTAAGTGGAAATCAAAAATAAATAGAATGCGTATTTATCCATCCTCCCGACTTCAGAGAATGACGTATGAATCGTATTCGTATATTCAATGATGAAATTTCTATCCCTAACAACAAAATCCGCATCGATAAAACTGCAAAACAAACAATACAAAAACTAAGAAAATATGCCAAATAAAAATCGTGGCTTCGTTCTCTGAATGAAATGATGAGGATTCCGATTAGGCGAGTTTTCCACGCGCCGCAATTAATGGGAGACAATCCAAGGAAATGCGTAGTACTGTGCCACATATTTGTTCGTATAGGCCAAACACGTGCGCCGCAAATCAGGCAATGCCTTCTAATAAACCTTTGTTTTCTGTTAGCCGAAGCGACTAAAAATAGTTGCAATAATATTTTAGCCAACATAAATTTCACACTCGCATAAATTCCATTAGGAAAAATCAGCGACGTGCGACGGGCATACAGAATAGCTTCCAACTTCAACAACGATGGAGGGGGGAATCGAGGGTGGGGGGTTTGCCTTGACAGGATGCCCACGCGCTTATGGAATTTCCAGTTTTCGAAAGTGGAGACGCTGCGTCAACTATTTCTGCTACTGTTACTCGCGTCGCTGTCATAAAATGAAACTTAATGGCGCACGCACACACACACAAACACACACACACACACCCATTGGAGCTGGGTTCGTTGTAGTTTACAACAAATTGCTGGTTAGTACAAATATGTATTTGGGATAGGAAAACAACACACACACACACACACACACACACACACACACACACACACACACACACACACATACACACCAACATAGAGACCGAACGCAAAACGCCCACGCGTGCAATCAGCTTGGGCTGCCAACTAGCAAAACTAACAAACAGTGACATATACTATATACAATACATATATATATATATATATACTTACAGACACAAACTCACACATAGTAGATATGAAGCCATTTGTCTGACTGTGTGTGTGGATTTCGTTCTCAATGAATGATTTTTGAAGCAGCCACAAGAACAAAATGAGTGCCATGACCAACACTCAGGCCCAACAACACACACAGACAATTGTCTGCCACAGGCACTATAAATGTGTGTGAGTGTGTGTGTGTGTGTGTGTGTGTGTGTGTGTGTCATTGTCGCGTAGGCGTTTGCCGCCAAAAACTGTGCTGGTGGCAATGCTCAGTTGAATGTTGGCTTATTGTTCCATTGAGAGGCGATTGCGGCAAGTTTGCAATTTTATTGCTGCCGCGCATTTGCATTGGGTTGAACCAATGAATGGGATTGGGAAGAGCAGGAGAAGGGGAAGGGGGAACAGTTTCTGCTGCTGTGGCTCGTCATCTTAAGCGAATGATGTCAGTTTATGGCTGCTTCTCATTCGATTAGCGGCATTTAGCCGCAATTCGAGAGCAGGTCAACATTACTCCACTTCATTCATTATCTTAATGACGGATTTAAAGTGCGTTTGAACAATTATGTCAGAGTAAAATACCCTACACTTGTGGATTTTAATGCTGTGCCGATGCCATTAGCGTAAGTTTATTGCAAATACTTCCTATTTAGTCCAATAAATGGATATTATCTAAGTAGATACAATTACTGATGAATTCACAAAGTGGGTTATAAAAAGCAACTAAGCTTGTCCTAAAACCTGCATAAATTTTCATACAAAATATATCTTGCTACATTTGTACTACAGCTGAAGCATAAATATGGATTTTACATATAAAAATACCCACGAGTAATAAAAAAGCAGACCAAAAAAAAAATAATAATAATAATGTAATAAAATTTACTATCATGAACTTTAACAGAGAGCATTAGGCATTGGGTATATTACAATGAAATATTAAATAAACTATTATTGATATATTATAATGAAAACAAAATATAATATAATAATCTAAATGATATCGATGACGAAACCTCTTCTTATCGATATACTTAAACTCTATCAATGAGCTTAATCATACAATATTCTAATGAATATAATAAATATTTTAATTTCTAATGAAGCTTGAATTGAAGTCTCTCTATATAATTCGCTATTAATCTCACTTTTTATTCACGGAAGATTAAGCCAAAATTGTCATATTTTAGATACGTTTTAAATGTTTTTGCTGTCTAAATTTATCTAACAAAAAGTTCTTCGCAAGTTTCCGTATTAAAATTATTATCAAACTTTTTCAAACAGTGGAAACCATTTTAAAGATCTGTTGTTAAATGAAACTACGAAATCCGCTCGAGGCTGGTTTACAAGAGTGAGCATCCATTTACCGTTAGGTTGTTCGATGCAGTTTTCCGCTTTAGTTATTTTCAGTGGTTATTTTCTTTTTGACAATTTTACGGCGTGGGAGGATGGAAGAATGGGGGTGTGAGATGGATTGCAAAAACTTTGGATTCAGTTGCGCATTGGCTGCGTCAGTCATGTGTGGAGCGTAATAGAGTTAGCTGTCAGACGCTAATTGCTGTCACCTACACGCCAAAGCGCTGCAAGGTATGCAACACAATTTTACATCTTGGTCTGTGAGTCGAACCTTTTTTGCTGACTGTACTCAAAAATGTTCAGCGCTTGTTGGACGCCAGCCAAATGCCAGCGTGGCAAGAGCGCGTGTGTGTGTGTGTTGGTGTGTGTGTGGGCCAAATGGCAAAGACGAACGTTGACAATGGCGACACACACACACACATGCACGCACACTTTTAGAGACAGCGACGTAGCTGGCTTCCGGAAGTCGTCGCCATCTTGCATTGGTCATCCTTGCGCCCACTCGCCGCAGCATCAAGGCAGAAATTATGGCAGCATTTGCCACAAATCGTGCGTGTAAAGTGATGTCATTGCTACCGACCGCATGCGTCAGCGTTTTCCGCATTCCCTGTGTGATGCAATAATTGTGCATCTCAGCCGAAAACTGCAAAACTTCTCTCGTTCTCTATCTGCAAATGTATCTGTAACTGTAACTCTAACCATATTTGTATCTGTATCTGTTTCTATTTCTATTTCCATTTCTGTTGCTGTTTCTGTTTCGGTTTAGGTTTGTATGTACATATCTATGGCTGGGCATCAATACTGATGTCATCTCCGGCTGGCAAGCGGCGCAGAAGACGTTAATATTTGACAATTTAGCGGCAGCTTAGGAAATCATTTTGTCAAACGTTCACCTTTGCATATTTCATGCAAAACCATAAAAAAAAAAAAGAAGCAAACTGAGCAGCAGCGCCGCTCATGTATATGAGGCAGGCAGGACACAGCCAGGACGAAGGCAGGACGCAGGTGACATCAGGCATCAGGCATCGGAGGGCAACAACCGCCACTTGCTGTTTTCATTTCATAAAATTGAGCACTTTGTGCGTCTTGTCATGAATTTTTGAAGAATGCAAAGCGGCGACATTTTATATCTTTCTTGTTTTTCTTATTTTGCTTGCCTTCTTGGCATACACTGTCTGCTTGAGCGAAATGGGCATATTAGGTTTGCATAAATCAACATTTGTTACTCTTAAGTGCCTTTCATTATGCTTCATCCGTAAAATTCTTGGATACTAACAGAGCCACGCCTTCTTTTAACCCACTAGAAAAAAAAAGTGAGCAAGCTTTGAAATGTTAAGTATGTAAAACAATTAAATAGGATTTTTTTATACGTATTATTTATACAACATTACATTTCTTTTAAACTTCCCTAAAATTAAATGATTTTAAATGTTAATATCAACAAGTCTCCGTTTCAACGAAAACAGGGTATTTCACGGTCGGAAATTTCTGTTACAACAATTTTGACTTGTGTTTTTTTATGCGCCGCTTTATCAACAACTTGTTTTGTTATTGTTGTTTTATTTACTGGGTCTCTAGTTATTTATAATACAGTGCACAACATTTAAGATAATTAACTTAGGCAATTACATATTTTCAGCTCTCAATGTCGAAGAATTCATGTGCTAAATTAAGGTTGAGGCTGAGCTTAAATTTGATTTTTCGAAAGGAACACAGGAAAAGAATTACTACAAGTACGAGTAATTATGCGAGTCCAAAAAAAGTTGTGCGCATTATATTTTTATTCTAAAGCAATTTTCAAGCAACAGGATTTAATTTTTTTATGCATATGCTGACAATTTATAACTGTTTTCCAGTTAAAAATATCATATCAAATAAAACCGGGAATTTGAGTTAAAGTTCTCATTTCACAACATTTGTGCAAAAAAAAAATTGTATGACTAGCAAATGTAATTATGAGATAAGTTATAAAACGCTTTAACCATGCAAAGTTCACTTCAAATCTTGATCAAGAAAAACTGAAATAAAAAAAATTATACGTGGTTTAACTAGTGAATACTCTTTGCGAATTTCATTATCCGTATTTATGGATAATGTATATAAAGGTAAATAAAATAATAACATATATTTATTTCTACTCAAAATTCTTTAAATTATATTCTTCTTTTTTCTATGTATCTTAAGCATGTATCTTATTACGTTTTTTTTTAAATATATATATAAATATTTTATAAGTGCACCCTTTGTCTGACAGTGTAAAGTATTTCCAAGCATGCATTGACTTACACTACAAAACATGATTTAAGCTTTCGCTCAGTATTTAAATTCTGCCCTTTTTTACAAAAAACTTTAGTTGTTAGACGACTACAGTTAGTCGAAAAGCAGATGCGTTTTAATTAAATATTATTAAGAAATTGTTTAATAAAATATGAATTTAGAAGAAGAAAATATATGTCGTCCTTATTTGGCCATGTTTCCCCCCGAAGGGCTGCCGGTGCTCATAGACAATGCCAGTGAATTTAAGTCGTAAGTTAACAGTTCTATATGCTTGATATATATATGTAGATATAGAGTTATATTCCTAGCGATCTGGAGCCGCAACTTCATAACATGGCCAGCGCCTTTGCCAATCATAGGACAAGTAAATTGCAGCACAAATTGTGTGTGGAAAAATGCACCGAGAACAAAAAGTGTACGAAAAAGTGTTTACAGGAGAAGGACAACAGACTGAATGAACTGATATTGGTGGATAGTGTTGAGTCAAAGCTGGGACCGTTAATAGAGAAGATAGAGCGTGGCGAAGATCCAGACACAATCGTGATTATCGACTATCGAGAATTTGCGTGCACCGGAATAGTTCTGGGCAGCTATTCCACCTACTTTACTATGTACCGGGGCCAACCTGTGATTGACTTGGGCAAGGCACCGCTGACGGCGGACACGTTTGAGCAGATATACAAGTGGATGATCAAACCGGATGTGGAATTTATGCCACAAGATGTGGTTGAAATTATTCGTGGTGCCTGCTTCTTGGAGATTCCAGAGCTACTGCATCAGTGCTATGCAATGCTCGACAGCGATGTATTCAAGGAGTTTTGGGCTTTCGATATCATGTACAAGTCGCGAACATTTGATGAGTTGTACCAGATCAATCAGGCTATGGCCACCCGCATATCCAAATCAACGTTGATTATCCTCTGCAGTCAAGAGTTTCTCGAACTCAACGAGTTTCAGGTCTGCGCTCTACTCAAGTCCAGCTCCCTGTCCGTTAACTCGGAAACTGAGGTGGGAAATCTCTCAGAATGTATTAAGTTAGATTCTAAAATAGTTTTTCTACCTTACAGCTACTTTATGGGGTATTGCACTGGCTGGCCGTGGACTGGCCCAGCCGTAGAGACTGTGTGGGCAATGTCCTGCAGAACATTCGATTCGCTTATCTGTCTCCCAAAATCCTGTGCCAATTTAATGAATACGATTGCGAAGAGTTCGGACCGTTTGGCAAGGTGCTGAGGGAGTTTTGCAGCCTGCCGGAAAAAAAGAAACTAATCGAGGACGGAATATTCTACAGCACTTTGGTAATCACCCTGGGAGGCAACACAAATATGTACAATGAATTACCTGCTGCCAATAAGAATCTGGCAGTGCCTCGCCGCTGGGTGCAGGACACCCGCTGTAAATATCATCGACCTGTGACCAAGTTATGTCCAAACATGCGCTCCATTAGCTACGAGGATTTCGCTGCCTACTCTGAGACCCTGCAGGATAGCGATGACGATTACGAACTGTATATCCAATATCCAAGTGATTTGGATCCCAATGATTTGCCATTTGCATCCGTCTCGGAAACATCCTTAACTATAAATACTCAATCGGATGAAACCGATCTATCCGAATGGGGAACCCTATCAAAAACGTCTCTGGCCCGTACAGAATCTACCTCCACTTTCCGATTCGAGGATATTTCGTTCGGAAACATTTGCACTGACTATGAGAACAAAGCAGATGCCAAATTGATGGCCGCAGCCGAGGAATCATCCAAATACTGGAGTGAGATAAACAAAGACTTCAAGCCTTCGGAAATCTGGCAGGAGTGGGAGGAGACTTTATTTTATGAAGCCGACTAGAATGCTATTTGTAATCCTTTTTACTATTAGAAATTATCTAACGTATGCAAAAAATCAAAGTCTAAAAAATTTCCGTTTGTTTTCTAATAAGAGGTGCTAGCTTTTAGGTGTTAAGGCGCATGTCCTGACACTTCAGTGCGGGTTGCCTTAAAGCTTAAACGCTGCTTGACGCTTGACTTGACTTGCCACAACACAAACACTCACAACACACACGCACACACACACACATACATTGAACAGTGCCTATGCAAATGCTTGCCACATGCTCGTATATCAAAAAAGGTAAACGCGTTGAATTTTCCATTAGGTTGAAAAGCATTTTCAGCACACGTGGGCGAATTTCTTTTTTCGGCGTTGGCACATCATACATATTGGCAACTGTGGCGTATGCGTAATATTTTAGGTAAATAACATGCGTTGAATTTGGTTTCTAAGCGCCGCATGTAAACATAAAAAAAGAAGAAAACAAATGTACATAGTCAGCATTTTGTTTATTGGCCCCAACAAAAAAAAAAAAAAAAAAAAAGGTCGACAACTGAAGCGGCATCTGCAAGTAACTCGGTCTCACATGTCGTATGCGTAATGTTACAGACTGTTCCCCAAACTCAATTAGCCAGTGAGCCCTAAAGGCCACCAGTCCAACAGCCTTCAATCAATACAGCCTCTATTCAAGTTCGCATTGCATTGACTTCTCAAAGTTTTCTGTACCGGAAAAAGTTCTCTGAAATGTATTCTTTTTGTTGAAAATTGAATTGACTTTTAGAAGCTGGCCAAAAGTTGTCATTAGCCCCGCATGTCGAGTGTTTAAGTAAAACAAAGTATTTCATTGCGTTCCAGCCTGAAGCTGGACTAAAGATAATTAACAAGAAAGTTCCCCAAATAGCTTAAAGGTTCTCTTAACAAAGTTAGGGGCTTAAACTGTGTAAATATGTGAAGATAAGTTTTCGTGGCCTGAACCCATGAAAAGTGAATTTTTGTAAAAGGCGGAAATACCCGACTACAAATTTTTAAGTTATATGATAAAGGGCTTAGATGACAAAGTTATGTTTTCTTATACGTTCATCTATGCCTGCGTCCACATTACAGATTGAATCTTTTAAATTACAAAAGTTAAGGACTGGGAATTGGAATATACATATGTATTGCTCCATCATATATCCCTATATCTTTAAGCCTGATATTGTAAAGTTATTTTAAATAAAGAGAAGAACTTAAAAAAGAATTTCTATTTATCAAACTCATGGATACAAATTCCTTTAGTTTAAGAACTTTTTCTCCAATGTTATGTTCATTTGGAATACTGAACATGATTTTGGATTGAGCTTAAATCTTTACAATTTGCATGGATTAAAGATTTGTGGAATACATTAACCTGATATGCACATAACCTTTTTTATGGCCCTCAATTTAAAGCTGATTTTATGTCTCTTTCGCTCGTATCTGGGAGCGTAGCCAGGCGTTATATGCATAAATATACATATATATATATATATATATATATATTTATGTTAGACTCAAACACATTTTGCACATTTCTCACATTTCTCATAATTCTTACACTTCACTCATTTTCGGGGCGCTAAACGCGTCTGTGCACTAATTAAATTTGCGTACGCCAAAAAGCAGGCTATGCTATTCGCCTTTTTATTAATGTAGACCCCCACGAGGGGCAACTGATAAGTTGCGAGTATTCTATGTTGAATACTTAAATAAAAACGAATACCTTATTAAACTATGGAAGTGACCTAGTTGTGTAGGTAAGGCTTGCACGGTAGCTTCTGTCATTGCGGCCTCGACCCACTTAATGATTTTTCCATTTAATGCCACAATGGCTAAAGCCAATTTTCAGTTTTTTTCCGAACCCACAAAATTAATTGAAAACGCACCACAGAGTTTCAAACCGATGCAGTAATAAATTTTAAATGTGGTTTATTCCCAAATTAACAAGAGAATTGATAGATCTATAACTTATAGAGCTAGCTAGCACTAAAAGCCAATTAAACAACTCCTGAATAAATCGAAAAAGCAATTAAATAGGTCTGGATGATCTTAAATAACGGTTCATCGATGGATTATAATATATTTTACCTGTTTCTTATAATATAAACTTAACAAACGGTTTAGGCTAAGAAATATCAATAAATTAAATTTTAAAAATTTAATTTAGAAGCACAATTATCATTCTTTATAAATTAAGAAATTTCTTTTTCATTCCATTTATAAATAAGAAATATTATACGATATTTACTGCTAGTAAGCTCTTCCTGATTGCTTGCATTGCTTTCAATTAATGAACAAAGAGGATAAATATGTATATTGTATAGTGATGCAACTTAGATAATTACTTGTCGAGTGTACCTCAAAAGCAATTTTAGTAATCGCTTTTTGGATTAGCACTAGAGATGGCACTAAGCTCGATTATTTTTGAGGCATACCTCGTTTGCCTTGATGCTCGACCCGCCTGTGTGGCATACTTTTAGAGTGGCAGCGCATGGCCATAAATCAACGATGCTGCCGGCAGTCGCTGTTAAATCAAAGCACAAAACCAAACTGACATGCATTATATATTTATATATCGGTGCTCCGGTTATCAAGTCGACTGCACACACACGCAGACACATTTAAGAGATGTTTCCCCCAGATATATGCAAACATTTAGCAAACTTGTATATCGCATTTTTGCTTTATTATTGCGACTTTTTTATGAGTTTTGATGGGGCTTTAAAATGTCATAAATGCTAAAAACAAATACGTTGATAAATCCTCGAAGCTCACAATGCTGGCCAAGGTGAAACAAAGAAGAAAGCAGGCTATCACCAATGGGTTAACAACGCCACTCGCATCTGCAATGAAGTGGGCGTGGATCAAGTGGCAACCCTGCTCTCAGTGACAACCCTGCTCTCAGCCTGAGAGCCATATCATCACGCATTGATGCACATCATCAATTTTTAACGAGCTACTTTTACGTGACCCGCGCGCTCAAACTCAGCCCCGTGACGTCATCGCAGGCAGCGGATTGTACCTATCCGATATATACATAAACATGTAAGCACATCCAAGAATATGTATATATATATATATATTTATATATTAGATCACATAATGTGATATCATGCATGTGCCGAGGCTTAACACTCGAGCCGCATTTGCAAAATACATCAAAGTCCGATGTGTGCATCAAGCGAGACATAAGTCAATTTTAGACGAGATATGGGAAAATACATTGCGCTGCTAATGGTTGTTGATCCTGGCATTGCAAGTTTCCACATCAGTAATCGAAAGTCAGCTGCTTGAATAAACCTCTTCTGAAAAATCTTTTACGCATGCATATTAACTTCCTCTTACAGTTCTTAAAGACTTTAACGATTTTACTTCAAAGAAAGTAAAGGCTTACTCATTTCATATGCGGTTAATAACAACAACAAAAAATGTTTGCTGAGCTGATGCTGGCTTACCTCCTTCACTTCTACATGTCTCATATAAAATGCATTTAACATATTCAAAATATGACGTTAAGACGCGTACAATCCCATTTTCATTTTCCGCTATATGAAATACTTACGAGACATACTTTCAAGGTACGTACACTGCTCTACAGTACATCCACGGTGGATCAACAGTAGTACAGCCATTAGTATCTCTATGTATGTATATCTGCACAAACTGTACAGTACCTCTAACATACCTTTACAGAAACTGTTCAGTACCTCTCTTGTACCTGTATGGTACTTCTCTGCAGTATCTTTTTAGTACCTAAACAGTTAATGTGCGATACCTTCTTCTTGCTACCGTAATTCTGCAGCTTATTTACAGTACCTCTACCGTACCTCTACAGCAGCTTTTCAGAAAATGTACGGCCCTCTGCAGTAACTCTAAGGTATTTCTAGTGTACCTATAAATTACTTATACAATACCTATAAAGTATCTGCACACTTAATCTGCAGTACCACTGTCGTACCTGTACAGCACCTAAACCGTACCTCTCACTTAGCTTTACAAAACCCCGACTTTAAGCATACCCCACCTTTAATACCACCCCCTTAAATTGAAAGCTGAAAATTCCTTAACTAACTTACAGCTAACTGTATGTGTGTGTTGCTTGGACATCATTCATGTAACAAGAACTTCAGCATAACATGAATAACTCAGGCAAACATAACCTACAAATTCACGGTCCGTGGAGGAATACAATTACAACTTTTAAAGTATTTCTTTATAAAAAGGCCCACGGCTCATTTAGATTCCAAGGTCAGGTAATTCAAAAGGCTCGAAATGAGCCTTTACAATGAGTTGTGTTAAAAATGTTTCAGTTCAAATGTAAAGTTTTCATAATGACAACAGGAACAACAACAACAAAAGAAAACTTCACTCAAGCAGCTGCAACTTTTTGTGGCTGTTGTTGTATAAGCGGCTTTGTAAGCATAAATTTTAATGCAACACCAGCCGCAAGGAGCTTGTTGAAATGTTTGTTGACTGTTGCCCTGTTGCCCTGTTGCTGCTGCTGTTGTTGCTGCTGCTACTGTTGCTGCTGCTGTTTTACCACTGCGAGTTAAGCCTTCGCATATGCAAATGAATTGTAAGTGGGTGTGTGAGTGTATGCGTGTGTGTGTGTGGCAGAGCAAGCATATCAAACAGCAGCTGAGGCAGCACTGAGATAGCTTCAAGAGCAGCCACTATAGTCGTAGCCAGGTAAATACTGAAGCTATTAGCTGACTATGCCAGGCTTCTATATACGCCCCCATGCACAAACACAAAGGTTAAAAGTTGGCTTTCATACGCAAGGACTGCGGAGAACTTTCCAGCTTCTGGGAGGACCGCACAAAACTTTACTATTTATATTTAGCAGCGCTTTCCAAGTCGGACCCAAGGAGGAAAGAAAGAAAGTAGCATCACTTTAGACAGGTAGCTGAATGGTAAAAGTGTGTCCAAAAACGTTAATTAAGTTGCCAACCCACGCGGCGTATGAGTAATGTCTGTGTCGGCCAACGTTGCAGTTGCAGACATTAAAAAAATAAAAAAAAAAAAACAGAGAGAAAGAAGACAAATCGAGGAGCACCTAGAAAAGAAAACAAGGAAACATTCAGTTCAGAGCACAAAACTTTTTCAATTTGCATATTAGAATAGGCAGCTAAGAGAATCTTTATATTCGAACATTTACGCATATATATATATATATATATATAATATATATATATATTATTTTGATTAATGCTTTTGTATGGGCAAATTTCAATTTAAACGACGCAGTTTGTCGAGTGTCCTGTGCAGAAAATTGAAAATTTATTATAACCGCTCGGTGTCCTGTATTCTTATACATTGTATCAACGCATGCATAAAGCATATACAATAAATTTTCATTTGTGTAACCAAACAGCAGCAACAGCAGCAGCAGTGGCAGCAACAGTGGCAGCAGTGGCAGCAACAGCCATAAGAGGCTCGTGGGGAGTCGGCAAGAAAGCAAGTTGATTGAATTGACACGACAGCTGTACTCCCAATCCAATTCAAGCAAAAGAGAGAAAAAAAAATATATATAATATTATAAGGAAATATACTCTGAAGTATCCACACACGCACACTACTGCAAGCAGTGTCTCTTTGGCTTCTTGGAACACACACACACACAATCATATACACACACCTGCTCACTCTCACCTTTGATATTTCAGCTTGGTGCGGTGGCAAACCAGCAAAATTGAATGAAAATATTAAAATATATAAAGGCGTACAAATAACGTATAACACATATGTGCTTTACTTCCTTTTTCTTCTTGTATATATAATTGAATTTTACTGCGCATTTTTCATTTATTTGTTAATAATTTCATTTATGCGCAAGCGGCGCAAACTTAAAAATGCGTAAAAGGCGTCCAAATTTTATTACGCGCTGACATTTAAAAAGGCAGCCCCCTTTTCCATGCCGCCTAAAAGCCGGCAACAGTTTTCACTCTCCGCCCATTTGTGTGCTTTTTACTTTCTGCTTGGCCTTTTAAGCATGTTTGCATAATGAAAGGAGTATATAAGCGTGCAAGCTTGCAGTCCGAGTGTCATTAAATCTGACCCACTAGATATTAAGAGAATTCCAAACATGTGCCGATATATAAATTGTGTACAACTTGAAAATCAATCGAAATCAATTTCGATTAATTTAAAGATATTCAAAAAGCAAAATGTTACAACTATATATAATAATAATATAATATATAAACGAGTATTCTGCAGTCGTGCCCACCCGATGACTATATTTTTAACTTTTCTTTCTTTTTGGTGTTATTCTTTTGGCTTTGTTGCTTCAGCAATTGGGCCCCAAGCGTTGACTTTCCTGAATGCTGCTTAAATTGAGGAGTTATTTATAATATATTTTGAAAGTTTAGCTCAGTTAAGTGTATAAAATTTAGACACACACCACAACAAAACCTGTTGCGGGGCTCCCAGGCGAACATCAGACGAACCCCAAAGCAATTTGATGAGGCCCACTTTTAAAATATATTTATCTCCCGTGGGCCACCATTTTTTTCAGCAGCTTTTCCATTCTTCCGGCTGGCTCGATGCTCATTAATTTTATCAAGTGTCGCGGCTATATACACGACCATATCAAATGGTTTTCAGCATGCGAGGCGACAACCAGCTCTTGGCCCCAGCGTGAAAGGTCAACGTTGAGTAGGAGCTGACTGCACTTTAAGCCGCTGCGTGGTTGGGGCACGTGTGGCACATGTTGGTTGACAGCAGAGCAGCTGAACAGCAGCGCTGAGGGGTGGTCCATGGCGAGCTGGTCTTGAGTTTTTGCGGTTACTTTCACTGCCATCTGATGCACTTAAAGTAACGGTAAACATAAGCACTATTCGCAAATCTGACAGAAACATCCGCAACACGAACTTAAAAGGTCGCCCCTTGCCACATTCGCTTATTGCCGCAATACCAAATGCATTGATAGCAAGAGGAAGAAAGAAAAACAAAGCAAATAAATGTTAAGACTATTCCACTAAGCTCTGCGAGTCGAATAATATGTAATGCAGTCAATGCAGACAACATGTAGGGGAATCGTTGAGTATCACTAAGTTGGGGTCTTTGAGTCGGGTGTGTCCAACTATCTGATACCCTGAATCGAAATATTATGATTGTTCACTTTTCGTTGCATTAGAATATATATATATATATGTAACTCCACATGTGAGCGACAATTTCAAACAGACCGACTGACGATCATCTATGAATCGACTCTGAATAAAAATAACTTTACCTCCATTAAATAGAAAACAGTATAATACGATGCACTAGAAATAAAATATATAAAACTCATGTTTTGCAATGTACGTTTACTATTTGTATGTATGTATTATGTATATATGTACATATGTATGTGGGTATTTCTCTGTGCGTGTGTGTCTCCATCCCCATTCACTCCAAGAGAACCAAGTTTATAGTTTCTATATATTGCCCTGCTATGCGATTCTCATCAATAAAAGTAGCTGCACAGATAAAAAATGTAAATGGCTTTTATAATGAAACGAAGAGTTAATGGAAAAGCGGGAGCGGGAACTGATGGAGCAGCAAATGGAAAATTTTTTTAGATGAGAGAATTTTGTATATATGTATGTTAAATTCATGTGCATATAGATGTATATAATGCAACTCCAACTAATAATTTATGAAATAAAAATCATATACAGCAAATTTAAATTTTAAAGTCTTTCCTGATTAACTTTTCTTGGCTTAATAGCTTTAGAAAGTATTACACACTAAATGCAATTCAAGACAATTAATAACATTTTCGAAAATCCTTTTTGTGCCTCAATAGTCCCTCAATAGCAATAAATATATATGCAAAGCGAAAGGAACTATAATGAAAACAAAGTGCTGTCATTAATTTGACAGCATTTGCTGGAGGCTTCAACTTTTTGCAACTTTCAATAGAAATGTCCAAAAGTATATTTTAATTGACTACTTAATAAATTGCTCCTTTGGATGAGCTGTGTTTTGTGTGTTTTGTGTTTTCATTTGTCAGCAGCTCCAAGGATTCATTTATCAAATGGTTTGCAGGCGGCACTTAACTTTGTTCTAAAAACAATCTACAACTAAGGAATTTTCATGGCACAGCAGATTTTTACCTATGCTGTTTGCCATGTAGGATACACACACACACACACACAGAGAGACAGACACATGGACAGCATAAACTGCAAACAGGACACAAAGGCAGTGACAAAGGCAGCTACCTATCCGACTTTGTTGCAATGGCATTACAAGTGACTACCTGGGCTGGTTGACTGACTTTGACAGGAGCAACGGCAACGGCAACGGGACTATAAATAAGATACGACCATGTGTTACAGTGTGTGTGTGCATGAAATTGAAAGAACTGTGTCACGCCTTTATTTGCTTATAAAACAGACCAGAAACAACGACAAGCTGTTGTTATTGTTGTTATTATTGCAGTTGCAGTTGCAGTTGCAGTTGCAGTTGTGCCTCTTATTATATCTGGCTTCATATAAATGTCGCACTATCTTCTTTTGTCTATGTGTTTGTGTGTGTGTGTGTGTTTGTGTTGCTTCCTGTTGCATGCTCGACTTTTGCCTGAACATTTCCGCTTCCTTTCATTTTAAATTCCGCACACATTTCTCATATTTTTTTTCTTAGCAGTGTTTGCCCCATGTCCAGTCTTTTCGTTGACTTTTGGGTTTGCATTCCACGAGCCACACTCAAAGTTCACAACACTTAAAATAAAAGGCAAATATTTATACATTTGTGCATCTTATGCCACACAATTGAACCGTTACGCCACACCTCTATCCAGCTTAAAATATTAGGCCAAAGCAATGCATAAGTAGGGCAGGTGGAATTTATTCCAATTGGCATGCCGTAACATTCGATTACACAGTTAGAGGCAAGCAAAATAAACGCTGCATAAGCATTACGTGTGTTATATGATATGATTTAACTTACAAATCGACTTATATAGCTGCAAGCCGAGTTATTATTGCAACTTTGATTTGGCTTATGCCATAAGCTAGCTGGAAAGGATCGATGTGCAGGTTGAACAAATAATTGCATCATTGATTATGTTTTATTTTGCTATTGATTATGATACTGTAGTATTTAGCTTGCTATAAATATGTTATTAATATAAATGTGATAGAATAAATAGCTCAGTCAGGAACTACGTTAACTCTTATTGGAAGACATATTTAAAAGAATGGATAGCTCAGTCCAAAATTACGTTTAATCTTATTAGAATTCATAATTTTTTGCACCTGTATGTTTTAGCTTAAAAGCCTTTCTACTTTTTAAAGTTAAACCAACCAATTTGCGAAATGTTTTTCGCTGGCTTGTTTTATTTTTATTCTTCATTGCCAATTTATTGCATTTTTTATGCTTCGAGGCTTTGTGGCTTTGTTATGTGCCCAATTTCGGTCATTAAAATGCGATTTCGTTTTGTTTCGTTTCGCTTTCTAGCGAACAAAATCGCTACAGGTGCAGTACATTGAACCAGCCCCTAACGGCAGTTCTTGCGAAAAGGAAATTGCTTACCGTTCAAATGCTCAGCATCAGTTAGCGTTCTATTTTTAGCCAGGACATTGACTGTACTACAAGGGAATTGCTGAAAGCAAGACTGCAGGTTCAATGCACACACGTATGAGCTTTACAGTTTGCAAATCATCGTTGGCCGTCAGGTTAATCCCCTCCAAAGGTTGATAAGCCTTCAGGGACGAAATAAACTGAGTTTATTTCCAACTTGTATACAAACTTTAAAATGTCGAAGGTGTTGCGGTTAAACTTTCGCTCGATAACTGCTCTCGATAACAAAACACGAAGCGAATTGGTATTTATCGCACTCTGTTTAATTCAAGTTTGGTATTTTGTCGCTATTGGGAAACACAATGTGCCTTACAGCTGTTTAAAATATAGTAGGTGATCAGTGTGTAAGTATTTTAAGTATTTTCAAAACAGTTAAATCTCAAGAAACAAAGCTAAAGATTTTAGATTGTGTTGCGGCCAAAGCAAAGACTAAAGATGGAAGATGAAAATTGGAACGATGCCAGCGATTGGCGGGACTCGCCCTTCTTCGTCGTTCTCTACGAGTATGCGGCAAAGAATGCCGGTATACCTACGGATATGGGAACGCTAATAGCCTATGTGCTCCTCTTCCTCTTCACTTGGTATGTGGTGCTCTGGGCAGCGCGTTTCTTGCTCTCACTTATCTGGCCGGTGATCATTTGTGTATCGGCGTTGTTCCTGTTTCGCTTCTTGCGCTCCTTCGAACAGGAAGATCTGTTCGACATATTCTTTCAAGTTCTAACCCTAATTGCAGATACGATAGTATTGATTTTGTCAAAGACATTAGAATTTTTTCTCAGCTTCTTGCGGTAAATTTAAATTAGTTGTTTTGCAATATAACTTCATTCCAAAATTATTGTACGATTGTTACTTAAATTTGTGTAAATTATTTGGTTTCATTACTGGCTCCAATTCTACAAATCGATCGTCACACTTTAAAGATATTTAATAAAGAGTGTAACAAATTATTTGGCTTGCATATCAAATGAGCGTATATGAAGTCTTAGTGTATGAAATTATAGATAAGTGGCTACAGAAACTATAAAAATAGATTTTAAGATAAGAGAGAATTTCTTTAATGTTTATAATTGAATTTTACAGAGTTAAGTATATGTAAATAGTTAATAGTAACTATATTGTTATTCATTTTCCCAAAATAAAGAACACTTACAAACATTACCCGTCAATTTCTAGAATACACTACGTTTGTATTTAATTTGCCTTATACTAAAACAAACTGCATAAATTATTAAGGTTTCGACTATATATTTTTTTGATTTAAGACTTTTCCTTTACGTCCAATCACACTCTGGCCAAAATTTTGGTATATCATGAAGTTCTTGCCTTTCCTATTATATTTATTACAAATTCCATAAATTTGCCAAGAAGTCATTATATTCAAGCTTCGCGCTTAATGTTGCTCAACACTGGTTTAGTTGCCCGTGAACTACTAGTTCGATTTTCCTTTTGAATGAACTGTTTTAAGTTAGTCGACATTTACTTCATTTTTTTCAATAACTTTACATACAATCCTTTTAAATTCCCATATTTAGTTTGTATAAGGATTCATCTATTATTGGGTATACGCTGCTATGTGGGACATTTTCTATGAAAAAAGATATTGAAGTTCAAATGCAAGGCTTCTCTTTTGGGCTCATCTTATTTATTATTCTTCCTTATGGTATTTTAATTCTCTTGGTATTCACTGTCGGTGTGCCCTCGATATGGTCACATTGGTAGCCCGGCAAAGCGTGATAGTTTCATCAACAGAACGAAGCAGTTGATTTTGGGAAAAAGGCAGGTAATTACAGTAATTTTGAAAAGGAATAATAATATCGAATATGTTGCTGATAAAAGGTTCTTTAAATTTTACTAGCCATTATGAATTAAATTTTCTTTTAAAGAGTTTTCTTATTTTCCACTTGAAATATAATAACAAATAACAAAGCACTTATTTATAGATTTTCTTATAGTGCCTTGAAACCGACGTCGATCTAAATCGCTTGGACAAATTTAGTGACACTTGTGGCATAATATAAAAATCCGTAAGTTCTATGACAATTAATAATTTGGTATACAAATTTTAGCGCGTATTCAAATCAAATTCCCTGGGCCAGCCTTTTCAGAATGCCGATTATTCGTTTAGAATCTTCCGATAAGGAGATTTTTGACACCGACATCGAGATTGCAAAATGTTCAGAGACCATTAAAACGGCCCTGGAAGATTTGGGTGACGAAAGCGACAATAGTGTATTACCCCTTCCCAATGTCACCTCCGCCATATTGCGGAAGGTGCTCCATTGGGCGACGTACCATGCCCAGGACGAACCACAGCAGCCACAGGAGGATGAGAATAAGGAAAAGCGCACGGACGACATTTCATCCTGGGATGCTGATTTTCTAAAAGTCGACCAAGGCACCTTATTCGAACTCATTCTGGCGGCCAACTACTTGAACATTCAAGGTCTACTGGACGTCACCTGCAAAACTTGCGCCAATATGATCAAAGGCAAGTCCCTTCAGGACATACGCGAGACGTTTGCCATAGCCAACGACTTTTCTCCGGCTGAAGAGGAGCAGGTGCGCAAGGAAAATGAATGGTGCGAAGAAAAGTAATGATTGTTTGTATGCAAAGATTCGATGTTTTGTTGACTATTAAAAAGATACATAATTGCTTTTACGATTACCATCTTAAATATCAAAATTAATTTTCAAATGTATTCACATATGTGCAAGTTGAATAGTTTTTGAAAATAATTATATGCTTGCAGCCGAAAGATGGCGCTGTTTTTCAAATTCAGCCCTAACAACTTTTTTCTCCGCGTGATTCCTGGTATTTTTATTAAGCAACCAAAGTTTTTAAGTGCTGTTGCAACACGGTCACACTGCGGTTGAATTCGCCAAAAAAAAAAACCAACGAAAGTACATTTTTGATCAGGATTGGCGCATAGCAAATAAATTTGCAGTATAATTGTCGAAATTTTCTGTGAAATTGCATTTTAACGCCGCTCGTAAACGCAACTTTAAAGTTGCGTGACATTAACCCACAAATACACAAACCTATTTTGTTGGAGAAAAAACAGGCGGCGGCAGCGGCAGCAGCAGAAGCAGCAGCAGCGGCAGCGCCGACGCAACACACGCGACTTGCAAGCAAAACACGACGAGGAGGACGACGACTAGACCAAGTGGCTTGGCTCTGTCTGAGTGTGCGTGCGTGTGTGAGAGTGTGTGTATGTACAAATCGAGGATAAATTGAGGCACAATAAATACAACAATGGACGTATACGACGTGAGCGATGATCTGGTCAAAAAGCTCACCGACTGGAAACTTATTGGCATCATATCTGGAAAATTCAATGAGCTCAAAGAGAACTACTCTAAGGTGAACTTTGTTGAGCATGCATTGATAGACTTCAAGTACATGGAGAAGATATTCTTAAATGTAACGCTGCGCGAGAACAAATGCAACAAGCGCAGCGTCGAATTTCGCATGCTGGGGAACGAACAATTCTCCCTAAAGAACAGGAAATACTTTCAGGCAAGTTAGCCAGTAGCTTGGCCAATCAACTAAGGTATTGGCTTTTAGTGCGGTAAATGATTTGTGTGTGTATATTTTTTTTTTTTATTTTTTATTTGCGCAAAAAAAATGAAATGCATAAATAAGCTAAAACCAAACAATTTGCCGGCGTTTTGAAAACAAACTGATCTGGTTACCCAATTGCTTATCGATAAATAAACTTGAGTCTTCATTTTCGATTAATAACCAAAATATATATATTCCCTCCACAGGCACTCGAATTGTATAACAAAAGCATTTGCTATGCGGAACCAAACTCGGAGAATCTGTCGATTGGGTATGCCAATCGGTCGGCGGTGTTCTTTGAGTGGAAACGCTATCGTGAATGCCTGGCCAACATTGAGCTGGCTCGCAAGGCAAACTACCCGGAACGTCTGCGCCATAAGCTGGACAAGCGCGAGCGTGACTGCCAGCAGTTGGTGCAGCAACAACCGCCGGATATTGTGCCTTACGGGTTCAAAATGAGTTTCGATGCACATCCCCAGGTGCCGTTCATAGCCAATTGCCTGGAGATGCGGGAAACTCCCGATGAGGGCAGATTTATAGTGACAACGCAGGATCTGGTCGTCGGTGATATAATAGCCAGTGAGGAGCCCTTCTGCTCATCACTGCTAGCTCCCATGCGATACATCAGGTGTTCCACCTGCAAGGAAGAGCGCTTCCTAACGCTTATACCCTGCGATAGTTGCTGCTCTGTCATGTTTTGCTCGGAGGAATGCAAGCAGCGAGCCAACAGCTCTTTCCACAAATACGAGTGTCCAATAATAGACCTTTTGCATCGCATGTTCAACAAAATTCACTGCATTGCGTTGCGCACCACGCTCAGCGCTTTGGATCTTTATGGCAGCATTGAGGAGCTCATGGCATACTGTGAGCAGCCGCAAAACCAACACAAAAGCGTTTTCGATCTTGATTACGCACAGCTGACACCACAGGAGCATTATCGTGCCATACACGGCCTTGTTACGAATCAACACTTGCGCTCCGTTTCGGATCTCTTTCAGCGGTCGGTCGTGTGCGCCGTCCTCAAACACTTTATCATGGAATACACCCCGCTGAAGGATTACTTGGGCGGCGAGGAAGGTCGCAACTTTTTCACGGATCTACTATTTAGACATTTACAAACATCACCATCGAATATGCATGGCATTGATCTCGTCGAACAGGCGAACGAGACCAAGGACGATCAGTCACATTCATCAGGCGCTTATGCGTTTCTCTCCCTGTTAAATCACTCATGTGCACCCAACACCCTGCGCATCTATGAGGGGTGCAAGGCATATCTCTTTGTCCTGCGTCCTATCAAGTCTGGCGATGTGCTCTATGACAACTATGGGTATGCAACACAAATACATTACAATGGTCCTAACACGTCATTTAATCGAAATCTATTTATATTTTTTGCAGCGCCCATTTTGCAGTTTTCGGAAAGAAAGAACGCCAGGAGAGGCTGTCGATGCAGTATCGCTTCAACTGCAAATGCGAGGCCTGCGAAATGGACTATCTGAAGTATAAAAATTTGTCATTTAAGGCGTCGGTGCCGCTGGTTACGAACGATATCGATTTGAAGTTGTTGGGTGCCTACAACTATGATTTTGCATTGACCAATTATCAGAAGTACTGTGACTTTCTGACCCAATACGCTGACGCTTTCCCCTGCACCCAGATTAGTTCTGCCGAGGAGTGCCTCAAGATGGCATTGCATATCATGGTGGATGCGGTGCCTCTTAAGGCAAAAATGTAATGTGTCCGGGACACAGTGCACTGACTGCCTCGCAACCCGCCATCCCACCATCTTCACAAGACACAGCGACGAACTACTAAATATCCGGACGAACAAGCAGTAATTATACCTAACTATTATTTGTTGCCATAAGTTTTCAACATGTTGGGCATCTAAGGCAGCTGTTGATTTCAATTGGCATGCAGAGAGAGACGAACACAATTCTTTAATATTTATATACTTGTGAATTTCTATTTTCAATTTTGTTATTGAAATATTTCGTTGATATATTTTGCAACAGTTCAGTTCATAGAAAACTGCACACAAAATGATAAACAGAATATTTTTGATCATTTCCGCTTGCCAGCGGCTCAGATGAATATACAAAGAAAAGAAAGGATAAGAAAAGAAAAATATAAAACTAGGTCGCAAGCTCAAAATTTTTGTAATGTTGGATCACCAATGTCTTCGAAACTGCAAAAAGAAAATCACTTTTTTGTAATTATTTTACAAACAAATACAATATTTTTTAATTATGCATAACACGCTTGCACTCATTACACGCTAGATGGCGCCAATATTACTTTTTCACAGCTCCTTTAATGCATTTTGCTATACAAATCGATCAATTCCTGATTGAGCACTCCACCGGTGTGACCCGTTGTGGTCACGACTTCATCTCCCTTAGTGTTGGCGGTCATCAGTTGGACAAACTCGCAGCCGGAGGCGTTGGAATCGCGCTGGACCACTGACGTTGTTCCCGTTGCATTGTTCTCCATGTCTGTAAATAAAATGTTGGAGAACGTTTGTTCGAACTGCTTTTGAACTTGACCGGCATCCATGGGCTGCAAATCTTCGGCGGTTCCAGCTTGGGTCTGATTAATATTCAATTGCGCTGCCAATTGATCCATGCGATTCGGTTCTCTCTGCTGCTGCTGCTGTTGCTGCGCCAAGTCCATGTTTTGAATGTAAATGTTGTCGCCAATGCTTTGGACGTAATCCTCGAAGTGGCTTTGGTCTAGAGTTGGCAGGAAACTGCCGTCCATGGCCTGAAAGCCAAGCCGAATGAGCAGCGAAATCTTGGTATTGAAGCATTCTAGCCAGGCCTTGTTGGTGCGATAAATTGATAGCTGTTGCTCCTCACCGCACGAGTTCCAAAAATCCAACAACGTATTCTTGCTGAAATCAATCAACATATGCCGCTTCGGGTCCGGATATAGTCTATTAATGGCATCCAAGTGGCGGAACGTAATGTCCAGCAAGTGATGCTGGTGACGCGAGACGAAAAGCTGCCACTTGTACATCATGGTCATAAGATTCCAAAGCTTATCCATGGACGTCTCGTCCAGGCGCATCAGCGAACAGGTGGCAATGTCGTTGAGCATGAATTTGCAGTGATCGGCGGTCAGCAGCTGTGCGTTGCAGTGCACGGATCCATTGATGAGGGACTCAATAAACTTCGGATCCAATAGGACGGTCGTCACATCGTGGATAACTGAAACAGAAAGCCGACTTTATAAGGGCCCAATTAAAGCGGGTGGGGGCCACTCCCACTGACCTTGGAGGGACTTGTCGTGCGCAATTTTTTGAGCCTTCAGACGCTGGTCAATTACGTAGAGCGCCTCACATCCGAGATTGACCAGTATAAATACGTTGGCGCGCGGATTGAGCGCCTGTCGCGTGGACATTTTTAAGGACCTTTGGAACCGTTAACGGCGACTGCGACCCTCGAACGCTAAACGTTAACTGAACCCGGACAGGTGCCGCATGCGAGCGGAGCCCGGCACGCGACCAACCACGAACAATTCTCACATACATTTATTTTATTGGATTTTTCGTTTCCGTACCGTCGGAGGGGGTCCTGCGAGGACGACGGTGACGATGTTTGGCTGCTTTATGAGAGCCCCGGCAACGTCTTTTATCGCCGCAATAAGTGCAAATAAAAAATGAAACAAAAACCGAAAATAGTCGAGAGCCGAAATACCTTTTACTTTATAAATCAAAAAGGTCTGATATAGGTCAAATACCATATAGTTATTATTTAGATTGTAGGTATATTTTAACAGGTGATTTAATTTAAGCTATTATTATTATTAAGGTTACCAACAGATAAGCAAAGTTGATATACCCCTTTCTGCATAGCTAGAGGAGGCATATATAATTATGGCACTGTTTGTGGGCTCGTGAGGGGCGGAGTAGGAGTTAGACGTGAAGTTTTCTTTGCCTGTCTGTCTGTCTCATATTTATTGATTTCTGTTTATTTTGCAAAACTAAAAGTAAACTACTGCTATTGTTTTTGTTGTCGAGTGGCTTATAAAACAATTAGCGTAAGCAGAATAATAATAGCCACGGCGCCAAATGCTACTTCCACGCTTCTAATATATGCATTTATATGCATTTTGAGTGCTGCCAATTGCTGCCACGCCCATAAATTGCATTTTTATGCTAATAGAATATTAAACGCGGTGGTGGTGGTTAAAGTCTCTATATAGTGGTTGTTGTTGTGGCTGCAAGTGTGCATAAGGAAAAACTGAAACACCTGCACTGCGTGGGCGGAGCACGGAAAAGGAAACAGGATGTTGTGTGGTTGCCCGCACAATGCAATTAGCGCACGAAATGACGTTGAAATTTAAAATTTGATTGGCGCCCTGCAGTCAGTGATGGCAACGCAATGCGGTCGCACTTACAAATCACTGCAAAAACTATTGCAGATTTCTTAGAGATGTGTAACGACTTAAATGCAATTCCAACACGAAATAAATAAGAAATTAAAATTACCCAACTCTTTTATGTATTAAATATACTTGTTATTATGACTTAAAATTCATGTCTGCTATATGTGCAATATTTGAACATTTTCGATAACATAATGTGCGCAGTGGAAACAACACAACCGGTGTAATAGAAAAACAACAACTTTTGTTAGATTTCCGTTGTTTGCTCGGTTCAGAAAATTAAAGAAAAATTACTTTTTAAAATGTTTCGTAAGACACTGCCCAGCTGGACGCGTCCCGCGCTAGTGTGCCGCCACATGTCTGTGGTCGCCAAATCCTTGAAGTACACACAGCACGGCGAGCCGCAAGATGTGCTGAAACTGGTGGAGGATAAGCTGGCAGCTCCAAAGGACAAGCAAGTGTTGGTCCAAATACTAGCGGCGCCCATCAATCCCGCCGACATCAACACCATACAAGGCAAGTCTGCAAAGCAGTTTTCAATTATTTGCGTATTATATAAAGGAACGTCAATAATTTGCAGGCAAATATCCAGTGAAGCCAAAGTTTCCGGCCATAGCTGGCAATGAGTTTGTGGGCAAGGTTGTTTGTGTAGGCGAGCAAGTGAAGAACCTGCAACCAGGTGCACATGTGGTTCCCCTGGCCACCGGCCTGGGCACTTGGACGACGCACGCCGTCTACAACGAGGAGCAATTGCTTGGCATTTCGAACAAAGTTGGCCTGGCGGAGGCGGCAACAATCACTGTGAATCCCTGCACCGCCTATCGCATGCTTAAGGACTTTGTGAAGCTATCGCCTGGGGATACGGTCATTCAGAATGGCGCCAACAGCGCTGTGGGTCAAGCCGTGCATCAGCTGTGCCGAGCGTGGGGCATTAACAGTGTGGGAGTTGTACGCAATCGTCCGGAGATAAACGATCTGAAGGAAATGCTTCACTGCCTCGGCGCCAATTATGTGCTGACCGAGGAAGAGATCCGTACCAGTGACATTTTCAAGACGGGCAAGCTAAAGCGTCCCCAGCTGGCCCTCAATTGTGTGGGCGGCAAGAGCGCAACAGAGGTGTCCAGGCATCTGAACGATCGCGGCGTTATGGTCACCTATGGGGGCATGTCTCGCGAGCCGGTCACTGTTGCTACAGGGCCTCTTATCTTCAAGGACATTGCATTCCGTGGCTTCTGGATGACGCGCTGGTCAAAGGAGAACTACAGCACGCCGGAGCGTACACAAATGTTTCAGGAGCTTTGCCAGCTGATGGAGCAGGGAAAGTTTGTGGCTCCAATACACGAGATGGTTCCGCTGGAAAAATTCAAAGATGCCGCGGCTGCAGCACTAAATTTTAAGGGATTCACTGGCAAGAAATTCATCCTGGACATGAGCAGCTAAATGTTCTTTGTTTTGATATTAAGTTGAGGAATAATTTGTTGATTGCTTTTAAAATGAAATATCGAAGTTTTCGATAGGACAATTAAGTTTAAAAGCCATTCTTTCATTTAAATATTGTGTTTAATTTGCAATTTATAACATTTCAACTTCATTGGTCTGGTATTTGAGCTGCAGCGTCATGGCCGTCGGCGATGTGGCATCCGTAATCGTCAGCTGCTGCCCATCCTGCAGGCCCAACTCGCCCAGCGACTGAGTCAAGTTCTTACGCGTGGCCTCCTCGATGCTCTTCACATTGGCCATGTATAAAGTACGCTGCTTGCCGTCGGCCATGATGGTGGTGAGGGCTGGACTCTTCAGCTGAAAGCGAGGCAATTCACACAGCTGCTTGATGACATCCTCCAGCGTCGTCGTATTGGGATCCTCAATGTTCAGCAGCTGCGGCGTATTGGTGCAAGCCAAACAGCTGTCAGACTTTTCGGCCTCGTAGGTGTACGAGTAAATGCCATCCAGATCATTGAAGTTGAAATAGTTGGCCATGCTATCATAGCAGCTGGTGGCCAGCTTAAACACCTCCAAGGCACATGCGGCAGCTATCACTGCATTGGTGCTGGCCACGGCCGGGATAATATGCTTTATGACGCCCTGCACCAGGCGATATGTGATGCCGCTTATATTAAATTGGTTGGCACGCTCCTGGGCACGTTCGTATATCCAGGCAATGTGCTGCGGATCGTCGCCGTCCAGTGGGGCATTGAAGGGGCTCTCCTTGTCCCATTGTATTAGCTTCACATACTCGATGCAATGCTCCGGCAGTCGCGGAGTGTTGGCGATCGTGCACAGTGGGTAATTGACCTGGGGCGGAAATAGATCCAAGGTGCATTCAATGCAGGCAGTGAATCCGGGCAATATGACACGTGCATTGCCCTTAAATCCCTCGGTGCCGCCGTCAATCATTGGTATAATCGAGGACACGTCTATGGTGTTGTCCTCCCCGTAGCGCAGCATGGAGAGCAGCATGCCATTGATCCAGCGACGTGCCACTATGGAGTCCAGGCCGCAAACAATGATGTGAAACTGCTGGTAGAATGTCTCATCGAAGTCCTGAATCTTGGCAAAGTGCGGAGTCACCTTACAGGTGGACACCCGATTATTTATAAAGCGGGCAGCGCATTCTGCCTTCGACGAGCCGAGATCGCTGCGGCGGAACAGAAACTGACGGTTTAAATTGGACAGCTCAATGGTGTCCATATCAATCACATGCAAGTCCCCAAAACCCATCAGTGCCAAATCTTTGAGCAGCTCGCAGCCTAAGCCGCCGGCGCCAATGATAAGCACTTTGCATTTCGTTTGCAGAAATTCCAAATTGTCCGGCGATGGTGTGAAATCATCTTTGCAAAATAGACCCTCACGCTCTAGGACATGGCGCAGGCCATTCCATCGCTTACTCTGCAACGACAGAGCCGGATTTGGGGGCGAGGCTACGGACATTATTCTGATGATTCTAAATTCTATATTTGACTGCAGTTGGAAAGCGGCAAAGATTTGGTCATTTTTAGTACATATGAACGAAAAGGACAGGAAAATACTAAATAAATACCGCAGTAGGTGGATAATTTTATAAATAATTAAAAAAAAAAAAATACAAAATGATCTACTTAAATACTTAATATACTTAAATACTTTAATAATGTCTGATTAAATGATGAGTCCAAAATAACTACAAACAATTTGTGGTTAAACAAATATTGAATATTGAGTGAGTATCGAATATTAAATTATCGATAAGTGAACATACATCGTTTTTACGAAAGCATATGTATCGTTTGTTGCACATATCTACCTTAAAATTTAAAACAACGGCACTTCATCGAAAAAAAAGTCGCGTCCTTTGTAGCGTGCTTCCTCTATGTAATAATTCTTGTTGTAAAAAGTTCGAATTTGAAAAACATTTCGGAAGTGGGTGTAAAAGTGAATCATATTAATTAAAAAAGCCTAGCAGAGCAATAGCATATTCAAATACATTGCTACAGTCAAATTGGCGCGCACGCTATTAAAATGACGCTCTCCGTATTGGCGTCGTTTGACGATCTGCGACGCTGCATGCAAGTGCTGACAGAAGGCACCGCAGAGGATGGTGAGTCCACTTCACCAAGTTAAAAATAAGTAAAACTGTGATTCTAATGTTTATCGTCGCACAGAATTTCTTAGCTTCTTGCGTATGTTTGAGCAGTACCACGAGAAATGCAACGGCTATGCCACGCAAAATGCGCGCCTACAAACGGAGCTGGACAAATCGCTGGCCAAAATGGGAGACTTGGAGGGTAAGCTGTATCACGCACGCCGCATAATCGACACTGAAATCAAGGCGCGGCGGCAGGCGGAACACGAACGCGACGCAATGGAAAATAAGATAATGGCTGTAGCCGATTTGCTGCGCCATGAACGCAATCTAAATAACGAGACGCGCGACAAGTTGGCTTTTTTAAATACGATACAATCGGGCTCGACGCGCAAGCGTAAATCGCTCAACACACTACACGAGGACAAGTCGTATGGCGACATTAATTCAACAGGCTCTTTACTATCCGATTTATCCATAACACATTCTGAGGATGATTTCCTCGATGTACGTCGCTCCAAATCGTGGCGAGAACATCGTCCATCACTGCCTAAAAATCAGGTGCCATGTGTGGGCACCAAACGGTCTCGTCTGAGCACAGGCCACAATAACAGTAACGTTGGCACTCCAACCATTAGCACTGCCACACCCACAACACATCGCTCGGAACACGTGGATCTACACACATTGGATGTGGGTCAGGGCGCAGAGCGCTTCTGTGCTACCACCAAGGTGACGATTCCACAGAATGGTCAGGGCGTCATACGGGCCGAGTCCACCATTGAGTCGCTGCCAATGTTACGGAACCATGAACCCATAGCCGATGTCCAGACTACATCAACACCGCGTCGCTCGGGCATTAGGGAACCAACAGCGCCGCCACTAACGCCACTCAATGCAATGGCTGTGGGCATGTCGCCGGCACAACAGAATCGTCTGATGATGCGGAAGCACAGCTTCAGCCAGAAAACATTTTTGCGTGGCGACAACTGTGTCCAATGCCAAAAGCGGTACAGTCATAAAATTAAATTTTAAATAGAATAGAAATAACATGAATTTAAATATATTGCAGCATTCGCTTTGGTTCGGTTGGACTGCGTTGTCGGGATTGTCCGGTGCGCTGCCACATCGACTGTCGACAGCTGCTCACTGTCAGCTGTGTGCCGCAGTCGGGCACACCCACGGCGAAGACGGAGATGCATTACCTGAGCGATTTCGCTCCCGCCATTGCGCCCATGATACCCGCACTTATTGTGCACTGTGTCAATGAGATTGAGTCGCGTGGACTGAGTGAGGTGGGCCTCTATCGCATGTCATCATCGGAGCGCGAATACAAGGCACTTAAGGAGCAGTTCCTGCGGGGAAAGATTACACCACACTTGGGCAATGTGGACATCTATGTACTCTGCTGTTGCGTGAAGGATTTCTTGCGTACGTTGCGCGAACCTCTTATACCTACCGGCCAGTGGAAGGACTTTGCCAATGCTGTGCAGAATCCAGACAACAAGCTGGCCGAACAATCGCTCTGCAGAGCAGTGGAGCAACTGCCGCCTGCAAATCGCGATACTATGGCATTCCTTATGCTCCATTTCCAGCGCATTGCCGACTGTCCAGTTGTAATGATGCCTATAGATAATATATCTAAGATATTTGGCCCCACAATAATGGGCTATTCTTCGCGGGATCCGGATCAGCATGCGCTCTTTACAGAAGTGTTTACCCAGACGCAAGTGATGAAGGCGCTGCTGGAACTGCCAGGCAATTATTGGCAACAGTACCTTACCCTGGAGCCGTCCCCGCCGCAGGCTCCACCTACTAGCGCAGTGAAACGAGTGCCCAGCAATAACAGAGATCTGTTCTCCTTATATGGTATTTACTGAACAACATTCAAAATTAAACATATATATTAAATACTGTTTTTTGGTTTCTCTAGCTACGCCACAGAAGGGCACCATCAAGAAGCGTAAATTTTACGCCACTCCGCCGATGTCTGTGCATAAGAAGTAAAAGATCAGCATCCGTCCTCATTAACGAATGATTATATATTATTTTATGCATCGCTGGCGTGCTTACTTAAATCAACAAGTATTTAAATTTTTTTCTCTGTTTGCACTAAATATGTGCCCTGAAAAATAATTATTAATCTTAACGCAGTTTCAATAATTTGCTACTTATTCATTCTTTGAACTATAAAATCTATTGAATATTTTAGTGTATAATAAAAAGCAACTCCCAACAAGTTTTTGAATATGTTTCAACTTAATCCTAATATTTTACGTGTAGTTATAATTATAAATGTTTATTCCATTCTTCTGACATGAAAACCACAGATATATTATCTGTTGCTTATATTATCATCACATATCGTAATCTGTTGCCAGATTATTTACAGCCGAAAACGAGAAGATAAAATTTTAATTCAACCACACAGCGAAGGTAAACAGATAAACGGACAAAGAAATGAAAACTAGGTTTGGCTAATAAAAACTGATCACATTGGAACAATTATCGAGTTACACTGTAAATGTAGTTTACTAAATTGGATTAATACTCAATTTGAAAATTAACAGCTAATACGAATTACAGGCAAGGCGGAAATCGTATTAAATGTGGTTGTTAGAGCTGGACAAACATCGATTTTTGCTGGCATCGATATATCGCCGACTTATCGAAGTTTGCTTTTTGGAAACTTCATATTCGTGTTAATATGGTCATTTTTGATCATTTAATGCTATTGATATCGGGAGTAGAAATTACTTGTTTCAGTTATCATTCAACACAAAGACTAAACATCAAGAATAACATTTTTCAGTACACACTCGATTTCATATTTGCTAGACTCGCACTTTCCTGCGCTCTTAAAATTCAAGACTGCGTGATCATCATAATCATCTGGCCTTTAGCACTAAGTACCTACCTATGTACCTATGTACCTATGTTTAATAACAATAATAAAAGATTAAAAATTTAGGAACTGTAAACAATCCAACATAATTCAATTATTGCTGCTTATCTATTGCCAAATTAAAAAAGTGTCGTTAACAATGATAAGAAAGCCACGTTATAACTTTTTGTCTTTCAATAAATTGCGGATGGGTACATTTATGATAGTTATTATTTAATTTTCTACATGTGGTTTTAAAGAATTGGGTTTGCAGGTGTGCCACCTTTATCATTCTTATCATCTGAACCCATTAAATATGGTTTACTCTATGAAGTATATACCAAAAATCTGCATAACCTTTTGCACTGATGATTTTAGGGAGGTTCCATTTCAGATAATTTTATTTTCCCATTACAATCACCAAATATAATGGTGGACAATACCGAATGGCTTAAAAGTATTCCCCGGCCGCCGCATAGGTTCTAGGACAATGTATTTCTGCATACTTTCCAAGGGCCACGTTAGACCCGACCTTAATGCGGCTTTTGTAGGATGCCTTGTTCCACAAGTGTATCATAAACGAGTCCTTCGTCCTTTCAAAGGCTTCCTCCAGATATTTAGGTTGAGTGAAATGTTCCCATTCCGGCCAGGGAATGGAATAAAACGCTGTAGAATTAAATACCCGGAATCCATGGCAACTCTTGGGACCTTCTTGCATCACTTTAATTAGGCTTTTGTCACAAAACTTGGACAAAACGCTCGTTACAAGGGCGGGTCCATTTTGTACATAGATATCTCCCTTATAATGCTTCTCGAAGTGCTGTAAAAATAGTTGTGCTACCTCGTGGCCCCCGCCAGTGGGTTCCAGACCGATGACAGCGTTGTCCAAAGTAACATTATCATGAGCACCCACAAAGTTGAGAGGCAGATTTTCTAGGCTTCGCAAGACCACGACGTCCATGTCCAGATAGATGCCTCCAAACTTATAAAGGCTTATCAGACGAAGGAGGTCGGCTGTGTGCTGCATCGGATAGCTGAGTTAAAGGTACTTCTAAGCTACTTTCTAGAGAGATTAAATGAGAAATGGGATATTACCTAGAATTTAGCAGCTCTCCCTTCTTAACCCATTCCTCAATCGGAGTGTCAGCCGCGTAAGTTAATAGATTAAGTTGACGAAACTGGATGTTATCGTAGCTCTCAATGGCATGGATGATACGTTTTTCAGCACCGAACGAAGGACGAAAGATCGGACAGGAAAATAGTGCAAACACTTGGAAACTTGGATTATTGAGGGCGGCCGATTCGATGGCACAGGCTTGCCTTGCGGTCAGATTCATTACCCTGAATTGTGAGTTAGGATCGGAGCAGGTTGTCTCGTGGAAGAAAATTGTTTTCCTCAGCGGAGGCTGCCAGATCGACCGTACGACATCTTCCACTCCCGTAAGCTTCAAATCAACATAGTTTTGTTTGAATTCAGCTCGCACGTCCCGCCTTATAGTATACACATATATCAAAACAATGAACACAAAAGAAATGGCTCCAAGGAGCAATCTATTATGGGAAACATTCCTTATTGAGTTCATCACGATCTGCGCTGACCGAGTTAGAATTTTACAAACATTACATAAATAGTTTTGTATTTGGAAAGCAAATAAATAATAAAGTATACGCATAGAAGAGACAGATTCTTAACATCGAATTATGTTCCCGTTAATTAAAACAATTGATAAATTCTCGCATTAACTTCTTAACACAAATATTTTTCATAATTCTCGAACTATTAATATGTTTTTCTTAAAATACACGTGTTCGTGCTTTGAAGACTATACAGAAAGTGGTTATTTATATTTTTCTTATCACATATATATATTAAAAACGAACGGTATCTGTCTTGGTTTATTTATTTTACTGGGTACACTTATTATTTTCAATTAAGAAAGTGCTGAAAACTTTAAATTAATGCTTTTGTGAAATTTTATTATTATTCATTTTGTACACATTTTCAGATATTTATATATTGCTAAATTTTAGATTTTAAGTTACTTTTCTTATTTAAAAAATTCAACCAAACGGCAAGCATCGGAAATAAAACATCGATATATCGACCAACTCTAGAGCCTGTCATGAATATCGGATAGTTAAATTTATTATAGTGCGGTCACTTAAACGATAGATTTAATTAAATTGTAAACTAAATAATTGTTAATGAATATTAAACTAATTAATCTTATACTAAAATATTTAACTTACGTATTATAAGTTATCTTTATGAAATATTTGTTATTGAGAACTGAAATAAGTGCAATATCGTGACGATGTCAATCTTCTATTTTCATTCAAATAAAATCAGCAGTTTTATTCCTGGGCACACATTTGATTTATCGTGCAGCTAGCTGTATTTATATCAATAATGTATTGCTGGTTTATTATGGACAACGATGACGTACAAATTGCCTGTTGCGTGGACTGGAACAAATTTCGATTATTTATGCACGCATTTTGGCCCATCACCATTTTCCAACCGGCTTAAAGCATCGCGCGATCGGTCAACCACACACTCCTGCTCGAGCATTCAGATCGTAAGTAACTGGGTAATTGATATTCCTTAATCATCAGATAATAAATTTAATTTATTTGAAAACAGCTGCTAGAATGGCCAACATTGCAAAACTTTTCACTGTGCGTGCACAGACCCTGGTGCAGGCCGCCGCCCGCCAGCCACAAGTGGCAAGCCGCTTCAGTAGCACCTGTAAGTAATAGCTGAACAAATTTAGATAAGGTGCAAAGTCCACTTGGACAGAACCTGTTAGTTAATATGAACACCATTAGAACTACGCCAGAGGAATTCATTTCATTGCACACTATTTTCAACAAGTTCTGCCTAAGCAGAAGAAAAAAAAACATTGGTTACGTAAGGCTTGTGATATGAATTCGTTTGCCATCCCTTTCTCTCTGCAGCTTGTAGCAACTGGGAATTCATTAAGACCGAAGTGACTGGAGAGAAGAAAAATGTTGCTGTTATCACGCTGAATCGTCCCAAGGCATTGAATGCACTGTGCAACGGCTTGATGCAGGAGCTGTCCACCGCTCTGAAGGATTATGGCAAGGATAGCAATATTGCCGCCATTGTGCTCACTGGCAGCGAGAAGGCTTTTGCTGCTGGCGCTGACATCAAGGAGATGGCACCCAACACATACTCACAGTGCATTCAGGGTAACTTCCTTAACGACTGGACTGAAGTGGCCCGCACCCAAAAGCCCATCATTGCTGCTGTCAATGGTTATGCCCTCGGCGGTGGCTGTGAGCTGGCTATGATGTGTGACATTATCTATGCGGGTGAGAAGGCCAAGTTTGGTCAGCCAGAAATTGCTTTGGGCACCATTCCCGGCGCAGGAGGAACTCAGCGCTTGACCCGTGTGGTTGGCAAGTCAAAAGCCATGGAATTGTGCCTCACTGGCAACATGATCAATGCCCAAGAGGCCGAGAAACTTGGCCTGGTCAGCAAGGTCGTGCCAGCCGATCAGCTGCTCGGCGAGGCGGTCAAACTAGGCGAGAAGATTGGCTCTCACTCGAGTTTGATTGTCCAGCTGTGCAAGGAGGCGGTCAACACTGCCTATGAGACAACTCTGCAGGAGGGTCTTAAGTTTGAGCGTCGCACCTTCCATGCCACATTCTCTACGGTGAGTTGATTGATTACGTAATAGTTGTTTTTTAATTTGATAACACTTTTTTTTGGTCTGACAGGCCGATCGCAAGGAGGGCATGCAAGCCTTTGTGGAGAAGCGCCCGGCCAAGTTCACCAACGAGTAATTCGGAATCATGATTAACCCAGTTAAAAGCCAGCAATGCATTTATAAAATATATCCTGTTGCTTGTATGCAAATAAAATACGTTAAATAATCTGTAATATGTCACATAGATCTGTTCTTTCTGCTTATAAATCTGTGTTAAAATTATGACAGTTAAAAACACAACATGCAACATAAATGTCAGAAATTGAGCACTAAGAACGAATCCGATCCTAATTTGTCCATATAGATACAAGAGTACTTTGTAATGGCAGTCTGATAGATTGTCAGTTGATCTGTGACCACATGTGGTCATAGATCAACTGACAGTCAACCAGTACTGCCCAAGTCGTCATATTCACGGACATATATGACTATTCTGTACGTATTCGGATTTATTGAAGGACCGAGCACGGGTTTTGCATTCGAATTGCTCTCGTTGCATTAACATACGATAGTAATTCTTTAGCTGCAGCTTTTGCCACTTCACCTTCATCTCTTTAATGAGAGGCGGGTCCACTTCTGTCTTTCCTAGGCTAAATAACGTGCAGGTAGGGCAAGGGCATTGCTTTTCAACTACAACTGTGTGCTTATCTCTTTTCTTACGATATCGCCGCACAACAAGGGGTTTCATATTAGAGGGCATTCGTATTATTTCTAATCTAGTGGGGAATTTGTTTTTCCTTATCTTCCCTACTTTCTCAACACGGGGATGTTTCGTCTCCCACAGCTGCGTTTGAGCTTCAACCACAAAGTTGCGTTTGACTTTTTGCTTGACAGGCAATGCCTCACGAGTTTCCACATCTTTCATTAACTCCAATATTTCATCCTCCAGTTTGATTCGCTTCTTCTCTGCTAACTCGTATAGAATCACCGAGCTTAACGTATGTAATTCCGAAACCGATTTATTGTCAGGCTTTTTTTGATGCGATTTTCCCGTCTCCGTTTCCGTTGATGCCGTGTAATATGGCCCCGAGTTAATGCTGCTGCCTCCACTATAGGAATGCTGGGAGATCTTCTTTATCTTGGTTTTGCTTCCCAATTTATTTGTACTGGATGCGGGTTTTAAACGCTTTTGATCTGAACTAGCTTTTTCATCAGCGATTGGTGTAAGAGTAAGTGGTTTATAAACCGAAAGATTAACCTGTTTCTTTGCCTGATATATGGTGGACGAAAGGTCAATGTAGTCACTATCCAGGCCCGATGCAATAGTGGTAATTGAGACTTCGCTTGGACTATGTACATCTCTTAAAACCCTGTGCAAACCTCGTAATTTACTTTGAGTTTCCCGATAGTTATTGTTCCAATTATCAAATGAATCAATTGAATCGAGGACATTAGCAATATGCTTGTGTTTCGTAATATGTTTATGGTGGTCACTATGGTGGTCAGTATGGTGGTCAGTATGGTGGTCAGTATGGTGGTCAGTATGGTGATGGTGACCTTCTGCTCCGCTCTCCGCGCTGTGGTGCGCCTTGTGTTTTATGTGGTGAATACCTTCAGATATATTTTTGTCATCCTCAGTTTTATGCTTTACCACAGTCTCCTTTACAATATCTTTTGGTACGGATTCATATTCCTTAATAGTTTGCTCTTTCTTGGTTGGGTTTACAGTACTATGTTTTGATGGATCCACAACTACATCTTGTTTAATAGGTTCATTTTTCTTCAATTGGTTTACAGTATGAATTTTTGGTGGATCCACAACTACCTCTTGCTTAATGCTTTCCTTTTTCTTGTTTAGGTTTAAAGTATAATCTTTAAGTTGCTTAACAAATACATTTGGCTTCTCATTTTCTATTTTATTGTCCTGTTTTAAAAAATACATTTGTTGTGGATCAAAAACAGCTGCATTTTCATCAACAATTTTCTCCTTTTTGTCTGTCCTTATAATATGATGTTTTGTTGACTCAATAACTACATCTTCCTTAATAATTTCCTTTGAATCATTTTGCTTTGTAATATAATGTTTTGGTAAATAAATAACGACATCTTCCTTAATAATTTTTGGTGGATCAACAACAGCATCCTTTTTTAGACTTTCTCTTTCCATACTTGGCTTTTTCTTGGTCATAGAATATCGACTTCTTAGTAGGCGATGATGTTCCGGCACTTTGGATTTAATACCTTTCAACATTTTTCCTATGGTTGCCGAAAATTTGGGCTCCACTTTTATTGAGGTCGCTTTGCTCCTTTTTTTTCTGGTGTACTTTGGTTTTTTTTTGTGGGTCATCTTAGGATCCTTGAGATCCTCATTTGGGATGTCGTCAACATATTTGTTAATATCCCTCAGTTTAATTTCCTTTCGAATCGCACTCTGTCTCGTTGGTTTTTCTTCTTTACTAAATTTCTTTTGATCATTCCGCTTAGGCACATTAGTATCTTTCGGTTTTTCGTCTTTACTAAATTTCTTTTGATCATTCTGCTTAGGCACATTGGTATCTACGGCCTGCTTATCTCTAAAATTGATCATTGGATTATTCCCATGATTGTATGACCCCAATTTGGTTGAAATGCTCTTTCTGACTTTTGATAAGGGCATAGTTCTTGGAAAATTCGGCGGGAAGAACATCATCAAAAGTCTCAGCTCTTGAAGAAACGCATTCTGTTCTTTTAGGCTGGAACGACGCTCACCCGATTTAAATGTACCGATAGCTACCTTTTCAATATACTTATCCGATGTCTTTAGGATGGAGCGTGTCCTCCTTTTCAGGTAGTCGTCTTTATAGCTTTGGCGGTTACTAATTCTTTTAGACTTTCTCTTCTTTAGTGAAGGCCTTACTTCACTCTCTCTCTGCTCCTTCTTTTCACTAGCCTGATCTGCTTTCAATTGTTCTGAATTTGGCTCCTTTGGAGGTTGCTCTAAATTAATATTCTCCTTTGATGTCTTTTCGATGGAGCGTGTACTCCGCCTCTGGTTGTCTTCCGTGGAAATATTTGGGTAACTAACACTGTTTGAATTTCGTTGCCTTATTTCATTCTGCTTCTTCTCCTGTCCTTTACTAGTTTGATCTGCTTTCAATAGTTCTGAATTCTTGTGCTTTAGGTGGTGCTCTAATTCAACATATTTCTGCGATATCTTTTGGATGGAGAGTTTCCTTTTCCTCGGGTAGTCTTCTTTATAACTGGAGCGGTTACTAACACTTTTTGACTTTCCTTGCTTTAATGAAAGCCTTATTTCATGCTCCTTCTGTTTCTCCTCTTTACTAGTCTGATCTCCTTTTAATAGTTCTGAATTTCTCTCTTTTGGAGGATGCTCTAATTCAATATTGTCCTGCGATGACTTTTCGATGGACCGTGTACTCCTCCTCTGGTTGTCATCCGTGTAACTGTTTGGGTAAATAATTCTGTTTGGGTAACTAATACTGCTTGATTTTCTTTGCCTTAATGAAGGCCTTATTTCATGCTCCTGCTCTTTACTAGTCTGAAATATTTTCGATTGTTCTGAATTTGTGTCCCTTGGATATAAGCGTGATTCCTTTCTTTTAGGCACCTGCCCGATATCTCTTAGATATTTCTTACTTTTGAGTTGCTTTGCAAATGCTTGCAGAGCTTTCCTCTTCTTATCCTCATTTACAAATTCCCCTATATCAGATTTTCTTAAATACTTTGATTTCTTGTACGGTTGTTCCTTCTTCTCATGCTCAATTTTAGTATCTGTTGCTAATTTTGTTTTTAATTGTCTATGTTTCCTATGCTTTACTAAAAGGGGAAGTTCATTTTGTTCTTTTTCTGTTTGTTGTGCTTTTATATTTATAGTATTTTTTTGTCGTGGGTACGGTTGTTGTATTTCTTTGCGGTTCTGTTCATATTCATTCTCTTCAGGTTGTTCGGGCTGTAAAGTGTTTTGCTTTAGAATTGAAATCGTTCGAATTTCCCTTTTTTCATCATCCTCTGAATTTTTATTATTCGTTTGTTTCGTAAATGGGAGGATGAGACGGTAGTCTCGAGGTTCTTCTTTCTTCTTATTATCAACTTTTAATCCCTTTTTTGGTGCTGTCTCACGTTCAAAAAACGCTCCCTGCCCCAATTTCGTCTGCTGTTTTCTTGACTTGGCCTGTTCCGGTTCCTGCAGCCAATTCGGCGCAGAAACTCTTGGATTGTTCCTTAGGTTAGGTGCATACTTCTTATAGTAGGGAGTTGTGTTCGGATCTAACGGTACAGAGTCCAAACAGTTGAATACAAGGCTGCCCAACCAATTTCGTTGATGATGCTTATCGGAATAGCTCGGCGAGGGGCGCTTTACAGTATTCCCTTTTTTGACTTGTCCGCATAACAATGGGCAACGCATTAACCCAGTCTACTTAATATTTTTTATACACATACAATTTTATTAATATATATTTTTAGAAGAGTGAAAACTCATGGGCAACTCTGTTGCCGCTCAATTTGTTTCTAATTATCAACGCGCCACATCGCATTCGAATTTGTCAGTGCTGTAAAATGTTATCATCCAATCTATCGATAGGTGAGACGATGTTATCGCTAAGCAGCCAGGCACACACATACACACACGTACACAATCCCAATCGTAATCGCAATCGCACTGAGAGCGAGTACAGGACGTTATATACAATTTACTGTTAGTCCTGCGCGTTGGCCGTTGTGTGAGAAAAGTAAAAGTGAAAATCGGGCCCTTGAATTTAAGTGTAATATTAATTAATTATACATGATTAATAAAGTACATCATTTGTGAGCGTGTCGTTTATTTGTTTGTGTCTGAATAACGGTTGCGAATTTTGGCGAAGTGGCGCGCGACTCAGAGCCAGAAAAAAGTGTGTAAAATTAAGCCTTCAGGCTCTGCGGTTTATATTGTGCTGTAATCTATAATTGCGGAATACATCAACACACATACAGCCTGTGTGTGTATACATATGCAGACAGCCGCACACATACTACCAAGCTCTACGTTCAAGACGCCCCCGCTTTGCCCTTGAGCTGGCGTAGTAAGAAGCATTCGATTTTTCACAACAAGACGTGAAAACGCAAAAAAAAATAAAATAAAAAAAAATATATATATTTATATAAATAAATATACGACTGAGTAAAATTTGCGCTGAATAAGAAGAAATATATTTATAATTATACAAATATAAATATAATTAAAGTATATATATAGAGAGAAAGGAAAGCAGGAAATAATGGATGTGCTCAATCAAATACTCAACATTAATGCTGGTGGCGCCTATGGCGGTGGCAAGGCGGGTGGCGCCTTCGATCCGCTGACGTTCGCCATGAAGCCTCAAGTTGTCATACGGGCTCTGTGCTGGGTAAGTTAACCCACTAAAAACTTTGACTCACATGCACACGCACACACACCGACACACGCACACGTAAAGGACATAAAAGTGGGGGCTTAAGTAAGTTATGTGGCTATGATGCTGCAGCATTTTAACTGCCAATAAGACCTGAACAATTTCTCTTCTATAAATCTAATATATCTCAACTAAATAGTTTACAAGATCTGCAAAAGTTGTTGCACATTTATTAAACTCATAATACGAATGGGATTTGGGCTTGGGATTAGAGTTTGGCCAACAAGTAAAGCTCGTCAGGGACACAGCTGTGCAGCTGGTCTTAAAAGTCGCACGGCTATGAAAATTTGAAATAAAGCCCATTAAATATATAAGCCAATGCATTGGCTACTTCTAATGGCCCAACATGTGCGTCACAGCCATTGGCAAGTGATGAAAGCACGGTTAATAGTCATTCAGTACAAGAGCTTGCTTTCATTTACATTTAATGGCGATTCGTGTTGACAGCAAATATAAACGCGCGCACACACACACTCACTTATAAGTTATATTTGAGGCAAAACAGCAACAACAACAATGGCTGCCAGTTGGCCAAGTTGGGCCAAGGACCTGCTTTGTTATTGCAATTGGCATTGCCTATCCCCAGGCGCTGCTTTTGCTCGCTAAACTTGGCCTTCGCTTGAAATTGGGTCACAAACCTAAATACGTGCTTGTATGGGAGGATTGTGTGTGTGTGTGTGTGTATGTGTATATGAGTGTGTGTACTTGAACTTCTGGTTTGTTGCACCTGCTCTTTAAACTCAATACATATATTGCTGGACGCTGTGTGTGTGTGTGCTACGCTTCAGGGTAATCATAATTTTTATTATTGAATAATATTAAACGTGTTTTCTCTCTGCTTTGTAAACTTTGCTCAGCTGTTTTCCATTGTCGTCTTTGGCTGCATATCCTCCGAGGGTTGGGTAGAAAAGGATGGCAAGGAGATGTGTCTATACAATAACGATGGCATGGCCTGTAAATATGGCAATACCATTGGCATTTTTGGCTTTCTCGCCTCCATGTACTTCATCGGCGGCGAATTCATGTTCGAGCGTATGTCCTCGGTGAAGAGCAGAAAGCGTTACGTCATGGGCGATATGGCATTCTCCGGTGCGTACAAATCTACGATACATCCCTGGTTCTTCTCATAATATTTGTTCTTGCAGCTGCCTGGGCATTCTTGTACTTCATTGCGTTCTTCTACTTGTGGTCCCAGTGGAGTTCGGCCCCCATGCCGCCGCAGGGTATTGGCGCCGGCAGCATGAAGACCGCCGTCATCTTTTGCTTCTTCAACATCTTCAGCTGGGTAAGTGCTTGAGTCGGTCAGCTTGCTTGAAGTGGTTTTAAGGAGTATCATTTGCAGGCTCTGTGCGCCTTCATGGCTTATAAACGTTTTCTGATTGGAGCCGGCGATGAGTTCACCTCGGCCTTTGAGACTGATCCGGCCAATGTGGTCCACCAGCAGGCATACAGCTACTCGATGGACAACGACAATGAGCAGTACAGTGCTTCGCCATTTGGACAGCCCCAGCAGGGTAAGCAATAACATATAGATATCTATATCTGAATATTTATTTCATGTTCATTTATAACTTTAGGCGGCATGGAGCAGCAGTCCGGCATGGAGTATCAGCAACCCACCTACTAAGCGTATCTCTTAGCAAGTTGTGCCACTCCTCCGTTGTCGACACACACATTTTTTGGTAGTGCAAATGGCAAATACAATTTTTACACCAACTGCAACTATATATTACACAAAGTTGGCTTAACTTAATACACCGATGTCAAGCATATAAGAACAACTGCAACTGCAACAGCAACAGCAAACAAAACCGTAAGCAGTCAGAGCCGATCTGCTCAGTTGAAAGCCCTATCCTTATACAGAAGAATAATATTAAAGATAATAATTTATAAGCTAGCCCCCTAAGTTGTGTGTGCAGTTTTTGTAGTGAAATTTGTTGCAATATATACCGTATGATATATACATATTATATGCTAAATACTATATATATATACAAATACTTATGCTTTAAACGTTGTTAGTTATTTAGTATTAACTTTACTTGTGCAAGACCCTGGCCCTCTGAGTCCAGTTCAGCTTTGGATTTGGCTTAACAAAAGCTTAACAATAAATACAAAAAAATGTTTTTTAGACAAATTTACACACGCCAGCAGTAAAATGATATAGTAATCGACCCACACACTAGTTAACTAGCAGAGATCACAAGAACTGCTCAAAACATATCCATTTTACAACCAAAACAAATGACATCTATGCATTTTACACACTCAACTCTTTCTTCAGCTTGGTATTGAGAACATAAAAAATCTATTTAAAATCCCGTCAGGGAGAAGTAGGACCTATGGTCAGGGTCGCTTAAAATTAGCGCATATATGTATGAAACCAATAAAATACAACGCCAAAATGTAAAAATTCTTATATTCAAATACAGCTAATAATTGTTAAATTGAAAATTATGAAAATCGAAAATATTTACAAATTTTACAAATCGATGCTCCGTGGGCTATTTGTAATTTTTCAAATAAAATTAATGAATGTTTAGAGCTCAACCTCTTGAATATCAGTATTTGACCATTAAACAATTGGAACCAAAGATTCACAAATTATTTAGTATTATTCAAATAAAAATATTTTGTTGTTACATTTTAATTTATTTTATTAAATGTTATAATGATTAAAAAAGCTAAAGTACTTACTTCTTATTTACTTCAATATTAGTTACACATATACCTAGTTTATTTATATAAAAAAATTGATATGTAGTTTATTTTCCATTAAAGGTTATTAACCAATAGATTTTTTGACCCACTGAAAAATTGTAAAGTATAATGAAATAAAATATTCGTACTTTGCAATTGAAATATAATCAATATCAATGAATGTAAACATATTTAAATAATTAAACATAAATGTTTGTTTAGTGCAGCATCAAATAATGGTAAACTATGAATGAATTTGTTAAACAAAATATATATATTATATATTTATGTATTGTATATGTACATTGTGTAAGCCAGCTGTATTAATGTTGTATGTGCAAAAGGCTAACCAAACGTAATTGAATATTAATTTAAACAAAAGAAAAAGAAACACGTGTAACTCTATTTAAAGCCAAACAAGATACAAATTCGCAGTAACAATTTATATAAATTATTCATGTAGAAATCGTGAACGTTAAATAATAAAATAAAGTTTATGCATTCACGCACACAGGTTGGAAGAAAATACAAAGAAAAACTTATCTAATCGGTACAAATCGAGGAAAATAATAAATGTACTTTGATTTGAAAATCAGCGAACAATAACAATAATGTAATACAGCCAATCCCAACAATAAATGGAAACCAAAAAGAAAACATTTAATAAATTATGACACATATTTTTAAAAACCAAAACAAAACCTCTTCGAATTATTAGTCACCCGAAACAAATACGTCTGGGAATCACGATAATGTGAACTGAATTATTTATAAGTTCAGGCTTATACAATAATAATAAAACCAATATCGGTGATAAGTATTCCCCATGTTAGCTTGACACTTAAGTGGATTTATTTATTTAAGCTTTGTTGCTTGATTTGGATCAATGTGCAAAAATAAAAATAATTTATTTGTTTAATTTTCATTTTATGCTAATTTTTCGAGTATTCAGTTTTGATTATCGTTAGTTTAATATTCAACAAACGGAAAATTGTTAAACAATTTGTGTTATTTAAATAAAATTAATAGTAATTTAAAATTGATAGCTTTGTTATTTTTATTTAGAGTAACGCAAAATGTTACGGAATAGAACTCCCTAGCTGGGAGTTGGCCCATTCCTCATGGGTCATATCGCTGAACTGGTTTATGCCCTTCTCATAGGTCTCCTGACCAGCTTCGTAGGCAGCATTATGTTTCTCGATCTCTTGAAGATTATCGCAGAAAGTGTTTTTACGCCGTTCCTCTTCTATGCTGCTCTCATAGGTCTTATTAAACTCAATCTAATATGTCAAAAATTTTATTCAATTTGTATTACTACAATATATTTTTAAATATTTACCTTGAATTTATTCCAGATTTCCAAACTGCATTCGCTTTTGGAGGAGTCCTGAACAACGGGTGTTGCAATTGTGGTCCCTAATGATTCATCCGATTCAGTTGTGGTTATGATCTCTACTTCAGCAGCCAGGCACAGTCCGCAGATTCCCAAAATAATCACCAGAGAATTCATCTTAAGTTTTGCTCTTTCGTCCACTTACTGAAAGCGAATCGCTTGAGCTTCGCCTTTTATAGGCCCCTCGTAAAGATATTCAAATTGGACGCATGATGATTTTCAATTAGACTTCCGAGAATCGTATAATGCTCTTTTTTTTCTGTCAATGTGGCGAATTATGTGTATAATATGAAGCTTTCTAAAGAGGCAAACCTGATAATTGATAAGACATACAAATTGTTGTTTTCGGTTCTGACGTCAATAAAGTGAAGAAAGAGTTAACTTCTACAATTGATTCTTATTTCTGAACTTCTTCTTTATTGCTTCTTTTTCTTCTTCTTCTTTTATTGCTATTAAAAATTGCATTCGTTCCTCCTTATCAGTTGTAATACTATTTTTGTGAATATGTATATAACAGGCAGTCCCCATAAAGTATATGTATATTCTTGATCAGGATCAAAATCCGTATGTATGAACGCGTCGACAACTACAAGAGCTAGAGACTTCAAATTTGATGTGTAGGTTCTACTACTACACGCGTATATTGAGTTCGTTTTTTATTTGCAATAATAATAGAGGTATCAAATTCATAATATATGAGCTTGTCGGCGTGCGTTTGTGTGCACAGGGTTCAGGGTATCTCTTAGTCGAGCTTCTGACTTGTTTGTTCTGTACTCTCTAAGAAAGGCTTTCGATTATAAACAGTATATATTCAAATATATATATATATATATATATATATATATATGTTGTTTTTACTTTTAAGCTGATAAGCTTCAATTTTTAATCAGTGACAAATTATAATAAGAAAGGTTTACTCGGATGAACCTAGTATATATACTGCGCTTCATAATAAAAATGATAAAGTATACCCACAAAATAACTTTCTATATATGTAATGTAGTCCGATCTCTATGTTTTGATAATATGCAGGCAGCTTTGTTTAGAAATCTAAAATAAATCTAAATCTAAGAATGTTAATAGGGAAAGAAAATACCTTTGTTTTTGATCAACAATATAAATACGTCCTATACTTTGAAACAAAATTGTAACATCTTCTATAAGGGTATAAAAATTAAGTATTCCGCAGCTACGTGCCAGACTTTAATTTTATAATGTACAAAAGTCGAGTCACAAGTGGGAGAAACCCGGAAATTTATACAAATAAAAAACATTTTATTTGCAATGAAATATTTTGAATCTGCTTCTACTATATGGGAACCCATATTTGGTTTACCGAACTTTTAACCCGATTTATGATAACTTAAAGGATTCTCAATGATATGGAAACAAACTCCAACCCTAACCCGATCTCCAGCTTAAGCTCAGTATTTAATTGAGACTCGTTTAAAAGGTGGCCAAAAGGCCTCAACATATTTTATTCTCTCTACAAACTATGGTAACAAAATAAAGTCGTATACATGGGATGAACAAATACTTATAAGAGGTGACTGTCTGGGACACGGCCAGGACGTGCTCACAGTATGGGGTAGCTGCACTCGCTGGCGATGCCGCAGAAGCTGCCCGCATTGCGTGGCAGTCGCATGAAGCCGTTCTCGCCCCAGTTCTGGGAGTACGAGTTCTTGATGATCCAATAGTCACGTCCGTTTTCGGTGCCGTAGCCGACCACAACGACGGAATGGTTGACCTCATCCTTGTTGCACTCCTCGTCCTCGTAGATGCCCCCTTCGTATTGTTCGAAGGATATGGCGCCTGCATTCATGGAGCAGGCCAGTGGCCCCAGCGTCGCAATCACCTGCTTCATCTTCTGCTCATCCCCCGGAGCGATGCGCGCGTAGTCGCGTATCTTGACAATGCTCTCCCGTGGATACCTGCCAGCCGTCTCATTCTGCCTGCACTCCATCTCGGACTGCTCGTAGGGATACTTGTTGGCCAGCGTAATGCCATGATCCCGTATGTACTCGAACCCATACTCCTGGAAGCCGCCGTCGCAGCCCATGTTGCCGTAGTCGTCGGCGCAGTCCATCAGATTCTGCTGTGACAGCGGCACCAGCACTCCGGTGCGTCGGAATAGGTGCCCCTCCAGTGCGCCCGTCGTGGCGAACGACCAGCACGAGCCGCAGCCCACGCCCTGAAAGCCCGCCGGAGTGACGCCCCCCTTCTCACGCCAATCAAACGATTCCGGCACCTTGTCGCTCAAAGCGGTTGTCGCAGGCACAAAATTTATGTGACGTCCGGTTAGTTCCCTAAAAGAAAAAGAAAGCATTATTATTTTCATTTTTTATCTATATTTAGGCCAAACTTTTTTTACGTCTAGTGTTTTTTCCACGACTTTCATTTAAACCATAAAATAATGCGCAATTATTTAATTTACTGGAATTAAAGACCGACGAAAATTGTATCAAAGGCTTTTTAGCACTGCACAGTGGGCCATGTCGACCAAATATCAAACAAAAAATTAAAAACATATAGAAAAAAACTATTGGATACATACTGTAGATCTCATGCTCTGAACTTAAATTACAATTCATGACAAATTATTAATAAAAAGTGAAATATATCATTAACGTTTAGTCTGTCGGATATTTTACTCAATTTTTGACTTGGACTTCAAATATTGCCAACAACCCGGATGCAATAAATGCGAAGTTTATGATTTTTTGCTCCAAGATATATTTGTACAATTTAAGAGGTCAAAAGAGTTCGTGGGGAATAAAATAATGTTACGATCTGTTGACTAGTTACAGTAATTAATTTTCGGTTGAGAGTGGGATTTAAATGTGGCTATGATCATATTATATTAAACTATTATATAATATTTTATATATTATAGTATAATCTATATAATGATAATGGCAAAATGAAATGCCTTTAAATTTTTTAATACTTTATTTAATATGGACTACTCAATTTAATAATAGTTAGGTGTATAAAAAAGTGTGTGGGACATTAAATGGGTCCTATAAAATAAGATAGTAATATACTCGTATTTTCTGTTGAACATATTTATAGAAGTATATATAAACTCTTTGTAACTCTAGTAAACTTCGATACTCAGACTTGGATACTGGCCTATTACCGATAAGAATCAGAAGTTGTATCTATATAAATTTCTTACAAATTGAGTAATAAAAAGAAAATAATATAATATAAAATAGAAATGTCAACTCCCTATCTTTAACATGTCAGCAGCTAGATAATAAAAGATTCCCATTATACATCTATAAATATACATTATAAATATTATATACTTACTCGCCCTGAAACGAGATCTTGGAGCCGAGCAGCGTTGCAACCTCTTTGCGTGTCATATCGGCGAGTGTGTTTATACTGAGGCGATAGCCAACGACGCGGCTGTTGGTGAGGTCCACTAATGACTTCTTCGCGGCGAAGATGCTCTCACGGAACTCGCGTTCCCTTTCGTCTGGATAGACTTTCCCGGTCTGTCGCAGAAAGTCATCAAAGTCGCGCACGTTGCAGAGTTTTGGGAACGATTGCAGCGTCTGCAATGACGCAGCATTTAGCCAGGCCAACAGCAAAAGCAGCTGCAACATCTGCGATTTGCACATCCACATCTAAACGGCGAAATTGCCAGTCGAGAGGATGGTTATGTAAGAGTGAAAACGGTTAAATAACAGTCATAGCAGGTGTATCAATCAGGGACTACCCTCGATATGGTCTGCTCTGTCTATAAAGCCATGATATTCACAATAAGAGAAATATTCCGATTGCATTATTGAATTTCTATTCCAAGAACTAAATTTCTTAATTTTTAAAGATAATAAGTCAGACAGATAAACTTTTTGACACCTGATAGCAGGTGGAGATAAGTTTTATTTCGAGCAGGTGAAATATGAAATGTTTTTTATTAATTTATTGCACTATAATTTTGTTTATAGGTAATACACACTTCGACTAGATTTGACATATTTTTATCATCGTGTTTGTTGATTAAATTAGTTTTTAATGATTGCCATTAAGTTTTAACTGTGTTACCCGATTGATGTATTTCGATTCAGATATTTAATATATGCACAAAATTTACATGTGATTCGTTTTATTTATTATTTTTATTTTTGTGAAATTTGTGCCTTTGGCAAGTGAATGAAATTAAAGGCAACGTTTACCATATACCATATAACATATAAGATATTCATATGCATACAAGTTTCACTTTCAATAGTTCAAAATAATCACAGATAATCGGTTTTTGATGCGGGTGAAAGGCCCTTTGTCAGAAACGAGAACGGGGGGTCTTACGGAAATAAATGCCGACTCTCTTGTAATGCTCATTACTAACTATTATAAAAGAGGTTTGCACACACATACACACTTTTGATTTTGGCTTATAAGTAGATGCACATTAATCACCTTTTTTATTTATTTGTTTTTTTTTTTTTTGCTTTGATCTTGGCCCTTTTTTCTCTTAACGAAGATCTTGTTAAGATGCCGTTGTCTCGGAGACTGCAAACGCTTTAAATCGCGCTGGCGAAAGACGCTTCGGTTTTATAGGCGCCGGCTTTACCAATCGACCTATAGACCAAAAAAAAAAAAAAAACAAACATATACAAAAACCTGCTCAGTCCAAGCTTTGGAAATGTGCTCATCTTGAAATTTCTTACACAGTTTTCCATCACGCTTCAAATTCACATTCATCATTTATATAGCACACATATGGCAAGATTTCATAGAGTATATTAACTGAAAAGAGATTTTTGTAACTTAATTAGTTTTATTTATTTCTTAAATGCATATTTTAAATAGATTGAGTAATTATAATTATCCAATTTGGTTTCCACTGTTATTGAATAACATTTTAATTCTTTTCTTCATTAAATTATCACAAATTAGTGCAGTTTTTTTTTATATTTTTGCAAAGCCAATGACTTAATACCCTTACATGTATAGAAACTATAATCAAAATTTTGTTTAGTAAACTCGATTTTTTTAAAGATTCGGCCTTGGTTTATAGTTAGAAATAAATTGGGATTGTTTTTCCCTTGGACCATATGATATATAATTCCAATATAAAGTGAAATAAAATTTAACTTGTAAAGCATTTAAGCTTAATCTGATAAATAAATTAATATATAAATAATTTATTGCATAGTTAAAATACTCTCTGGAAGGGCATTGCCACATAAATATGTTAATTGAGGAATTAATTGTGAATGAATGTTTATTAATGCAACCAGTTTTGATGATTTACATACTTCAATGTAACGATGTAAAAATGATGAATCGATGCATTAACAATTCATTAAAAATTACATTCAAGAGAATTGGAAAGTTTTGCCTAAAAATGAAATAAATATCATGTGAAATTATTTGTATTAAGAAACTAATTAACATAAACTATATTTAATTGCTTTTTTAAAACTAAGAAATAAAATTGATATGACAAAATATTTTAAGTCCAGTTCAACCATTAAATATATGTATATACGTAAGAATTTAATTTACTTTTATTCTAATGAAATAAAAAAATAATTTTTTTGAGTGTTTATTTTTAAATTAGACTTTAAAGGGAAAATACACGTTAAGTGTATTAAATTAAAAAAAAATTAAATATTCAAAGCTTAGTCACAGTTAGAAGCTAAACTTTTTGGAAGCGACGAAGTTCCCCAAAAGACGTCATTTAAATGGATACGGATACGAATACGGAAAAAAGTTAATGCACATGTATTGCTGACATAAGCAAAGTGATTTTTCTAGTTAAGCATTTAACGACATTTTATTATAGACATTCCTGCATTTCAATATTTATAATATGTTGACAATTGTTTTATCTATGAAGTTAATTGTCAGGTCTTGCAACATTTATGATCTTGACGACAATTGCTGAAGAGGTTTTCAGAATTCAGAATTGAGCCAACGAGAGATTGAACTAGGCCAGTGGAAATTACAAATTAACAAAGATATGAGAACCCCAATAGCAGTGGGACATGTAAATAGACCACGCCCAGCTAAATAGACAAATTGACAGACCCCAGCCATATAAATACATACACACATATATACATATGTATGTGTATATCGTAGCTATATGGATACCATAATTAGGCAAGTGCGAATTAAGCAGTTGCGGCCTCCGAGAATGAGACTCATGATATGTAGAAATCTATTTGCACATTTCTTGTGGCACGGTGCGTCGTTTATCTATTATTTGCTTGTCTAATCATAAAGAAAGTGCATGAATGGTCGACACTATATAAGGCAAGTCTAATGTTCAGTTTTTAAGTAGTGTCTTCCACATTTCCGCGATGTTAAAGCTATTCCTTTGCTGTGTCTTGCTCTCCGCCGCGTTGGCCTATAATCATGGCCAGGCCAAACTAGATTTCCAGGCCTATATGGTGAGTTCTTAAGTTTCCAATGGATAAGGATAATGCCTTGATTATCCTGGTGTTACAAATAAGCGTTACAAAATACAAGTGAAATATTCTATAGTTTTTTATTCACAATGTAAAAACAAATGGAATTTTCTTTGTCTAAACATCGGATACTATTCGACATGAGTTCTAAATTGTTCCATTGGATGTGGATGATCCTTTGGTTATTCCAGTATTACAAACCAGTTTTCAAGCAGTCTTTAGTTTTTCGTTAACAACGTGAAAAGAAATTGAATTTTCTTTAGCTATATATCGGATAGAATTCGATATAAGGACTTGGTTCTTGAACAATCACGCAAAGCCTATCAAACTTGGTCAAATTTGATTCATAGGTGATCATATTGTGGAATGCATACTTGTGAATATATTTCTACGTATGTGATAACTTAATTGCTTTTATAAAATGGGCTATGAGAATAGCTTAAATAGGGGTATAGAGTATCTCATAGTTGGTCACACTCTTAACTCGTTTACATGCTATTGGGCAAATAATAATTTTCATTTACAAATTGTAGAAGGAATTTAACAAGGAGTACGCGACCAACACGGATGAAAACAACGCCAACTTTTACTTCAACTACCACCAGAACTTGATTGCCCAGCAGAATGCGCTGGCAGACCGGAAGGCGAGCAGCTATCGGGTTAAGGTGAATCAGTTCTCGGACATCCGGCTGATAACATTTGCAGCCCGCCTGCCGCAGGCTGTGTATCCGAGTGGTTCCTTTAATGTCACACCCGTGAGTCCGAACGAGCTGGCGCCAGCTGCATTTGACATCCTCGACGAATGGGGCATCACTGTGACGCCCCAGGATCAGGGCACCGTGTGCAGCAGCAGCTGGGCCTACGCGGCAGCCAATGCCATTCAAATCCTGAACGCCGTGCAGGTTGGAGAGCCGCTGCCAGCGAACATTTCCGCCCAGGCACTGATCGACTGCGCCGGCATGGGCACCGGCTGCAGCACCCAGGTGCCGCAAATCGCCTTCGACTACCTGACCCAACAGCCGAATGCATTCCTGTTCAACGATAGTGAATACCCGGCCAACAACGCGCAGAGCAGTCAAGGCATGTGCCAGCCCAAGACCTCGACGAGTCAACTGACGCTGGACTCCTACGGGTACATCCCTGAAGCCGACGATGCTCTGCTTATGCGCTACATTGCCAGCGATATTCCCGTTATTGTGGAGTACAATCCGGCGACCTTCGGATTCATGCACTACAACAGCGGGGTCTATGTGCCGCCCGTGAAAGCCCAGGCGAGCAGCTCCCAGTTCCTGGTAGTCGTGGGCTATGGACATGATGCCGCCAGCAATTTGGACTACTGGCGGTGCCTCAACTCCTTTGGCGTCAAATGGGGCGAACAAGGCTTCATCAAGATCGTCCGCAGCTCCACCCAACCGATTGCCAAGCGAGCCATTTTCCCCAACAGCCTGGGCGCACCTCCAACTACAAGCTCCACATCGACCACGCCCTCAACAACCACGCCTTCATCGACCACGCCTCCATCGACCACACCTTCATCAACCACGCCTTCATCAACTACGTCTTTAACTCCATAATTATTTTATGCTTCAGCTACATTTTTGTATCCATTTGATTTGTTTATCATATCTAACTTTTGTACTTGTACTCCAAATTTCTTTATCAAATTTCAATATATAAATATTTAATTATATAAAAAATGTATCTAATTATTACCTGCTACTATTTATAGTTAGCTATTGCGGCTAATGAGAAAGAGTATTTATTTCTTACAATGATTTATCAGATTTAGATTGCTTGTTTGATCATCAAGAGTATTAATATTGACTTTTATATATATAGAAAAAAACAGAAATATTTATGTATTATAATATAAGTTTCTTCATATGGTGAGTGTGGGAAAAATTTAATGTTGTTCAAAGTTATTTTATTTAGATCCTAAATAAAAATGTTAAATTATAGAAGAATTTAAATATATTTTTTGTTTCATGAAAAGATTTTTTCTTTATACTTTTTTCATCAAATAGTTTTGTTTTGCATCTGAAATACTGGAAACTGTCAAGTCATGCTAATTGAAAGATCAGTGAATTCTTAAGTCTTGAGAAAAATAATATAATAATGTTCCATTTTTAGGGATAAAGTCAATAGCTAGTGGACAACAAATGAAAATAAAAGGGGACTCAAACTTGATTGTGTGACATATGCGTAAGACTCTCTACAACCCAGACACATATATCAAATCTATATATATCATATGTTATATGCAAAATTGGCTTAAAACAATGTATTTCATGCATATTTCATGTTTATTGAGCTGCATGGATCGATAAAAGAGCAACCATGTTTTTGTTGTTTTGTGAAAGTTTATAACTTTTTTGTTTTTGTTTTTTTTTGTTTTATCGTTTTATTCAATTTTGTATTTAGTTTATTTATTGATTTTTCATCTACAAGCGGAGCTTTACAGACTTAAACGCTAAAAATTAACAAGTTCACATAATTTTTGTAAATTGTTTTTTTTTTTGTTTTTTGGTTTTTTGTTTTTGTATCTTTTATTTTATTTCATTATATATTTGGGTTTGTTTAGAAACTCATAAACCAAATATAAATTATTATAAATTTCACGACTCAGCCAGCGCAGACAAAACACATATATTTCAATATTATTATTGTTATTATAATTATGCAACTGTGTGTGTGTTTCTTTTCTTTATATCTTTACTCAAATCTGTGTGTTCTTTAGTTATTCGAAACATCTCTGTTTATGACTAATATGTGTTTATTTTGTTATAGGTTTGTTTTCCTCAAGATGAACCCAAATTGGTTTTCTTTCATAATATTAAATAATATTAATATTTTTGCATTGAGTTGTGTATTGTGGTTAGCATTTTGTTATTTGATAATAAACATTTATATTTGTTATTGTTCTTTTTTGTTTTTTTTTTTCTTGGTTTTGGATTTATCTATTATTTTACTTTAGAATCTTGTCACTCGTAAAGCAAAGCTCAATGATATGCTTCACGCTATCATTTTTAATTAATTATTAATATTCTTTGTTTTTAATTATTTATGCGTGAGTGTGTGAGAGGAGTGTGTGTATGTTTGTGTATTGGTATGCGTGAGCTTTCACGAACTATGAACTATAAATAAATAATTATTATTTTGTATTTGTTTTCAATTTATATGTGTTTAAAATGTTTGTTTTCCAACTAAATATAATTTTCTTTTTTCTTATTGCTTTATTAAATATGCACAAAATGTTTTCTTTTTCTTTTCATATATTTCTTTAAATATCGCTACAACGGCTAGTGTTATGTTGTTGTTGTTTTTGCACATTTCAATTTTTATAATTTTTTGGTTTTTTTTTTTTTAAATTAAAATTAGTTAAGTTTATCTACATATGCTCACAATGTTCTTGTTGTTTTTTAGCTGTTCATATAATTCTTAATAATATTTAACTAAATAAATATCATTTATATATATATATAGATATATTATAATGTATGATATAAATAAATGTATGTATATGCATGTTTGTAAATATATTCAGTAAAATTTTCTTTGTCTACACAAAATCGAGTGTTTCAACGTATTTTGGGTTTGAGTTGTGTGTTGGCTAGTGTTTGTTGTTTGGGTTTTGCACTGTTTTGCGTTGACTGTACTTTGCCTATAGGCCGTGTCTGTTTGTTTGTTTCTTTTATTCATTTATTTTTTATTTTTATTTTTTTGTATAATTTTTGTGCTTATCAATTTGTCGAATAAAGCACTTGAAATTTTGTATTTAAAGTTTATGCTTGTCGAAAAAAAATAAAAACAAAAAATAGCTACATGAGAAAATTTTCATTTTATATTTTTCAATTTGTTTATTTATTAGGAAGATTTTCTTTTATATTAATTTATTTGTCTATTTTTATTCACTTTTTTGTATGAAGCTTAAAATGGACAAAATATGATTTTTTTTTTATAGTTTCTTATATATTTTTTTTTATATTTTTCTTGGTTTCTGTAAATAGTTTTTTTTTTTAGCTATGTTATCTGCATTTAGTTGAAATTTAAATTTTATTCTATTTGTTTTTTTTCTGCAATGAATCATAATTTATTTTGTTCAGATGATCTGGTTTCCTAGTTACTTCAAATACTAATTTCTATTAAATTAAGTTAAGTACTCATTGAATTAAGTTATGTTAGATATATATGAAGAGTTTGGTTTAAAATTTCATTATTTTTTTTTGTGTTCTTCTGTGATGTAAATATCGCGTCTTTATAGTTGAAATGATTTGCACTTTTTAATAGCTCCTCATGCTACAGAAATTATGTTCATTAATTATCTCTTGTTTAAATTTGTTCTCATTAAAAATGTTGAAAATGTTGAGAATTTTGAAATTTGTTGAACACTTTGAACAATTATTTCGAAGTTAGTTAATTGAGAAATTACAATTTAGTTGGATAAGCTTTTAAATTTTTATAGTTTTACTTTTAAGGTTGGGCATGAAATTTTGTTGTTGTATTAGGCGGAGACATTTACTGGCAGTTTTTTGTTTATTTCTCTTTTTGGATATACATTTATAAAAAATTAATGTAGAATTAAAATGAGCTTATAAAATAAATCAATCTAATTAATTTTGACCGCCCAAAATATTTTGTTTGTTGTTGCTGTTTTGTAATTTTACATTTACATTATTAGAGGTACTCTTTATATGCATGTTATATGAGCCCAACAAATGAATTACAGAGTTTAGATTCTCTATATGGTATTTAGCGACTTTTACCGCTTACGAACACATGTATAATTAATTAAATTAAATTAATTTAAACTATAAAACTTAATTAACCGGCCATCGCAGTGGATCGCCACATATTAAATAAAAAATGCCCACGTAATATTTTGAATCGAAATCAAGTGTAAACCAAATTAATTAAATTGAAAAATGCTAATCAGGGAATATTTATGAGCTCTCGGCTCTGTGCCTTGCCATGAAGATCGCGAACCAAGCGCCAAAGGCGAACAGCAGCGGCATCTGCCTGGCTCCAATTGGGTTGGCCCCGTTGCACAGCTCCTGGGTGCAAGCGCAGTAGGTGGCGGAGACATCGTGGGTGCCCGACCGCCGGATGCATTCCTTGTCAGTCCGCTCGTCTGGTATATAGCCACAGCCGCGAACGATGCGGGTCTTTCCATAAACTGCAAAAATTAAATGTCAATTAAATATATTATAAATATCTTAATTGTCTATTATGCTTTTTATTTATATTTTTTTTTATTATGTCTCTCTTTTTATTTATGTCTCTTTTATAGCCCGATTCCATTGAAAATGTTTAAGCTGGGCAGAAGGAGGCGTGACAGACTCCATCTTGATCAGCATCAACAGCCGAGTCGATTTATTCCTGTCCGTTCGTCTGGCGGTATGTATGAAAGCGTCAAAGCGTCGATCCAAGCAATTATTAAAGCTAAAGTCTTCACATTTTATATGTAACACGTTTAGTTTTTCGAGCAAATCTCGTACATCTTAAGAGCTAGATTTATTAAACATTCTCTATGTATGTATATTTAGCTAAAGATTTTAGATGCCTTCTCGATTCCCCATTAATGGGAAAAACTCATTTTTAAATACGGAAAGTTAGAAAACAGCGCTATATGTGCTGGCACTTACTCTTCTGAACAGTCTTGCGGCACAGTATGGGCTTGTATTTGTCCATCAGGTGCTCCAGGGGCTGCTGTTTGCTGCAGTTGACCTCACCGATGGAGTAGGGCTCAAAGGGATCGCCGCACCGTGGATCGAACTCGCTGTTGCAGTCGTAGCACATTAGGGAAGTGGTAACTGTAGAAGAAGAAGAGGAGTTTTCAGTTCAAATCCATCCTTAATCACATCAAATTGCATTATGTATGTGTGAGTGTGTGTGTGTGTGTATGAAAGGCACTCGTAAATGCCAGGGCTGCGTTGTCTAACAATGCGAGCCATTTCCAAGTGGAAAGGAGAGGGGTGGGGAGGGGAGGGGCTTTGGTATTATTTTTGTATTGCATAAACCTGGGCGCTTACCTTGTATGCAGCACAGCGTGGCTAACAACAGCAACGTTTTTTCCATAAAAGGCGACATTTCTGCAGCTGCTGTTGTTGTTGTTGTTGTTTTTGTTGTTTTGTGTACCTTGCACTTGTTTAGCAGATTTTGTTTTGTATTCAGTTCGCACTGAAATACGCTCAAGTTGTTTTTATTCTTGTTGAGTTAAATTAGCATATTAGCTGAAATACGATAAAGAAGAAATTGGAATAACAGTTTTTATATAATATGTTATTATTTATGCTTTTCTAATATTATACAATATTATATTTTCCAATTATTGCCTGCTGCGTACTTTAAAGCGAGCGAACTTAATTGTGAACGATTTGCTTATCGCGAATCGTTTGACAAAAATAAATAGAACTGTGTTCGAAAAAGAAGAACGGCAAACGAAATGTGGACCGCACTTTTATTCTCGAAAATAGGCAATATTATAACGGCATAGCGGACAATGGAGAGAGCAGGGAGAGATGCAATGCAGGACATTGCTGAGCGCAACGGCGCAATGCAACGCACCAAAGAGAGTTGGAGTGAAAGAGCGCTCGCTAGGCTGCTCCAAATGAGAGAAAGAGTGAGCTGCATCTTTGATGACGTGCTGTGGAACCCAAATCTGAGTGCGAATCAGGCAATTCGCACTCAACTGTGAGTTCTTCTGCTGGACACATGCAGCAGTCAGTCGGTCATTTAATTGGATTCCATGGTTGCCTTTCCTTTTATTTTAGTTTTTTTTAGTGTGCTCTACACTTCGATAAACTCTATAAAATATTTTTATTTTTTTATTTGTTCGGGTAATAAGCTAAGATATTACAATTTATTTGTAGTTTTCCTCATTTATTTAAATATTTATTTGTAATTTGTACGTCATTTTATGTTTGCAATTTCTAGAATACATTCGCACTATATGTATATATTCAGTACTCAAATTCGAATCAACCTGCTTATCTCTTTAAAGTAAAAAAAAAGTAAATGACGTTGCATTTGGCTCAATGGAAATAGAACTGAGTGCAAAAACAAAAGCAAAAACTGACAAGTGACCCGCATGCTTTTTTTTCAAATATATGCAAGAGCAAAATGGTATAACGTGAATGATTAAGAAGGTGAAGAGATGAGGGGAGGGGTTTCATTGCAGGGCATTGCTGAGAGCAACTGCGAACTTTAGTGCAGCAAAGTGAGAGACAGAAAAGAGAGAGAGAGAGAGAGTTAGAGAGGTTGCTCAAATTGCGAGTGAGCTAAGAAGTTGATGACGCGCTACATTCAAATACACACGACCCACTTAGTGGAACATAAGTTTGTGGAATCTAAAACTACTGATACTGAATTTTCACTCAATGCCATGCATTTCACTCAGTCGCCTGCAGTAGTCTAGCGGCCGTTTAATTGGATTGCAATGATTGCTGCAGTTGTTGTTGCTTATTTTTTGTTGCTGTCGCTTTTATGTTTCCTGTGTGTCATCCACCCAGCATAGGCAGCCAATTGCTTGAAATTGATTTTCCCCATATGCAGTTGTTGCCAACTAGCACTACATAATGGGTCTATGGGGTATACTGCTGTGTGGGATGGGTTAACACTGTGGCTCGGTAGCTTGGTAACCTGCTCACACAATCAACTAGGCCAGGTGGGGTGAACGGGCAGTAGGGGGGCGGCAGAGCTTTTAATAGTTTTGTCAGCCTAAGCATGTTCAGTTTATGGGTCACTTAGGCTATCCAAATGACTTGTTGTGGATTACGATGGTGCCATGAGATACAATTATTATTATACAGTATATTAAACGAGTGTTAATAGTGCCCGTTATACAGTTAGAGTGAGTGGTGATCAAATTTAATCGGTAACACAGCTTAAGATGTATTTCTGAGTTATGCTGATGGCCCCAATCATGCAGATATTTCCCATAGCTTAGGGCATGTGGAAAGGCAAGCCTCATGTTAGGTCTGCTTGACTTATAAAGTCAAAAGGACTCGAGGTAATCACATAATTGGCCGCAAATGGTTACAACACAGCTTGAAGTGTGCGGCTTCCAGCTGCGGCAGCCAGCAGCGTTTGCTGTGAGTCGCAGCAGACCGCAGATGAAAGTCTTTGACTGGGAGGGCACGACAAACCCCCCGTACCGCAGGTCGTATACGTAATCAAGAAAGTGCAATGCACTGAAGGAAGCCATAGGAGGCACAATTCTGGCACATGCTGCCTGCACTTACTTGCCACACACAAGCACACAAGCACACAAGCACTTAACTGGCAGATATCATCGGAGCATGACAAAAAGGCAAATATTACGCATACGCCTTGTGTGCGGCTCAGTTAAAATTTGGGTCTCTGGCACAGAAGCAGAAAGAAGAGTTTTGGCAGGAAGGCGACTGTGGGGTGTAGGCAATCAATAGGGTATCCAATGTGGCCCGTTGTCATGTCAAGCAGCCAATCAGAGCATTGTTGTTGCAATAACAGTTTTGTTGCTTTCGTCCTTATGGCTCACCGACACGCGTCAATCGAACAAAATTGACACATCTCGTTGTCAGCCAGGCGACACCGTTATTTACCATAAACATGGTTATATATTTATGTTACGTTGCGCATTTGCCAACCGTTGCACATACGTAGCTGTCTGCCAGTCAGCTGCATGCAACACTGTGCGTGGGCGGTGGGTGGTGGTTGGTGTACGGTTGGCGTTGCACGGCGCCTGGGAAAATTCAATAACTGACCTAGTTCAGCTCCCAGTCATCCTATTTGGCATGCTATGTGCCTCCGTTTTCTTTTATTTTATTCCATTCTTTTGGTATTTCCAGCAACCAAATGTTTTGGCCCTCCTGCCGCCCCTTTCGATGGGCATGTGCTTCGACTTATGTAATAGTATTACTCATACAATTAGCAAAAAGGGCAACAGCAAAGGTTTCAGCTGTAGCTTACGTTTTCTTTCTGTTTGAATATTGATTAAACCATTATAAAAAAAATTCAGTATGGGCGAAACTCGTGAAAAGCTTGCAAAAAGGTGGATGGGAGGGGGGTGGCAAAGGAGCAGATAATCGTCGCAATGGTTTTTTTTTCTGTTTTGCGGGGGCTGCGAGAGTCCAGTTAACCAGACCTGTGGTATAAGGCAAGAATTTCATAAAATTCCTTATATTCGAGAGATTCAATTTTTGTATATTTACAATTTTAAATCGCAAATAAATACAATTCCTTGATATTAAAATTATTTTATTTTATAGATTTATATTAGAAATTTTTATACACATTATTTTGTCATTTGTTATTATTTATCATATTTTAGTATTGTTCATTTATTTAGTGGATGATTGCGTTAAGCTTGAAATTTTGCAAACTGTTTTGTAATCACTTTTTGCACTTTTGTTTTCGCAACACTTTTACTCTCACAGGACTTTTACCCACTTATATAATGCGAGCTCTATTGCACTTCTCATCGGATTGTTTGCCTTTTAAATTAAAATTATTGTATTGTTCCTTTTATTTACGTAAGAATTGGGATTTATTTTATGGCTGGCCCAAGTTGGCGCCGTTGCAAAGTTCTTTTCGATTTGGAGAAGAACCGTTATACGAGCGAGCGTTCGTCGGAATATGCCTACAGAAGCTGCTGCCAAATGGAAGTGGAAGCGAACGAAAGCGAAAAGCAGCCGAAAAGGGCTAAGTGGGTGGTCGGGTGGTCGGGTTGTCGGCTGGTTGGGTGGTTGGGTGGGTGGGTGGCTGGTGGGCGGTCGCGCTTTAAGCGCAAATTTGTGGGCAAGGCAAGGACGAAGCACAAAGTCAAAACGTAAAGCCAGAGAGTGAGAGCACCAAAGAAGCCCAAGGGTGGCGAGAAAAAAATCACAGCAGGCGGCAGACAGTGTGAGCGAGAGATTGCGCGCCCTAAAAGGACACGGGAGAAGCAAAGGAGAACGCAAAAAAAAAAAAATAGTTAAATCGATAGCAAGCGCGCCACACAAACTGAAACGTGATTATCTAATACCGTTAAATGGAATATTAACATTAGTGCTTGATTCTCATTATGTGACACGCAAAATATTTACTGGCACAATTGAACTACCTTTCGATTTGTCAGCACTTAAAATTCGTATTCTATTTGTGGTATTCTTTTCGATCCAGAGACACTAAATCACTGCGATTACGCGACGCAAAACGTTGCAACCCCAAAAACGACAAATTTCTTTCTGAGCCGCTCTGCAAAATTTTGCAGCTGTCAACCGTCGGCGGCTGCGGACGCAGCAGCAGCAGCAGCAGCAGCGACGGCAGCGACCGGCTGGCTTTGAGAGAACCGCTGCCAAAGCATGCGCAATGCGGTTTAATCAACATTACAAATATATATTTATAATTGTCTTTATTTAAGTTTTATAAATAATAGCTCTTAAATCTATTCATAGAAGAAGAATGTTCTTGTTATTTGAATATTGTGAAAATGCGGTTCTTAAATCTTGTCAGTGTTGCCATATAGCTGATATTATTTAGTTCTTCAGGGCTGCCATAATTTTAGACCAAAATGATTGCACCTCCGGATTTTGCATTAGCGCTCGTTTCTTTGCACTTAAGACTACGTTAAGTATATCAGCATTCTTGTAGCGTTCCCGGCTTGTGTTTTTTGCGTCTGTCCTTTCCGGCGATGCTTCGTGCTCTCCACTCTCGTCGAAAGTTTCCAATTCTGCTGCAGGACTTGCTGTTTGTGCTGCTCAAATTGTTCTTTCATATGAAATTTGCTAGTTATTATTTTCTGTTGCAATCACTCACATTTTTTGCATTTGCTGTTTTCGGTTTTGACCTTTTCGACACGTTTTTGATAGGGCTTCCGTTGCTTTTGCGTTTCCTTAGGCTGCGTTGAAGTCGTTTTGCAGCGCTTGTTGCTCGTTGCTGCGACTGCTTCTCCAGGTGGCGTTTCTGGACTGGATACGGACAAATCCTGTTGCAAGCGTCGCTTAACGTGCAGGTTTAAGCGTTCCTTAATATTTGCTTTTTCAGGCGTTCCAGGAGGTTCGAGCTTTATTACTTGTAGATTTTCAGGCAAATCGGCCATCATACAACTGTGTTTATTATTGTTATCAAATGCGATCTGGCAACCCTTAACTAAATAATCTATTGGTAAATATTTGTGACAGGTAGCATTTATGCATCTTGTGACGTCACAACGTATTCACAGCTTTCTGACTACCGTTTATAAAAATACATATTAACAAAATTTCCAAATAATAACTAATCAGTAGACATGATTGCAAAAATCGTTGTTGCTATTGACTATATTTGCATACAATATTCATTTAACACGTTTCGCTTATTTAATTGGGGACTATTTCCTTACTTTCTGTACCACATCTGCAGCGTCTTCATGCGCTTCACCTTCTTTTGCAGCTGCAGGACGCCGTACAAGAGCGCCTCCGCAGTGGGTGGACAGCCAGGTACGTAGATATCGACAGGTATGATACGATCGCAGCCTCGCACAACGGAGTACGAGTAGTGGTAGTAGCCACCGCCGTTAGCGCAGCTGCCCATTGAGATGACCCAGCGGGGTTCGGGCATTTGGTCATAGACTTTGCGCAGGGCCGGTGCCATCTTGTTTGTCAGCGTACCCGCAACGATAATCACATCGGCCTGACGTGGGGATGCACGGAACACAACGCCATAACGATCCATATCATATCTAAAACAAATAACGTTGATTGTATGTGTGTATGCAGTTGCACTAAACCTTACCGTGGGGCTGCAATGTGCATCATTTCGACGGCGCAGCAAGCAAGACCGAAAGTTAGGGGCCAGATGGAACCCTTGCGACCCCAGTTAAGCAGATCATCCAACCGGGCCAACGACCACTCAGCCATGCTCGACTGCTTGGTACCAAAAGGAGAGTAACCCTTCTTTGGAAGCGTATTGCTGGAGTCGACAACTGGCATGGTCTGCTGCTGGCGTGCCAGGACGGTGCTCAGCGATCCGCCGAAGGCGGCGTTCGTGGTTGATGCATTCGCTGTGCTGCTGGTTGCACGCAGCAACTTGGCAAACGTTGGTCCAGCAACTTGTCGCAACATTTTGTCGTTCGCCGCAGACTTTTATGTAATTTGCAAAATAAACCAGGGCTGTCAGAAACACTCTTCTTCTTAAAGAAACGTAAACAATATATACTACAACGAGTGGCCATTCTTGGATTGAGGTGACCATTTCTTTTTGGTATTCTATCGCGTGTTTGTCCACCATATTGAATTTGACTGGTCGCACATATGGCAACGCTAACCATACGTTTTTAGCTATCTAACGAGAACGACGGCTCTCAGAAAAAATATTAAATAAACGTAATTTAAGTGCTCAAAACCTGATAAAAATATTTATAAAGTGTGAATAAATGAACAATATAGCAAGTAATCAATAATTCGACGTTGAATATACGCAAAAAGTACGCAAATTTTGCAACTGAAAAGTAGCAACGAAGAGAAAAAAAATTTTCGTTTGCCTCGCGTCGTCTACAGTATAGTTTAGCATTGGTATTGGTGAGAAGGCAGGCCTACACACATAGAGCGTGCGTGTGCGAGAGCGAAATAGGTGCTCCGCTGGCAGTGAGCGGCGAGTTTAGTGTGTTTGTTCCAGTGTGTACATGCCATATGAATAACGCAGAAAGCAAAGGACCAACTAGAGATTTGTATTGAGTTATGAGTGTCGCTGCAATGACTATGGACGATCAGAGACCCTTGATGAACAGTTACGATAAAATGTCTACAAAATATGATCAAAATTTACACATGATCAACAGCAGCAACAATAGCAACAGCGGTGCCGGCAGCGGGGTTGCTGGTGGTGTTGGTGGGGGTAGCGCTGGTATTGGAGGCATTATAAATAGTGGACCATCTGGTCCAGCGTCGCCGACGCCGTCTGGGTTTGAGGAGTTGCCATCGTCCCAGCAGCAGCAGCAGCAACAACAGCAGCCGCATCATCATCATCACCATCATCATCATCATCATCATTCGACATCAACGCAAGCCCAACAGACACAGGAGCAGCAGCAACAGCATCGACACCACCATCACCAACAACAAGAACAACAGCAGCAACAACAACATGATGCCGCTGTTGCCGAAGCTGCCGCCGCAGCCGAACAGCGACGTTTGCTCGAAGGTATTAAATTATTATTTATGCATAGCTATGCACACAAATTGTAAACATATTATATATACATGCTATATAAATATATATTTCGTATGTAAACAACAACAAAAAGACAACAAACAAACTACAACAAACAGTGTACATTGGTGTAAATTGCATAATTTGTTAAGTTTATTATTTTTTTGAACCTAAAATTTCGAAATGTCGAAGGTGCGTCAAATAGTTGTGTATAATTGTTCAAACTTGCAAAGTAAAACTAACAGTAATTTAAATAAGTATGCCAATTTATTTGGCGCACCTTTTCACATTGCAAAATTGCAAGAGACAGGTTGTTGTATTTTTGTAAAACCTTTTTACACCCTACGTTTGAGTTTTAGTGCAAAAATTTGTTGAATATGAAAAACACTACAAAAAAAAAAAAAGGAAAATAAGAAAAGAAAAGAACTCTACGTGTGCCTTGTTTTTTGGTTTATACAAAATCGAACTTGAGAATTGAAGCGAACACTCTTTGAAGACTTTCATCTTTTTGTTTAGTAACGAAATGATTTTTTTATAATATTACAAATGAATAGCAAGTGTTTATACCCAGTGTGTGCAAAACGAACTAAATAAAAATATATATAAATGAATAAAAAGCAATTACTGCAAGTAATTTTATGAAAAAGTGATGGAAAGTGTTGTGTGGAAAGAACAGTTGAAAAATGCTCATTAAATATATGCATATAAAAGAAATGTATAACATAATATATGAACAGTATATAAGCAAAATTTGTGCAACAAGTGTAAACAAAATGCCAAAAATGAAAAAAAATTTCTAAATTTCATCTACGTCTACGTCTCCGCCTTCGCTCTCGTCGTCGTCTCATAAGTTTCTGCCGTGTGTACAGTTTTCGTTTTTGGCCAATTTCGTTGCCAACGCTGCTCACGGTGCCGTTTTGTCAACGTGCCTCTGCGCGCGCGCTCCCTTCTTGTCTTACTCATTATCTCTCGATTCCTCTCTCCCACTGTCTGTCTATCCCCCACGCATTCTCTTTTGTTACGCTTTAACACTATTTACGCATCTTTGAAGCGCCACGCAACAGAGCAGCTAAATAAAGGCCACAAAATACAAATCACATAAATAAAAACAAATAATTTAATGAAATATAATAATAGTGCATAACATGGTATATATATGATATATATTTCTATAATATCAAATACAACATAAAATTATCTTCAGTTTTTGTGTTACCAAGCCAAGAACTTTGCCAGTGTTGAGTATTGAATGCAAATCAAGGCCCAAAATAAACTTCGAAACAAAAATTTACGAAAGAAATTTTTATAATATACATAACAAATATCGCAAAACAAAAAAGCGCGCTAAATTATCGTGTGACTGTGGATGTGGATGTGTATGTGTGTCTGTGTGTGTATGTATGTATGTATATGTTGTTATGCCTAGCAGCGATAAGATAATGCGCATTCACATTCATATATTTTTATACTCATTTAAATGGTTAGTAAAATTTATTGTTGGGCAGAAATATCATTAAATTTTATTTGGCACAGACAGGCGCCTGCGTCTGACTAGTTTATTATTTAATTGCTGATTGTTATTTAATGGATTTATACCAGGGCTGGAGTTATTTGTGTATAGAACTGATTGGAAATTAGACTAGATTAGAAAATGGTGATATATTATTTACTATTAGTATAGTACTGAGTAGTAAAATGTACCTGCTCGATTTAAAATATTCTGATTCGAAAATATATCGAGCTAAATGCCTTAGTTGCCAGTTGCCTTTTCTTCGATAGTTATACAACCAACTTCCATTCAATACATATAAAGTAAAATATATAATAAAAAACAAAAACAAATATATACCATTATAGAGACCTTTAAAATAATTAATTTTAAAAATAACAATCGCCTAAAATATAAAAATTTGAAATTAATTCATTACAATAATTATAAATATGTAAGAATGTGAATTTTTAGAATGTGATAACAAACTAAAGCCCAATAGAGACTAGGGGAGAAGCCACATGGTTTTCATTTTATTAATATGTTATATGTTATTTACTATGATACATTTTTGAATAGAACTTCGGCCCTCGTTTAGATATAGGTCACAATGTTTTTGTGTTCGCCAGTTCTCACAATCGCAAACACAACTAACAGAAACATACACACACACAAACAAACAAATGTGTTCATACACACGATATAACGGCGCTCGGTTTGTTGCCACACGCAGAACTAACAAGAAGATAAATAATGATTGCCACGCTAAAAGGCAAAACGTAGATATAAAATACAAAAAATAATAAATGCTTATAAAAAATTATTGATGTGTTTGCACAAGAAAAAAAATGTAATTAAATGAATCGAAAGTCGTTGAACTTTGTTTATGCAAGCTTCTGAGCTTACGAGAGAAAAAAGAGTGTTCGAAAATGTCAGAAAATAATGTTGATGATGTTTGTATAAGCTTTTAAAAAGCAAAGTGCGCGCGGCGAGTTTTTTGAAAGTGTTTTTCTAAATATTTTTCAGTTTTGCAACGAAATTTTCAAACCGTTTGTTGTTTCCACAGTGTGTCTTCTCTATAAAGCAAGCAAAAGCAAATGTTAATGCAAATGCAAATATAAAATTAAGCAAGCAATATAAAAGTGCAAGCCAGTGTTGAGTTAATGTTGAGGCAAATTTCAATAGTAGCAATCGATGCAAAAATGAGTGCAAGAAATAACGTGTGCGAGTGCAACGTTCGTGGCAACATCTAAATTCGACAACAACAGCGCTAGGAGTAGCAGCAGTGGCAGCGACTACGACAACAACAACAACATCAACGAGATCGCAACAACGACAACAACCTCAACAACAACGCTTAAAAATGTCACGAACTTACACGAATGATTGCAACGCATTGGTATGATTTCGTATTAAGTTCAATTACAACAACAACATATATATAAATTCTGTACAAACAAAAAATATGTATCTACCTACAATGAACAACAACTATTGTCAATATCTACAACACATGCAACATGTTGTGCAACAACTATATATATAAATATGTGTATATTACCCTTAAAGAACTTGTAAATTTGTATCTGGACGTAGGGGAAACAGCTGCTGCTGTCTGCCCCGTCGTTTGCTGACCATTACGTTTGCTGTTTGCTGCTTTTTACACTCCTTTGATCGATCTTTGCCTACAGCCCGTGTTCCGTGTGCTGTCACGTTTACTAACACTGTCTCTGTTTTGCTTTACTCCCAATCAATCCACGCGCCCGCCTCTAGATGAAATCGAAAACCTCAAGTTGGAACAGACCCGTTTGGGATTGCAATGCGCTGATGCCCAGAGACGCGAAAAGATACTCATGCGGCGTCTGGCCAACAAGGAGCAAGAGTTTCAGGATTATGTGGTAAATTTTAAAACGCCAGCAAAAAGTACTTGGAGGGTATTCATGTCACTATATTCCTCTTATAACAGAGCCAAATTGCGGAATACAAGGCGCAGCAGGCGCCAACAGCTTTAGCGCTGCGCACAGCTCTACTTGATCCGGCTGTCAATTTGCTCTTTGAGCGCCTCAAGAAGGAGTTAAAGGCAACCAAGGCCAAGCTTGAGGAGACACAAAATGAGCTTTCCGCCTGGAAATTTACGCCAGACTCAAATACGGGCAAACGCCTGATGGCCAAATGCCGTCTGTTGTATCAGGAAAACGAAGAATTGGGTAAGATGACATCCAATGGCCGATTGGCAAAGCTAGAGACTGAGTTGGCCATGCAAAAGAACTTTAGCGAGGAGGTCAAGAAATCGCAATCAGGTAAAATCTTTTAGATATCAATGTGTAAAATAAATTTAAAATTCTTGTTTTATTTTGTCCTCACAGAGTTGGATGACTTTCTGCAGGAGCTTGACGAAGATGTGGAGGGCATGCAAAGTACTATACTGTTTTTGCAACAGGAATTGAAGACAACGCGAGATCGCATTCAGACGCTAGAAAAGGAAAACACGCAACTCCGACAGACGAGCAGCGGCAACAGTCCAAAGGAAGTCATCGACAGTACGACACCGACAGCGACGAATACTACAAATGGTCAAAGCAGCAATAGGAATGGCAATAACAGCAGCCAGTTTCAACAGCTCATCGGTAGCAGCAGCAACTCCGCTGGCAGCAAGTTGGAAACCATTGAAGAGAGTGCTTGCTTGGAGATAAATGCAACAACAACAACAACGACACACTCTGCTGATTACTTTAACGGCAATAACAACGAACAACAGACTGCGGCCCCAGAGCTAATCATAAACCTCGACGACAGCAGCAATAGCAATGGCGCAAAAACTGCAGTTCCACCGCGATTGGCGCGCAAACGCAATTACGAAGAGGATACCGCCACATTGCCATCCATGCAGGATGCTCCGTTGGTGCCCGCGATGCGTGAGGTCAGCGCGCCACGCACATTGCCCCCGAAAAAGTCAAAACTGCGTGGAATACCTACAAGACGCAGCTCTCAGCTAGAGGAAGAACAAAGTTTGGCTATGATGACGCCGACGCCGCTTCTGCTAGACAATGCGGTAGTAGGCATGGCCAGTGAGGAATCCGCGGCAGCTACAACGGCAGGAAATGTTATGGAACCAGCGGTACCACTCATTACGGAGGCCACAACCGAAGCCGCAGCAGCGACACCTGCACGCATTCTAACGCGACGTCGCTCCGTACGCATGCAACAAAACGGCAGCAGCACAATTGATTACTGAAGCAGGAAGGGAAACAGAAGCGGGAGCAGCGGCAACGGACTTTTAAAAAGAGCGTGCTAATATTGCATTCGGATATCAGATGGTTCAATTACATATGATTTTCTCATATTTCTGCCTATGCCTAATACTAATCGTTAATTTTTGACGTTTATTGTGTGAATTGAGATTCAAGAGAGACTTGCGGCTTATCTATATATATATGTCATTACTATTATTATTTTTTTTTCATTTATACAATTGTACTGTAAAATACGTTTATGGTTCTGTTATTGCCCATGCATGGAAGAAAAATACACACTACCTAATTATCGTTAGTAGAAGTCACTGATATACATAAATGTAAACTACACACATGCATATGTATACTATATGTATATATATGTATAGTACGTATAGAACTATATACAATTTTAACAATTATGAAAGCTACAAATTATTAACGAATTGAGAAACACAAAATTTCATCCAATTATATAATAGAATTTATACATATTTTAAATGGCAGTTGAAAAGCTACAAGTTCGAACTCTAATCGTCGTCTAGCTAAATTAGCGTTTAATTGTAAATTAAGTCATTTTTTGTAATACGAGAAAAGTTGTATAAAATAATATAACCTATGTTAAAATAAATTGTTAAGCGTAACGAAAAATTTAATTGCTTTTCGTTTTATTTGATCATAATTTAATTTATGAATCGTTTAATCTTAGCAAAATCTTTCAAAATTCGTTTCAGCAGGTAGAAAATATTTCCAATATCTGTTTTTTTCCGAATATTTGTATTTAAAACTGATTTACCACTGATAAAGTTTTTTTTTTTTCACTTACAGGACAGTTTACGAGTGTCGACTTTTTAATGTAGAGCAATTGATGACTAATGTGCCAAATTTTGACCCACAAATAATCCCTATATCCTTTAAGCTTAATTAAAAGTCAATTAATTTTAAGCTATAAGCATATTTGAACTTTTATTAGATAAGGCTGAGAATATAACAAAATAGATATTTAATTAAGGCGTAGAAAAAAAACCGCAAGTGAGACCCAAAAGAAAGGTGAACAAATTAGTAATAGTTAAGAGATTGGCGTCAATTATATCTGTAGATTAATAATCGTTTAGTTTAAAACCTGTGCAATACTATCATCGGCATGTTGGCCCAATTGAGCGAATGGGAGGAATCCGCATACTTGCTCCGCCTTCACTTTGCTAAGTAGGTCCAGAACGGCGGCGCCATATTCTACTCCGATGGTATGACAGGGTTCGCCAATTATATTGGGAAGGATATCACAGACTTTTACTATGTCTTTTAGTATGTTTTGTCGTTTTTCTTTGGTATCCAAAAATCGCTCAAGCCTCGTAAATACCAGTTCGCATACTAAGTATAAAGGTCCTTGCACTGCTTGGTCGGACGGCAATTCTGGTTCCATGGCTAGAGTGGAAACTGCCTCGGCCAACAAGTCGTATTCCTCTTTACTAAAACACAAGTATGCCATCTTGCATAATTCCTCTGCGCTTAAATTCTCTATTAGATCTAGAGCTAAGTTGACATAAATGTTGGTCGTATTAACACATTGTTCACTGATAAAAGTGGGAAACTTGTGGCAGATCGAGTGAAGGGTATTCATGAACTGCTTCCGCTGCTCCTTATTTTTGGCGAATACCTGCACTTTGGTCATAACCAACTCACACATGAAACATATCGGGCCGTCTTCTCTTTCTTCCAATTCAAAGACTTTAGTCTGATCTTTCTGTTCCTCAATGGCTGTTTCAGCGACGACGGCTAGAAAATGGGTGGGAATACGTATCAGGAACTGTAAATAAATCTAGGTGCGTTTTCTTCACACTTACAATCTTCTTCCATGGTGGAGAGCTTGCACACGTGGATTGCCTTGCATATCCTGTCGGCTGGCATATTCTGAGCCATAAGATCGATAATCTGACCGGCGTGATCTCTAACTATTTGATTGCATACATTTTCCAGTTTCTTCAGTTGGTGACAAACACGTCCTATAGCCCTCTGGATTTCGCCCTTGTCAGTATGGTGTTTTACAATGTGTTGCAAGGTCCTCATTGCCATCTTGCAGGCTTCACATCTGCCCGCTCCCTCAACTTCTAGGCTAACCGCGAACACAGGCTCTACGAATGTGGATTGATCATCTATTATTTCTACTACGAATAAAAAACATTTGTTGGTTACAGATGCTAAAAAATCATTTATTTAAACCTTACCATGGTCGACTAGATCGTACTTTTCCAAGACTTCTACTGAATTACCGACCTCGATGACTGCTAGAAAATGTATCAGGAACTGTGAATAAATTTAATTATATTTCCCGTACACTTACAATCTTCTTCCATGGTGGAGAGCTTGCACACGTGGATTGCCTTGCATATCCTGTTGGCTGGCATTTTCTGAGCCATAAGATCGATAATCTGACCGGCGTAATCTCTAACTATATTATTGCATACATTTTCCAGTTTCTTCAGTTGGTGACAAACACGTCCTACAGCCCTCTGGATTTCGCTCTTGTCGGTATGGTGTTTTACAATGTGTTGCAAGGTCCTCATTGCCACCTTGCAAGCTTCACATCTGCCCGCTCCCTCAACTTCTAGGCTAACCGCGAACACAGGCTCTACGAGTGTGGATTGATCATCTATCGTGTTAAGGGGCTCAACGTCTATTACGTATAGGACGTATAGGAAGCATTTGTTAGTTAAGTATGGTTAATAATAATTAATTTGAACCTTACCAATGACGTCGGGATCGTTCTCTTCCAACACATCTGCTTGATTAAGCGAATAAATAACAGAGGAATTTGGTCATATATTTTGTTTGTGTAGGATTCATTATATTAATACTCACAGTATTCAGATGTTGAGCACAGTTGAATTACAGTGCAGATCTGCCGGCGCGTTTTTTGCTTGATCACAAAATCAATAACCTCTTGGCCATGATTTTCTACCATTTTTACGCAGAGTTTCTTGAATGGTCCCATATTCTGGCACAGTTTATCGAAAGCTTTCAGGATGTTTCCTTTATCGCTATATTTGCTTATTTGCTTTTGCAGTTTTTTCAACAAAGATTTGCACATTTTGCATTGTGGAGCACTTTCTAGGCCCACTTCAGTCGACAACTGAAATTCTTCTGGTTCAAATAGTTCCACATCGATTTCAACTGCTAATGAAAAAATATTACAATTAAAGTTTAGATCAGTTTAGATCAGTTGAGATTAAGGGAAAGTACTAACCATCCTCTTCTTTGTATAACTGGCACATGTTCAGAGTTCTGCATATTTCCTCCTTTGTCATATTCTTCATAACTAAGTCCTTGATCTCATTGGCGTGTAATTGTATCATATTCTGGCATTTGAGTTCGAGATCATTTTTCTTGAACTTGTGACAAACGCGATCCAGTGCCACCTTGATATCGTCATGGTGCTTGATCATTTTTTGCAGTTTCGAGATCACTTTTTTGCAAAGGTGACACTCGACCGACTTTCTCTGCCTATCGACGCTAAAAAGCTGATCTTCACTCTTATTGGTATCGTCCAGGAGTTCGACCTTCAGTTGGAGTGGTAAAAATTCTTCGTAGTCGGATATGGTTTCAAAGGGAAGGCACAAGGTTAATAAGCTACACAATACTTTCGGATTCTTAGCGAATCTTATAAGCTTATCTCCCTGGCTATTAACCAAATTGTGGCATTTAGTGGTCATTTTTCCCAGACGGTCGCAGCCGCTATTCATTTCCTTTCGGAGCTTTTCATTGGTGATGTGAGACTTAATCATTTTTTTAAACATCCTAAACACACCTTTGCACATGGTGCATTGGGGAAGTAAAGAATCAGAGCTGTACTCCAAATCGTTGTTGGATCCAATCGAATCGATACTTAATTGTTGCTCCTCCGGTTTTTCGCCTGTATTGCAGATGTGAATCATACGGCAAACACTCTCGCTATTCACTTGACTCTTCAGCAAGTTGTAGATCACGTGATAATACTGATCGACAACCCGGATACACTCGGTCTGGAACACAAGCGTTTGCTTGCAGAAGCCATTGAGCCTGTTCTTAAACTCGGCCTCGGTGGCATTCTTTAAAAGAGAGTCCCGCAAGTGCTGCACAAATTGCTTGCATTGTGTGCAGTAGAACTGATCGCTTTTGACTGCGAGTAATGCAATTGGATGGGGCTTTGTCTTTGGGCTCTGGCAGATGTTAACAACGTGGCAAATGTCATTCGAATGGAGATGCTGATTGGTCAGCTCATATAAGTCATCGAAATATTGGACGACGAGGGTGACGCAGGTATTCGACAGACTCTCCAGGCTGTAGCACGCGTGGAGCAGATTTTCGATCATGTCCACTCGCTTGATGGACATGAACTTCTCCTTCCAGGCGAGTGTCAGCAGGTTGCAGGTGCAGCAGGACAGCTGATCAGGCTGTTCCACACAGTCACCTAAACTAGCGTCCACTGCATCTTCGTCACTGTTCATCAGCATTTCATCGATCCTGTCGCTGTTGCATAACTCAATTACGTTGCAAATTTGCTGTGAAAATAGTAATAATAAATACATACACAATATATAATATCGGTATAGCCCACCTCGTGACTCATTCGCGAGGACATCAACTCCTGCAACTCCGACAAGGATGTCCTTGTATTTGTTGAGCATTCGTGCTTAATCGAATCCGTGGGCATCTGATTGCAGGATTTGTCAAATATTTGTTGCAGTTCCGATTCAGCGTTATCGAAGGGTAATCTATTCCGCGCTTCCTCGATCATATCCTTACATGTCTGACATACAGGACTAGCGTCCAACGGTACCGAACGCCGTTCCCAGATATTTTGGACACAGAATGTTGTTGCTTGACAGTCCTTCGCATTGCTAAAGATTTGGTGGGGTTACAAGGGTTGATAAGATTAATTTATCCAAGTATTGGTCAAAGTTTTGTATTTTGTGATTATTCAGTAACTAAAAACAAGTATATAGATTCGAATCCCAATCTGCTGTATGGGGTCAGGATTACGATTGCGAATTATCAGTACCATTTAAAAAGTATTGATATTGTGTTCTATATTTATGATAATTATAATAATATTAGTAACTGTTATTAAAAATACCATCAGTCGAATAAGCGCATTATTAAAATGAAGTATTATAGTGGTAAATTAATCATGGTGTTTGCTTGTAAATAATCGTAGTCGAACCGCACATTAAAAATTATAAATAAGTTTGTAACTGCTTTAGTGGTAAAACTGTTGTAACAAAAATGTGAAGTAAAATAAGTCATTGTGTTTATTATAATAATAATATAACACAAACTATTCAACTACCAGCAGAATTCATTTTTCCGTTAGATAAGGTTCTTAAAGGCGTTTTTATCGTAGTTTGTCACTGTTTTCTTTATTTTAGATATTTGAATACAAACAAATTAACGAAGGATTTTCAAAATAAATTTACCAGATATTCGAATGAATCTTAAATGTTATGCTAACCCATCATTTAAATATAATATTATAACTATGAAATTTTTGATATATATACGAATATATATTATGTTTGATCTTACCTGAGATTTTTGCACCAATTTTCTGGCTGCACATTGCACTTGCTCTCAGTTATCTCCTCAATGGGAGTGGACGAAACGAAAGCGACTTAAATGGTAATGAAAAAAAAAAAACAAAAATATATTTAACAAATAATAAAAATAGTGTCGAACAAAATAATAACAAATACTAATATTACTAAATATTTATTCTAAAGCAGAATAAAAGTAAAACATTTTAGTCAAGAAAGTAAAACATTATTCCATCCATCTCAGTGCTCAAGTATGAAGGTTAATTTTCTTCTTATTATTAATTATTATTAATTCAATAATTAATATCAATTCGAACTGCATTAAAAAATGTAGAGTTTGACATATATCTGCGCTTAGCTGCTTCTTTATTCTTTATGTGATTCACAAAAGAGATTTAACTTAAGATTCACTCTCGTATATTTATTATCTTAAATACATATTTATTATATAAAATATATATATTTATTATATTAAATACATATATTTATTTATTCCTTTTTATAACTAATTCACTTTGTTATTGCACTCTGACTCACTGCATAGAATCACAGCCACAAAGGCCGAGGGACCCGCAGATCGCATTTTATTTTGTAGCTCTTTAGTTTAATAATCTTCAAATGAAATTCAAAAAGGAACTGCAACAGCGAAGTCTCGCCTTGTTCTTATATACGAACAGGCATGAATAAACGAACTAGTTCATGCAGCCAAGAACTAAGTTTGAATCATTCATCCTAATTTGCGGTTGAACCGAGTCCAATAATTCTGTTAAGTAACACTATACGACAAAATACAATTTATGTTCTTCCCAATAATGAAATACATTTATATGATTGATAAATATGCAAAATATTATTCTCAAATAATTTTTGTGGATTCCATTTGGACAAAAATGATTAATCTGTGGTTGTTGTTAAATTATCCAAAACTGATAGACTCCGATATACATTCCAATTAGTTTTCAGATAGGATACATTCCACTTAGAGAACTTAGATGGATATTTCATAAAACCCATATACATTTCTTCTCTTTTTTAAAAATACTATAAAAATCCGTTTGAAAAATAAAACAAATGTTTGTTAATTTTTTTCTTTTAGCACTTTCGACAATTTTGTTCATTTATTTAATATTATTATATGCTTAATTAATACATAAAGTCCTATGTATTTAGTGTTGTTGCTTTAAATTAATTTTAATACAAACTGCAGTGGTTAGTGAGTGTTTTTAATAAAGTTTTTATCTCTCGTCTCGGTCAAAATTTTCTCCATTCAAGTCTGTTGCCAATTTCGGTTCCGCCTAAAGAAAACTGCATCGGAAATACGAAATTGGAAACAGACTTGATTATTTATATATTTTTTTTATTAATTTTCAGATCAAGTGGCCTTTCGGCTTGACTACATTTTATAATATCTCTTTAGTATTTTTGTATAGATAAAGCGAATAAGACTTAATTAACCAGGGAAATGGGAGAATTATATTTAGTGGGAATTTTTTTTTATAGGTTCTAAATCAATAACAGAGAAAAGTGTATATATTAAAAAGTAAATAACAAATTCTAGGCAGTCGAATGGCACAAGGGTAGGTACACGGGTACTACAAAACTGGGAGGGACCTAAGCAATGGGTGTGAAAAATTATTTTAGAGTTGTATTATTTTTTAGCATTTGTTAGTATTTTGAATCTGAAGTTTTGCCTAAATGTTGAAAATTTCGATTATGATTCCTTGCACATTATTTGGAAAATTTCAACTAGTCAATATTAAATGTAACATTAGTATTAGATTAAGTTTATGTTCTTGCTTTAAAACTAATTTACTAGACGCTGCTTCTTCTGCTCAGTTCTGTGGCTCGTAGCTCGTATCAAGTAGTTAGTAGTATGTAATAAAAAGTTGTTATAATAGGTACATGTGGGTAATGCTAGGTATCAATTAGTATAATCATAATTAATATAATTATTATTATTTTTTGTATTGTGTGTATATATGCATATATATAACAAATATATATGTATGCTTTATATAAAAACAAAGAGTTTGGTTTTCTTATCGCTCGTACTCTATGTGGTTTTAACGCTAGGTTTATTATGAAGGTTTATAAAAGTATTTAATGCTTCGAAAAGCCGAACTCTTAAATGGCTTTGGTATGTTTTTTTTTTAGTATTTTGTTGTTGTTCTTGTTTTAGTTGTTCTTTGGGCTAAGCTAAGCAAATATACAAAAGCTACTTAAACGTATATCATGTACCTGATGTATCTAATATTATATATATATATATATATATTTAAATGGTTAATTTTTTCTGGTTTATCCGTAGGTTTTCCTGCTCTGTTCGTCAACATAAGAATTAGCTAAGAGTTACTTACAAATGTGGCCGACTTAGATTAGGTTTCAACACTCACACATATGCACACATTTACACACACACACACACACATACACACATACGTAACATGGGCAGTAGTTTTTATGGAACAGTGTGCGCATATTTATTTTTGCCTAAATATTTAACAGCGAGCGGCATTTACAAAATTTGATTTATTTTTTATATATTTCAGTTTTTTTTATTTTTTGTATTAATTTCTTATAATTTTTTTTTTTTTTTTTTGAGTTTAAGGCCGTTGTTGGAATTTGTAGTTAATTAGCATAGTAAATATACATATATGTTTTTGTTGTTTCTTTGTCTATTGGAAGGTCTACAATAAAGCGCAGCGACCCGTCCATCATAGGCAGCACACACTGTTACATTTTCATAGTTAACGTAAAATAAATTTGGTAGCTAACATACCTTAAAGCTAGGTTTTGACAAAAGACGAATGGTGGAAAAAATGAACAGCGCTCAAGCGTTTATGAGTATAGTAAAAAAATCGTACTCCCCCTCTACCCCAATTATTATGTTATTATGGTATAATACAAAAAACATTATCGATATATATTTTGCCTACGATTAGCTAAACCCATTCCGACAGACGTTAAAGCAAGCGGCTCAGCACGTGGCTGAGCAGCAGCAGAGTGAGATTCGCATAGAAGGAGCAACCCTTGCCGCACAGCTTGATAGCGCTCTCCTGCAAAGAGAGAGGGAGAGAGGGAGGCTTGAGCTAAGAGAATGAGAGAGGGAAATCGAGAGAATAAGACTTACGTTTGCATGACGACTGATGCAGCTCTGCGGACGAACTCGATTGAATTCGCGTGCGTGCTTGTAACAGGAGAAGGTCTCGTTGACTCCATAGGGGTAGTTGATCTGCGAGGGATTGACAGTCAGCACCAGGGCCACATCGCGCGGACAGAGCTGATCGATGACCAGCAGTATCAGATTGCTGTTCGGTATGGGCAGCACCACAAATGGCCGCTCGCATGCATGCGCTGTCATATTGTAGACAACGTTGTCCTGCTCATTGTAGAGAGTGTAGAGCTCCCGCTGCATGTCGCAGGACTTGAGGCGGGTGCGGCGGAGCGTCAGTTCGCGCAGCCAGGCGGGATTCTTTGACTGGCTGTTATCCTCCGGCTCCGGCTCCGTACCATTCACATCCATATACACATCGTTATAGTGCGCCGATATACCCGGCGCCAATCTCATCAGTTGCACAATATACCACAGCACCGTATGCAGCAGCCATTTGCCGACGCGCAGCAGGTGGAATATCGGCTGTCGGGGAGCAGCAAAATGGCGGACATTACAAAAAGTTACAACTCATACTTAGACGTGTATTTTAATCGAAATTTTATAAGTAAAAGCTTTAAGCAAACATTTGCTAGGAGCTTCTTTTTGATGCAAAGCATGTTAGGTAATAAATTACATAATCGTTAATCTCATTTAGATTGAAATAGGTTTAATTATATTATAACCAGGGCTGCAAACCCCAACGGAAAACTTTCAGGGCTTACGTTTGAGATTTAAATAATTCACTCGATTCTTAATTTGCTTGTTCATGATTGAATTTTGGTTTTTTCCTAAATTTAGAATATAGAATAGATATAGTATAGTATTGGGGGTGATAAATAATTCACTCGATTCTTAATTTGCTTGTTTATGATTGAATTTTGGTTTTTTCCTAAATTTAGAATATAGAATAGATATAGTATAGTATTGGGGGTGATAAATAATTCACTCGATTCTTAATTTGCTTGTTCTTGATTGAATTTTGGTTTTTTCCTAAATTTAGAATATAGTATAGTATTGGGGGTGATAAATAATTCACTCGATTCTTAATTTGCTTGTTCATGATTGAATTTTGATTTTTTCTAAATTTTGGTGGAATATAGTATAGTATTGGAGGTCCAAAGCAGTTCAAATTTAACCCGATTTGCAGCCTTGACTACAGTGATAAGTCTTAATAAAACAGCAAAAGGCAGATGCAAGCAGTTATAGAAATTTGCACAGCGTTGCCAGCTTATTAAAAAAAGGTTGGGCTAGATTGCAGTGCCGGTCAATGTGTACCACTTAGCTGGCAGTTAGCTGAGATTGTAAACTTTACCGGGACGATAAAATGGGTTAAGTGTTGTTCCTCGAAAGTGTGGCCTAAATAAATCATATTATCTGTGTGTAGATTTACTTACAGAGAGCAGTGTATTGGATGCGTTGACCTCGGTCTTGGACTGAAAGCACACAGCTTGATAGTCGTATACAATGACCCGCTTGTATACCCTTTCCTCTACCAGGCGCATCATAATAGCGCCATTGATTTCACCAAAAAATCTTCCAGTTTCGTGAACGCGCGAAGAGATGATCACATAACCATTGTTATCGAGTATGTAGCAGTCCTTATCATCGACAGCACAGGCCTGGAAAAAATGTATTTGTACCATCGAGAACTAAATTATTGAATTATAGAGTACTTACATTGCCGGTGATATTGTGGAAGAGCTTGTAGAATGCCGAGTGCTGGAATTGGAATCCAACGACCGCAGCGGGACCCGTTTTATTGCCCTCACGGTGGAAGATGGCGTTACTGGCAGTTACAATAATTTCGGAGCCAGTTTCTGGGAAAGAAATCAGATAAGTATGAATCGATTTAATGGTAGGGTTCTCTGACTTACCACCAGCATCGAAGGGTACCGAGTAGACAAAACTCTTCTTGTTCACAAAATATTGGTCCACAGCGCGTTTGTACCAGATCTCATCGATGGCGCGCTTATTATTCTGACTGAAGGTCTCCCTGAAAAAAAAAATAGAGGGTATAGAAGGTATTTACAGAGGGAATACCAAGACTTACCCTACACTCGGTTGTTCAGCCATGTTCGAGTGAAACTCGTGCCAGCGGGTTAAACCACTGTGCGTGGCCAGAAAGGCGATGATGATGCCGAATCGCTGTTTGAATTCGTGTCTGTTGGAACAGAAGTCGATATATTAGTGATGGTACGATATGTAAGCCGTTGCAAATTAGTATGATACATCATATACATATATACAATATTGTTAGTTTAGACGAAGTTTCTGTTTACCTTGGCAGCAAACCCATTAGTACGGCTATTGGGCTTGATGCGCTTACGCTAGAGAGGGTATTTGTATTGTATTTCGATTTAGACATTATGAAAGGCATTATGTTATGTGGTTGAAGAGTTTGGGGGTTCATAGATTGCAGTTTTCATTTGTGGGTGCAAAAAATTCATTATGAAATAGACAAACGACAACAACAACGATACACAAAAGTTCGGCATAAAATGCAAATAAAAGTGAGAAAAAAGAAAGGTGTACACATAAATTATAATGGTTAATATGTTCAGCCACTGGCAAGGGATAACTACGCCCCTGGCAAGGCGTTTGTTGACTGTACTTGATGTGTGAAACAAGTCAAGTCTGGCTGCCGATCCACCCCATCCCACTTACCTCTTCTCCTCCTTATCGCGCGAATTGAAGCTCGTGAGATTCGAGAACCATTTGGTGACGCGCGCATCATAGACGAGGGATTGCATTAGCTGGCGATCGCCTGTAATAAGAAAAGTTTTCGCATTAGCCGATCGATACTTTTCATTAGCATCGTTTCCATCAGCCCCTGGCAGCGTTTCCACTGCCGTCACATCAATATGCAACGTCTTCACTGTGCTGCAGTGCAAACGTGCGAATCCATTTATACGTACAGATCCAGAAATCAAAATTGTTTAAACAAGCTTTGTACAAAATAATATTAAATACTAAATGTGTTTTTCTCATGCATTTCCATTCAGTGCAAATTCCGCAGCTAACTTGTGGCAACACTCACACAAACGTACATAAAGTGACATTTAGACAGGTGAAAAACAAAAGTTAAGAGTACATATATCGTATATACATATACATATATATATATAGATATCAGGCTTATCCGATTTGCTGTGATAATGTGGCAACAGGTGTGCCAAGAAATGTAAACGAAATGGAGGTGCAGGTGCAAAGTGCAAAGCTGAAAGTTAAGTTAATGGTGCTACAGGTGAGTGCACATATCGGTGATTCGGGGGGCGGGTCTGGGAGGCGGGGGGTCTTGGATGTTACAACTTGACTTGGCTTTGGTATTCGTTACTCACAATAGTAGCTTTCTTTTTCATTGATTGATGGATAGCGGCCAGTTGATGAGTTGTTAGCTGTGAATTTGCATGATTATTGAAATCGTAATCGAAATTTGCAGTTTTTTTTTTTTTTGTTTATGTTTTGTAATATTTGTATTTTTCTTTCTAGCAAAAATTTATTAAACGGAACAACAAACACAATAAGCAAAACTTAGTTGAAATGCGTCAACAGCGGCGTATTTGTTATTAAAGCAATACAGGAACAAAAAAAAAAAAATGAAAATAAATGAGAAAAAAAGAAACATATTTTATTTGCCATTTGGGTGGACTTACAGAAAATGGCCGCCGCATGCTCCGGGGGCAAAGCGCTTCGACTCGATGGCCAGTGCCAACCTGGCTCAGACATACGGTCCACAAAATACAAAAGTTCTGTTTCGGGAGTGCGGAATGTCTTGTTGGTTTGCTTGCAAAACAGCCTGAAAATGGGTGGGAAGAATGTTTGTTGTTTCCACTAGACGCGTTTCCACTTGCTGCTACTTACCAATCGGGATGAATCTTCCAGCGCTTGCCATCGAAGAAGCTGCGTATATTTTTGCCCGTTATATAAGTGCGATGTATATCTTGCTCGGTGCGTGGTTCAATGCGACTCACTCCATACAGCTCGGGATAGGTAATGACGAGCGTAAATGGGGTATTCTTGATAGCTGTCCAGTAATACTGGCGCTTGACGCGAGCCACCCGTTTCTATCGAACATTCGAAAACGTTATCGGTATCGAAAAGTGTGAATGAATGATCTCGAATGACTTACCATTTCATCGAAATGATTTTTCACCAACATCCATTTGCTGCCAGTCGATTGATTGATTATAGAATCGCGTATCTAGGAGTTACAAAATTTTGAATATTATATATTTTTTTTTAAATAGTTAAGAGCATGTTAGGCGTACCGTCATTAGCACTGGATTAAAGTCTCTGGCGGCTCGATCGTCATCCAATATCTCGACTTCAATCATGTCAACGCTATTGTAAGCTGGCTTTAATATATAACCTTGGAACTGTAAGCGAACAGTGTTAGAAAATGTTTCATAGCTAAATGTATTTCTGTTTTATACTCACAATTGGACGAAAATCTGGATGGAATAGTACATAACCATTGTTGGTTACTATAAACGCATAACCATTCACGCCAAGCTAGGAAGATATTTGTTTAAGATGAAATAATTTGGCTGTTTTGCAACACTGGAACTTACCATAAAAGGCGATAACAGCTTTTTAATATCATTAATGGGCACATCGGTGCCAGCCACGCCCAATATGTTTGCGATTCTTGTCTATGCATGAGGAAGAATTTTAGGTATATTTAACAAAATGTTTTCAAAATATTTGAATCAGAACATTTACACAAGTTGGATTTTTAAATGTATTTTGTATTTTTTTTTTTTTTTTTGGTTTTGTTTTTAGCGCAAATACAAGTACAAGTACAGAGAATTTTTTATTGTTTGCATGTTAATCAAATACTGAAAATGAATTGAATTTGAAGTTGATAAATGGCATTGCTAGTACAGAACGAAATTTTGATTCGGCTTACACGTTATGGCAATTCAAAATAGGAAATGATAGAGAAAATGAAAATCAAAATTAGGAAAAAGAAGTGAAGAAAATGTTTATGCAAATACATATGAAAAGCATTTGTTTTTACTACGAATACAGTTACAGAGAGTTCTTCTCAAATGGCATTAATATTATCTGATTGATCTTTACAATTACAAATACAATTTATGAAAAAGTTTTTAATTAGGCTTTTAGTAATTTGAATTGAGAGCGTTAGGCTAATTACATGGCTAGCAGAATAGTACTAAGAGCGTATGAGAGCGTTGAGTGGCTGTGTGAACCGAAATAACGCAGTGTTAAAAAATATCCAAAATAAGTTACAAAAATTTAGCAAAATTTCAGGTTAGACGCTTTAGCAAAGAAGAAGTAGAATAAAATATTACAATTTACAATTGAATTATTATTAATTTCATTGAATTGAAAATCAAACTTAAAAAGATAAAAAAGCTGTTTACAAGGTGTGAGTTATTAATTTTTTTTTTCATTTTTTTCAGGACGGGGGGGAAAGTATCGCACAATAGGTGAGTGAACTTTGCGCACTTGGAAGAATACAAGTTTTGATTTTGGCTTGTTTGTATTGAGTGTTTCATGTAGTTGTTGGTGTTGTGTTTTTCATAGTTTTTATACCCTTCACACAGTAACATAACGGGTGTGTGTGTGTGTGTGTGTGTGCGTGTGAGCGTGTAGCATACCAGTGGAAAACTCGTGTTAGCGCGCTTAATCAGTGGAAAGAGTGTATTAATTAGACGAGTCAGTGGAAACAGTGTGTTAGTGGAAACAGTTTGTCAATGCGCCGAGTCAGTGGGAACACAGTATTAGTGTGCTGAACTGGTGGAAACACCGTGTTAACGCATCACAGCAGTGGAAACGAGCTGAAAATTGTTATCTGTAGTTGCATCTACTGTTCTATAATACGAAGCTTTAACCATCGCGAGGACTTAAGAGAGATCGAAGTGTTTTGTTTACCAGTTGCAGCTAGGTTAAAGTTCAGACTAGACAGTTAGTAAAACTTGCAGTTGCAGTTGCCTAAGAATTTGATCGAGTGCCCGTTAACAGCAGTTAGGAAAAGCGTTACATATAGAACTTAGTCTAGGATTACGGAGAAAAGAAAACATAACAATTATTTCATTTGAAAATCAAGCAATTGTTGGTCAATAGCTGTAAAAAAAGACGAAAATCAAAATGCAAGTAAGACTTAAGATCAATGATAGGAGGATGGAAAATGGACGTGGTTATCAAAAGAAAATCGTAGGTGGTGCTCAATTGGAAAGCAAAAACAAAAAAAGTTTTTTTTTTATTTCTTTTAGGAAAAATAACATGCGGCACAGACGTTAATCGAAATAAATTTAAAAATTTAAGTTTGAAAATTTTTGCAAATTTTAAAATTAAATAATTTGTTTTTATTTTTATTTTTTATTTTTGATTTGGTTGCAGTTGTTGTTGCTTAAATTTATAAACAATTTACTCACAACTTGAAGGTTTATTTTCGCAGCCGGATTTATATCGGTCGTTAGATTAATGAGCTGTGAATTTGTATTGGTAGTATTTAATAAATAAATGTCTAGAAACAAAAGCAACTTAAATATTTGGGGTGTACGCACCTAGAAGGCGCAGCTGGGATCAATTTAATTACTGGGTGTGGGTGGGGTGTATCAAACTAAGCTGAAACTAAGGTGCCTGCCTAACAAATGCCGTCCTTTGGGCTGGTTCTGATTCTTATGAAGGGTATAAAAACTTAATCAATCAATGCCTTCCAATACTGGTTCTAGTGTTGTAAATGTGTTTGTATGTTTCTGTTTTAGTTTCAGTTGATGTTGTTGGTATTGTTGTTGTTGTTGTGGTTGTTAGTGGATCATATGCTCTATAGGGCCTCAGCACTAGTCTAAGATTTCTTCTTTTTTTTTTTCTTTTTTGGTTTTTTGTTTTTTTGCTGTTGTAGTTTTTCAAGCTTTCCATTCATTGTACTTACTAAACATCAATGAATACGGCATCTAACATTGATCGGGATTTCTATTGGGAGTACTTAACCAATTCAACTATAAACGAGTACGAATACTTAATATGTATTTGGGCTCTAGGCCACGCGGCTTAAAACCGATATGTTGTTGTAGTTGTAGTTGTAGTTGTAGTTGTTTTTGGTCTAACGTAAAACAACAAATGTTAAATTCTACTACTCAAAATGCTAGATAATAATAATTTACGATTACGTTAAGTAAGTAGTAACTAGGCATAGCTATATGGTAATTATGGTACGTTTACGAATATATAAAGAAAATTTGTATATGATATAATTTATATAATTACGTGGTATATCGTTAAATACTTGACCAATCGAATTGCAATTTGGAATTAAGAGTTATTTGTTTGTTTTTGTTTTTGTTTTTGTTTTTGATTTTGTTTTATTTATATATAGGTATATATAGATACTATATGTATTTTGATAGTACCTAGTACGAGTACGTGGTCAACTATAATGGCAAAAAATTTGCTAATAAAATAGCATGGTCCTAGACCATGTTAGCTAGAGTTATATACGAACGAGTAGGTATAGTAGTTAGTTATATAAGTATATCGGTTAAATATGGAATAGGTATGCATGTTATGTAGCGCAAAGTATAACAAATTGTTTACTTTAGTCATATATAAGTATATTGATATACATATTTTGGATATATATATACTTGAATAATATAATTATATTGAATTCAATACGATATATGCGATTAAATGGCGTATATAAAACGTTTCGCTTAAAGAGCAGCAATTACTTTTACTCAAATCTCAAATTTGAATTAGAAATTTTGTAGGTTTGTTAGAATTTGGCATTATAGTTTGTACCTCACGTGTTTGCAATTCCCAGAGTGCTTCATTTATTAAAACTTCTTCGGTGATATTCTGTGGTATAGTTGTGTATAGTTTTGGTTGTAGTAGTAATAGTAGTAGTAGTAGTAGTAGTAGTAATAGTAGTAGGTAGTTGTGTGTTACATATGTATATATACATATACATATATAACGCATAAAATATTAATATAGTAGTAGTATATAGTGAGTTTTTATATAGATAGATTATGGTTGGGTACTGGTTTTCTTTGCTTCTCTTTTCTTATATGTATCGATAGCTATATAGCTATATATTGGTTATCGATAGCTTCGATGATGACAAAGAGAGAGAGAGAGAGACAGATAGATATATATAGAGAGAGAGAGAGAGATAGGGAGCACAATGATTGCGACATTATCTGCGGTGCGACGTCGGTATGTCTTTTGATCAGATTTGGCTAAGAATTTTGGCAGTGCGAACTGTTGATATTTGATATTCGATTTGCTTTCTGAATTCACTCCCGATCGGGCATTTAAATCTATTTAGGATTGACTTACCGCGTTTTCGCGACGATCATATATGGGCATGGAAACGGTGGTCATAAATTGATAGACATCGGAGTCTACTGGTTGGTTCCAGCTCTACAAAATACATACGTATATACATATATATATATATATATATATATTTATAAATATTGATATATGAATATTAGATTAATTAAATAGGTATAACTTTCACCTCCTTCATGCGCCGATATTCGCGTCTGTGCGTTTCACTGGGCTCCAACATGCGATCGTGTACTTTCCAGTATTCCAGGACATCGGCCTTTTGGTCCGCGCACTGCTTGATGTCCCACAGGTAGTCGGAGAGTTTTGTATCCTAGATAGCATTAAACGATTGAAGGCTTTTCGAATTTGGATTTTGTTGGTTAGTGGCCCTAGGCTATTACCCACCTCGAGGTCCGCATAGACCTGTGTCCAAATGACCGGATGATCATGCCTACCCAATACCAGAGGTCTAGCCATAACTGGTATATAATTTAATACCATTTCGCGCACCTCAGCCGTATCGCTGAGATGCACATAATAGCCCTGATTCTCGCATGCCATCCACCGTATATCATCCCAATTCGCCACCTCTTTGCCAATCAGATAGGTGAACACACGCACCGGCTTATAGGGCGGATCGCGCCAATTGTGTAACTGGAAGACCTCTTGATTATTCTCGGGTGCCCCATCACCAATGATCATAATCGCCTGATTGCAATTCGCGCCGCGCGAATTAAGCTTCGTCTCTTCCAATATCTCGAAGGCCCTTGTCAATGCAGCGGTATAATTGGCAATCGATGTGGGTTTAAACGATTCAATCCCTTCTTTTAGTTCACGTATGTTGCCCAGATTTGCCTGGATGCATTTCGAAGATTGGTAAAAACGGAACGAATTCGGGTTTTGTTTGTTTTATGGGATTGTTGGGTTTGAAGCCGCATTGATTGTGTGTATATTGATTCAATTTGTTTGATTGTTTGTTGTGGGATAAAGAAAAATCAGATTGCAAATTGAAAAATCAAATAACAATGAAAAGAAATGATAGTCAAATAAAATATATATATACTTGAATCAGTGTGTCCTCGAAGCATCCGACAACTGAGGTCACGTTCCTATCAAAGGTGAAGATGTTCACAAAGTCATTTGTACCTAATGTATCAAGTATAGTATTGACAACATGCTTTGCGATATCTAGCCTCTGTCCCAACATTGAACCAGATCCATCCATTAGGATAATAATATCCTTTGGACTCGTCGCCGCCTCCATGTACCAAGAGCGTAAACGGCAATCGTATAGATCAACCGGTACGTCCTTCTTCCATTTCGATGCAGGGAATTGACGCATAAAGCCTGTCGAACTGCCAAAAAATTGCCACGACAAACTTGGATCGTTTTTATAATTATCACGAAATATCTGATCCAAATTCTCCGACCATTGAATCGCTTTTATAACATCCGATGCTGAGTGTGTGAGTGTGTGTGTTGTGTTTGTATTCGAAGTCGTATTCATGTTTCATTGTGAATGTATTCGATATGTTTCGCCGATGATAGGTGGTTGTTTTTTTTTTTTTTTTTTTCAAAGAAACGGGAAGAATTTGTATATAAAAATTGATTAGTTTTCTTGTTGGGGATTCGATCTAAGACCTAAATGTACATCTCTCTGGAAATTTTGTATTTTAAAGGAGTCGTGAAGGCGTTTCAAAACATAGCACAAGGCAGTGCAGGCACAGGTGTATATGCGCGTGTTCTTGTGTGTGTGTGTGTGTGAGTGGGAGTGTGTGCCAGTGGGTGTGGACGTGGGCGTGGGCGTATTGCACGTGTGTGTTACAGTGGCTTAGTTGGGTGTTGTACGGTTTTTGGCAAAGCATTCCGCGTGTTGGCAATTAACATTCACTGCGCCACGCACGCGTCCCCAGCAACAATTCGCAACACGGCATCCGCGTCGAGGGCGGTGGAAAACTTCGATTCTTATAGAGATGAACGCGTTTGTAAACTCCCTAACAATCTTATTTTAATATGAACTCCAAGCCAACAGATTTATTGTAGGGTATCATATTATGCTCTCTGAATTGCTTAGCTAACAGGCTCTTTAAACTCTTAACTATATTTGAATAAGTAATTTTTTAATATTAACTTTATCCAAACAAAATAGATTTTCATCCATTATAAGTGTTTTTTTTTTGTGATTATCTCTCCTAATGCAATTGGCACTCAAGAAACTTTGCTAAAAATGCGCATTTCACGCGCTCATCTCTAGATTATCGGCCATTAGGTACAGTTGTGTGCGCAGAATGCGGCGATGCGTTGCTTGCGTGGGCGCGCGTGCGCTTCTTGCGGCGCGCATTGACTTAAGCGGTTGAAAATTGAAAAAGAAAAAGTCGCTACATACGAGAAATGTTAACGGTCAACGGTTAACGGTTAACAGTGAACGGTAACTAATTAGCATACAGCATACGAGAGAGACAAACAGACTTAGACTTAGTGCTACGTTAAGACAGCTAGACAGAGACAGATATAGAGACGCAGTGTGTTGGCATTGTGTGTGCTCTTGTGTTGAAGCTTTTACATAGACATTCGACACGCAGTGTGCTTAACAAAGACAGCAACAGTTACATTTACGATTACAGAGGTGTATAGAGAGATACAGAGAGAGAGAGATACAGATAGTTGGAGAAAGAAACAGAGCGAGAGAGAAAGAGAGAGAGAGAGAGAGCGATAGATGTTATGATCTTAAGCACGGTTCAAACCTCGATCGAACACATTCACCGGCACGTGCACCGAACTGACGCTAAAATTGACCGGCGTATTGTGGAACTCCGGCCGCGGCTCTAGCACCAACACCTTGGGCGGCACATAGATCAGCGGCTCGCCGATCTGATCGTCCATATCCGGTGGCGTCGTCGGTGGTGGAGGTGTCGGTTCTCCCGGTTCCGCCATCTGTTTGGCATTGTAGTACGAAAACATCTTGTCTGCCATATCATTTTGATGCGACAGAGCCGTGTTCTCAGCAGTATCCATAATGCGCTACAAAGGAAGCAGATCATATACAATATACAGAAATATTTGATTGTAATATTACTGGGGAGGTTTACTTACACGCACGGCGCTCACTTTTAGATCCATCATCATTTCTATTTCCTTCGCCATTGACTCGACAATTGCGCTTCCATCTCGCGACACGACTTTGGCGTCTTTGAAGCTCTGCAAATATTTGGTTTATAGATTTATTTGTATTACAATTGCGAGAATGAGTGCTATTATTCATTATCCAAATATTATAATGGCTTTGCGATGCATTAGAATTTTATAATTAAATTTAAGAGGTTCCTATTTCTGTGGAAATCGGATTTTCTGTGTAATAAAATTAAAATTACGAAAGCTATCATTAGATAGTTCTTTGGAAATCGAATTTCCCGCTTAAAGAAAGTACATTTTAAATAAAATATTTATTACGAAAGCTAATATTAGATAGTTCTGTGGAAATCGGAGTTTCCGTTTAAAGAAAGTAAACTTGTAAAAAATATTTATTACGAAAGCTATCATTTGTAAGTTCCGGGAAAATCATTATAATTTTTTAAATAAATTTAAGATTATGATCACATATGTGTCACCAATTGGTTTTGCGACTTTTAGGTTCGTATTTCTGTGGAAATGGGATTTTCTGTGTAATAAAATTAAAATTACGAAAGCTATCATTAGATAGTTCTGTAGAAATCGAATTTCCCGCTTAAAGAAAGTACATTTTAAATAAAATATTTATTACGAAAGCTATCGTTAGATAGTTCTGTGGTAATCGGAGTTTCCGTTTAAAGAAAGTCAACTTGGAAAAAAATATTTATTACGAAAGCTATCATTAGTAAGTTCCGGGAAAATCATTATAATTTTTTAAATAAATTTAAGATTATGATCACATATGTGTCACCCATTGGTTTTGCGACTGTTTAAAGAGTTTCGTAGATCGGTGAAATTCGAAATTTCCGTTTAAAGAAAATAAATTTGCAATAAAATTAAAATTACAAAAGATATCACTAGGTGGTTCTTTGGAATTCGGATTTTCCGGTTGAGCACAATACATTTTTAATAAAATATACTTTACGAAAGTCTTCATTAAGAAGTTCTGTGGAAATCGAATTTTCAGTGTAATGAAAGTAAATTTCAGTAAAAATATTTTTACGGAAGCTAGTTGTGTGAAATCGGATTTTCCGTTTAAAGGAAGTACACTTGTTAACAAAATATTTATTACGATAGCTAATATTCGATAGTTCTGTGGAAATTAAAAATTAAAATTACAAAAGCTATCATTCGGTATTCATGTAGTAGAGAAAATAGTTAAACGGTTCTACGAAGACACTGCCAAGGCCCATTGGTAAGCAAATGGGTGTGAATAGATAAATTATGCAAGTGCTTCCGCCTATTTGCCACATGTGGCAGTTGGTTTGGCGCCAGCAACGCGATTCCATTAGAAAATCCAATTGCGCTGACTAAAAATAAATTAGACAGCTGTCCCATGCAGCGGCAGCTACTGACCTCATAAGGCAGACAACAACTGGGTTATCCCCAAGGGGGACGGGCAAGGCGGGGGGTAGCTTGTTGTTGTTGCTGTTGTTGTCAGACACGCCGCATGCTTCAAACATTTTGTATATACAATTGCCTACTCAGCCAACCTTTAACCCAAATATGACGTCTCTGCCTCAGTCGCAGCCGCAGTCGCTGCTGGCGCCGGCGTCGGCGTCGCCAAACGTCAACAACAAACAATGGGAAGACACAGTGGGAAAAATCAATAGGGCGACTCACCTCTTGCACCTCCTTGCGCCTGGTGATAAAATCGCCCAGTGTAATGAGCTCCAGGCCCAGCTTGTCCGCCCAGGAGTGCACGCTATAGTGTAGATAGATATATATATGTATATAAGGAGATAGATCAGATTTAATGATGCTCTCAGATGCTGAGTGGGTGTCCACTCACAGATTGTAGTTGATTTTTTCGCCATTGACAGCGGCCGCACTGTGGATGAACACAAAGAGGAGGCTCAGGCAGAGGCGACGCCAGGCCCAAAATGGTCTCGCCATATTGCTGTACTGGCTGGTCCGATCTGGGTCGCGACATATATCCGAACGGGCCTAATTTAATTGTAGCCCAATTTGCTGCACACTATCACACGCACACACACACACTTGCACATGCCATCGGGTTTAAAGGCCTGCCTGCTGCCTGGTGCCTAGCCCCAAAGCGAATGCACAAACATTTTCCCAAGCAACGACTTTTCACTGGCAATTCACTCACGCACTGCACATTTTACAAGATTTTCAACAATTTCCACAAATTTTCATTAAAATTCTACAACTTTTGCACGCTTTTCGCATCCAATTCGCGTGTCGCTGCGCGTGTGAAAATTCGTTTGGTCTGTAAAAAAAACTTTTCTCTGTATACTGCCGTTAGCTGGTTGACGTTTCTTTGACATTTCTGTGTCAGCGATGAGTTCATCGCCTGACCCACATGCGTGCGAGCGAGACAACTGCTTGAGCTGAGCCTTTGACGTACGCCGCGCCGCTCACACCTTGTCCTGCGCCTGCGTTGACATTTGACGCACACGCGCATTGGCTTTGTTTACAGCCGCGGCGGCCCCACAGGTGTTTGTTTACCTGCTCGCGCATCTGCGCTCTCGCTTTGTTGACGTCTGCCAGATGTGCGAGAGCTGACAGCTGAGCGCCACCTGTTGCTTTTGCTGACACCGTTTGACAGTTGGGCTCAATGCGAGGGTTGCAAATCCAACTGCCAAAAGCTCTCATAATTACCGTCCAGCTTTTAGAGCACACCCCTGTGCTTTGCTTTTCGAGCTTAAGCGAAGCTTTGGTTTGACACGGTTGCTTATACTGGTCGCTAGGTGTCGCCGTTGTGTATAAGAACTACGAAATGTTGTATCGTATATCGTTTTTTTTTTATTAATTACAATATAGATATCTATATCTATATCTATATCTATATCTATATCTATATCTATATCTATATCTATATCTATATCTATATCTATATCTATATCTATATCTATATCTATATCTATATCTATATCTATATCTATATCTATATCTATATCTATATCTATATCTATATCTATATCTATATCTATATCTATATCTATATCTATATCTATATCTATATCTATATCTATATCTATATCTATATCTATATCTATATCTATATCTATATCTATATCTATATCTATATCTATATCTATATCTATATCTATATCTATATCTATATCTATATCTATATCTATATCTATATCTATATCTATATCTATATCTATATCTATATCTATATCTATATCTATATCTATATTTTTTTGTGGACCAATGATTCAGATTATTTACTGTTCAATCAGGGTCAAGGAAAAATTTCCCTTCTCCATCACTGAAAGAAAATGCTTGTTAAACAATAACATTTAAATGGAAACAATGGGATGTACAAAAAATTTATCAATAATTTTTATTGGTATACCATAAAGTTTAGACATTTCTCATTAGACATATTCACAACAAGATAATGACGACAGACATAACTCAAAACGCGATACGGACCGAGCTCTGCTCCATCTAGTACTTGTATCCAGCGGCTCCACCGCCGCCGCCGCCGCCGCGTCCGCCGATAGCTGGACCCTGTGGGAACTGAGCCTCGCCCTCGTAGCTGACGTCCGCATGGTAGCCAGTCTTCCAGTCGGCCGTGTAGCGGACCACCTGAGTGCGTCCGTCGGGCAGCTGAACGCGATACTCGCCGGTCACCACGTCGCCGTCGCTGGATGCCTTGTGCGCGTAGTCGTTGGCCGTGTCCGGGTCCTGGACAGCGTACTCAAAGTCGAATGGCATGCCGGGCACGTGCACGTGATCCTGTTTGTGTATTGTAGGCGTTTAGAAATAGATACAGATTAGATACAGCAAGGATTTGGAGGGGGATATTCATTTAGTTTACTCACATCGGCAGGCTGGCCGGGAATAGTGCGTGGAGGGGATGGAGGCCGTGGTGCACCTGGTCTACCGGGCTGGCCAGGTTGCTGAAAGAGGGAAGAACGTTAGCTGAACGATTACTCTTAATATTGACAAATTCGGTTAAGTGTAATTCAAGATCAGTTAAAAAATGTATACTAGTAAATGTCAAATTCTCCCACTAATAATTCTTCTTCTACTATAATGCCGCATCTGAAAGTTTATGGATATATCTTTAAATAATCTTGCATTTTCCATTTCTTAGATGATCACAAACGTATTTAAAGTAATACGAAAACTTTTCTAGTCTTCAACACTTTTTAATTACTCTTAGTTCCTTATTCGGAAATGTTTTACTGGCAGCTTAAGAGATTGACTGCAACTTCATTTAATTAAATGTACTGCAAGCGTTTATTTTGGCTTACAATTGCAACTTGGCTGAAAGTGCCTTCCATATGATAGCAAAAAAGGTTAACTCATTCCTTTTTCGGCCAAGTTGTCATTTGATGTCTGTGATTCAGCCACGCCCCCATTTTTCCCGACTGCAAATGCTGCCAGTTGACAAATGCAGCATCATTTAGGTCGACATTCAAATTGAAGAGCGGCATCTAAGGACTGTCTCCCTCTCTCACACAATGTCATTCTCCATCTCTGTCTCAGCATGACGGTGAACATTTGTAGAGTAAAGTGTTGACGACCTGTGAATGCATCGAATCTTCGGCTCGACTGATAAATGTGTCGACTGACAGACAGACAGACAGACGGAGAGGCAGACGGATAGGCGGACGGATGGACAGGCTGTTGGTGAAGCGGTTTAAAAGCCAGACACGAGTTTAAAAGTCGAGTGAAGGGCTGGAGTGAAAATTATGGCCATAATTAGCCATTGGGTTTAAATCAATTTGCGGCGCTTCGGCTGGATTTTTGCGGCTTTTGATTGCTGGCCCTGTCGGAGTACTCACGAATGGCTTGTTGGGCTCCGGATAGTCGTAGCCGTTCTTGGTGGGCGGCAAATACGCATTCGAGCCGGGCGCTACCTGGGCGTAGGTGTAGGCGGCGATGGCAGCGAGTGATAAGCTCTGCAAAGAGGACAAAAAAGTACACATTAAAATGTAATGTTCAAAATGTTCAAAAAAACAAACAAAAGTTGGCATTTATGGGAATTCAGATAGAAGCGCTAAAAAAGGTTAAATTAGATATAACAAAAAAGTGAGAGGCAAACAAAAATAGAAGCTGCGATAAGATCGCGACTGACATTCAGCTGCAGCCGTCTTGCTCTTGCTTTTGCTCTTGCTCTGGGGCAGGTGCAACCGGTGCAAACCGAAGCAAATGCTGTTGCAATTGACTCGTATTTAGAATGCGGTCCACAGTAAAGGGCAACAAATGGCGGAGGTTAGAAGCTGACAATTAAGGCGGAACCGCAGATTTATAGCTTCAACTAACTGAAAACGTCAGCTGTTTTTTTTGTTTTAACTCATCCCCAAACATGGCTAATTGACACATGCTACGCGGCCTGCCACAGCCATCCATCAAACTGGTCAACTTGGCCAGCTCAGAAGCTGGCCTTAACCAGCTGCTGGCCTCTTGTCAGCCGCCTGTCGTGGTTTCAATTTGCATTTTCAAAATGCAGCTTTGGCTGCGGATTGCGGAAATGTTTGCAACTGCAGCGTCTTTATCTAATACGTATTCTATGCTAAATACACAAATATACAAATATGTTTAGCTATTGATCATTGTCTCGGGCAGCGCTTGGCCATGGCCAATGCCAAAGTCAACGACAAACTGCTTTAAATTGTTCGCTGATTTATAAATTGCGCATACGCCATGTGCACAGGTGCGAACAATTTCAAACACTTTGGAATTTACAACTTATACGCTTATGTGTGAGAATTAACTACTTGTTTCTTATTACTGTTTAGTTTATTCAGTTAATAATAATCTAGAAGTGTTGCACATTTTATTCATATTGGACTACCCGTAGAGATTTGAGTAGTAACTCATTATTTAGAATTACTTCTAATCGTCAAGCCGATGTACTCATTATTCTCCGCTAGTCTATCTTTTAATGTTATTTAATATTTATGTAAATTAATGTCAATTTAGTAATCCGAAAACTATTTCATTTAGCTGACATAAGTGTATTGTATAATAATTCATTTAGCTCTGCAATAAATTTATAATATTTATGTAATGATTAATATATATTTTTTCCGACATCTGTTTGGAAAATTAAAAGTTTTTCTATATATATATTTTATGCTGTTGCATATATCATTAATTGATCGAAATTAAGTTTTTAATTAAAAACATTTCCAAAATAGTTTTTAATATCTTTCTTATTTTATTTTCAATTCGAAAAAATAAAATACTAAATGTTTTAATTGCAATTCGTTGTGTTTCAGCTAACAATTAATGTTCAATTACTTTTCATCTTCTAATTGATTCGAATTGTTTATAATCTCTAGCCTATTTGATTTAATAAACTATCTAAATTACCTAAACATGCGCACTGTGGGTGGTCCCAACCTTCAAGAGGAGCCCAAGTTAAAGGCATTCAGCGTGTCGACGGCAATTTTTGCATGTTCAGCAAATGCAATTACCGTTAGCCAAAAAAAAAAAAAAAATAAATAAAATAAAAAAAAAACATTGTCTGCGATTTACTTTGACTTGAATGCAAAAAATGTAATTCACGTGTAAATTAAATAAAAGTTAAAGTCAAAGAGCGGTTAACAAATTGCGGCAACAGTCGACGACAGTTCGATTCGAATGCTGTAGAAAACGATAAACGATAAAGATATAACAAAAGAGATTGAGGTAGATAAAGCCTTGCATTTAACTGCATACCGAACAACAATAGCAATAGTAACAACAGTAACAACAACAACAACAACAATAACAATACCAGCAACAGCTGTAAGTCGAGTTACGTCTTCGTCTTGGTTTTGTTTTTCTTCTTGCCTTTTTACAAAGCAGCTGTTAAAGAATTGAATCGCGCCTGGCATAGTAGAACAAGAGTACAAAAAAAAAATATATATATATAATAGCTTGAATAATTAATGAAGGTGAAATGAAATTGTATATTTTCATTAATACTAGACAACTGCTAATCAGAATATATGCGTACGATTTCAAATATTCTCATCATGCTTTTATACACATATGCTCATTAATTATTCCACATATACATATATAAATTTATTAACTTGTTTTTACTTAATGCCTAGACTTAATTATTAAAACATTAACAAACTACATTTCACAAGCTTTAAACCAAAAGCAAAGTTAAGTTAACACGGGTAATTATTTTATAATACATCATTAACATATTTCCCATTCATACGTAGACAAAACCACTGTGCCTGCAGAGGTGTCGAGCTCTGCGGTTTGTGTCTTTGCTAAATTCTGTTCACCGCTCCAATTAAACACAGTTGAAGGTTCTTTGTGGGTTTGTGGTAATCACACACCTTGGCGATGAGCTCTTTGCAGCTTTAGACATTGATCTTGCGATCGTTAGCATATATGACGGTATGTGTATGTATGCAAAGATGCACACATAAGTAATGCTTTTTGTATAAATTATTAAATTAACAGCCAGGTTTAAAGCACGAGCCGGCTCTCATTGAAATATCATTATTCGCGCATAATCTAATAAATAGCAATTGTTCGCTTTGTGCGCCATTAAACGTGCATTATTGTTTTTTTATGTTTTGACATTATTTATTTAATTAGTTTTTTTTTTTGTTTTTTTTATTTTCTACCCCATGCAAAGTTGTTAATTACATTTGTAAGCCTTTTGATTATTAGATTATGTGTTGAATGAAATCAACAAATGTTTTGTTAAGCAATTCTAATATTAATCTGCCCAATCATCAGCGGAAGTAAACTTGGTCAGCACATTTTACATTGTTTTAGCTTGAAAGAATAAAATACAACATTTAAATTAATCTTCAATTCCAGCAATTCTCGTGTTGCATGTCCCACACGCCCACTTTGTCAGCAACGCGTCAAGTTGAAGGCTGAGCCGCAAAAAAAAACAATCCCACTAAAAATCGTTGAAATTAATTACAGGTGAGCAGTGGGTGAGACACGTTCGATGGCTCTGCCACCTGATGGCTTTGATTCGGGGCAATTAACACAGACAAGGAAAGACACGAGTTTGAACTTGTGTCGAATTTGTTGCTGGCGCTCCAAATTATATGGTTTATAAAATTATAGTGTAAGTAACTGATAATTTTAGCCATATTGTGCTAAAGAATACCTCTAGCTAATGTGAATTTTAATGTGTGGCCACACTTGGAAATTATATCTGAAAATCTTATTTATAGGCATATTAATCATCATAAGAATAAATAAATATGGGTTTGTTTTCTCAATGAATGCTTTTAAAATAATTGAATAATATATCATTAAATTTGTTTTAGATTTGTACTCCCAGAAGCAGTTTGTTAGACATGTAAAAAGCATTATGTCACATTTGCAGATGACATTAAGGCTGTAAGGTAGATCTATTAATCATTAAATATTTTAGTATACATATAAGCATTGAAAATATTTAATTGTGTGGTAGTATTTATTTAAATTAGCTATTTCTTAAGTGCATAATTCCTAATCGTTTGTTTTGAGTAGTTCTCAATTATGATTAATTTATAATAAATTTGCCAACAAAAAACTCATTTTTTCCCTTAAGATATAAAGAGTTGTTGCTGAGATCATTTTCGCAGACATTTAACAGTCTACCCCCGCAAAAAAAAAAAAAATAAAATAAAATCGACAAGATCATAAAAGAGTTGAGTTCACGCTGAGCTGATCACGAGTATTGCGAACACGGTTTGAATATATCTGAACATTTGTCTCGCTCCGTCTGCACACTTGATCACGACCCAGTTTAAAGCGCGCCGTCCAATTACATAACTAATGCTAAAGAACTGTTAAAGATAAATAATAAAAACACAAATACCTATATGACAATTGGATATTGGAAGCTAGTTGTGGCTAAATGGCAAACATGGCTGGCAAATTGATTTATGTGCGGTTAACATTTAATGCATGTATATAGATATATATGGAAGGGGACGCGACTGGCCGAGTTGGTCGGATAAACGGATTTATGGTGGCAATAAAATTGTTTGCAATCAAATGTCTTCATAAAAAATGGATTTAGCCAGCTTGCAGAAAGCATTTAAAATAATGCATTTAATTGGCCAAGCGTCGCAAATGCATTCCCATTCGATTCCATCTCATGACATTTTCCACTTAGTTTTATTTCGGCTATCTGAGGCTTTTCCTCGGACTGTCTATGAACTATTATGAACTGTTATTAAGTCATCAGCAGCCAAAGCCGAAGCACTTGCCTTCGTTTCGAGCGGCACCCTAGACAACATTCTGCAACGCCTACACAGATCTAACTAGGCGATGCCGATGACGATGCCGATGCCGATGACGATGGCGATGGCGATGGCGATGGCGATGACGATGACGTTGGCGATGACATGGCGTGCCTAACGAGCCTGGCTCTGACTCTGAATCCGACTCTGTTTTTTTTCCATAAATATGTAGATACATGCGGTTGGGGCTTCTTGTTGTTGCAAGTTGCTGGAATTTGCAACGTTCCCAGCAATTAAGCAAGTTACCAAAGTTTGTTTTTTGGTGCGAGAGAAAAAAGCATAAAACTCCTCTACATTGATGTGAGATAGCGCATTAGCATTAGTGCAACAGCTGCCACATACACTTGCAACGTACAACTTGCAACTTGCAACATGCACGACACTCGCTAGCTGGCTCAGTAGAACAGCAAACATTTGGCTGACCTTTTCATCGTTTGTTGCATGTTGCAGCGTTTTTTTTTTTTGTTTTTGCCCCCACTTTGGGGCATTGAAATGCAAATTTGGCCAAATAAAAGTTAATGGGCCATGTGAATGGCAGCAAAAAAAAAAAAAGAAAACCAAAAACAAAAACCGCAGCAGTCTCCTGCTCCACCTCCTCCCCCCGCTTCTTGCACTCCTCCTTCCCCAGCTCCTCCACCTCCTGATCGTGAGTATGTGCAATGGGAAATGACTTTTATTGCCTGGTTTTTCTTCGATTGTTTTTGCACATTTTTTTTGTGAAGTTTGTTGTTTAAGTCTTTTGTTTTGGCCTCTGCTGCGATTTCAATCAACCAATTTTTTTTTACTTTGCGCAATTTGCTCGCGTGCTGACTCCACTTGCAGTTGATTGGCGGAAAAATGTGGCAAGCAAAAAAGAAAAATGCTGCAGTGGCAGTCGCCAGGAGGCACGAGATAACATTCCATGCCAAGGACAATGCCAAAGATCAAAGGCTGTGGCTTTGGCGCACGTCTGGCGCACGACTCCAACTTAGCTCAGCATCTGGGATAGTCCCAGAGTTCACCGAAACTCCAAATGCTGGAAATGCCTTGGAGTTGGGAGTGGGCAGTCGATATATCTGGCAGGCGTCGAATCTGTAGAGTTGTCGGCTTGCTTTGAAGCAGAAGTGTTGGTAAACTTGCAAAAAGATTTATGTGTATCGTTTGACATTCTCTGGTTTAAAGATCACTAAAATGTGGGATTTATTTGATCATTTATTTTGAATTATGAATTTATAAAATAATATTTTATTGTACAATCTAATTATTGTAAATTATTCAAAATGAACAATTCTAGAAATATAATTTATTTTGTTGACTTATAAAAATAAAGTGGAAGATATTTAATTGCTACAAATTATTTAAAATGAAAATGAAAAATTCTATAAATGTTAGATAGGATTTATTTTGTTGAATTACACAAATACTATTTAATATATTTAAGTACAAATAAATAATAAAAATGAAACATTCTATAAATATTTAATAAAAATGATATTCTTTAATTCTTAACATCTTTGCTAACTGTAGTTCGCAGCCGAATTATGCTCTCGGTTGCCCATACACCGCATTAACCCTATTTAACCCGACTTTAGTGGCCATAAGCCACAGACCGTAAACGGGACATAAACCACTCGTAAAATTGGCGCCGCCAGCGGCCGCATAAAGATATTAACCTTTTTGCAAATGGCCAAAAACATAAACAAAAGCAGAAAAACAAGAAAATTCCAGCAAATGGAAAAATATATATCCATACATATATCTGTCAAATTATATATATACAGTCAACGAGTGTTGCAAGTATCTCAAGTAGTTGCTGAAGGCAATTTGCAAATTATGAGCTTCAAAAACGTGTTGAAAAATTAATAAAAACGTTGGGGGCGGCATTGAAGAAGAAGCATTTTCGGCTGGAAAACAACAGTGGCAAAAAGTTAAGTGAAAGCGAAGAAAAATATAAGTTAAGCAAGAGATAAATAAAAATGCAGAACTAATGTAAATAGCAAGCAATTTAAAGCCAAACTATGAATTGTGATTGTTAAGTAACAGATTTTCCTTAAGATTTCAAGTTTTCTTTGCCCGCTGAACTAATTTTTGGGCAGCTGTTGGCCAGGCTAAGCATTTCGAGCAATTCAAATACAAAGCAACACTAACGCCCAGCAATGCAATTAAAAATGCCTTTCTGCTGGCCGCGCTCAGCCCTTTTGGCCACATTGCGCATACGCCACGTTGAACGTTTGGCAATTAGCCACCACGAAGGCGGCTGCTGATGGCGGTTCTGCATGCTGCTTGCTGCTTGCTGCTTGCTGCTTGGGCTGGCTTTTGTAATCAGCTGAAATTTCGATTTAATTAGATTACCACACATATACCGAGAAACCCAGATGGTTTCGACAGAGCAAAAGCTGCATTCAAGCAACATTACAATTCCTTTTTTTTTTTTGTGTTGTTTTTTGCTGCTTGCAACATTTGCGAAAGACAGAGACAAAACCGCAGCGAAAATTTGCAGACGCTTCTCTTCAAAAATTGCCTTGACTAAAATATTTTTGTGCATATTTGTTTTTGTGTTGTTTGCAAGCCGCTGCAAATATTATTATTATTATTGTTATTATTACTTTTATTGTTGCCGCACATGTAACGAGGATGCGACTGACCCGTAGCTCAATTACATCAATTTAAATAGCAAGCAGCTAATGAAATCCCGCAAATCATTTCAATTAAAATCGAATTTGTAATGCAGCAAAAATGGAATGTAAAGCCGAACCCTGTAGCAGCGAATAGTGGATACTCTTTAGAATGAAAGCTGCTTTATCTGTGTTTAAATATTTAATATGACTTAGATGGATGGAATTATCCATTTTATATAATTAATTAAAATTTTTAATTTTTAGTAAAAAGTGGCTTTAAATTATATTCTAAATAATATGGGAAAAACAAAATAAAGAAATAAATATATATAAATAGCCCCACCTCGTAAATGTTATAAATATAAATCAAATATTGGTAAAAAAAATTGATAAAATAAATTATTTTAATATAAAATGAAAATGAAAACGAAAATTAATTTAAAAATGTAATGATGCACATTTAAATGTGATAAAATATACTGCCCTTCTAAGTAAGGGTATTCGATTGCCTTCTGCATTGCATTTTGGCGCAAAATTGGGCAATTGTTCACACTTGAATCGGCATCACAGTGACTGCGACTGTGATTGTGATTGGGAGTGGGAGTGGGCATGCGTGGCTATATGGCCATAATCAGTCGTCTAATCAAAGCCAGCATTGACCTATGAGGCTTTGACGTTGCGCCTGGCTGCTTGCATTGGAAAATTACAGAGATGCCGGGCATGAGCCGCATGTGCAGCAGCAACAGCAACAGCAACAGCAACTGCAGTAGAATTTGCAGCTGCTGCTTATTGGGAATCAGCCATGGAGCCTGCTCTGGCTCCATCAACGAAATCATCAGCCAAATATCAAACGATGCATATTTTATGTCTGTCATTTGAAATTCAAAAGCGTGCCGAGCATCGGATGCGTTTGACTGCCATCATTTTAGCCTCCACTCTGCTTCTTTCTCTTCTTCTTTTTTTTACTCATTCTGTCGTGCGAAAATGAGCAGCTGAATCGGGGAATATTAATATATGCGCACAGTAGCGCTCGAGCTGGGCCCTGCGTTGGCTGCAACATTGTTTTTGGCCAGAGTCTAACGAAATGAACATGTTCAACACGTTTGCCAGCCAGTTCTGACTCTTGGTCTGGCTCTGTGGCTTGGGCCTGGACCTGGGCTTGGGTTTGGGTTTGGGCCGCGGCTTGGGTGTGGGCGAGGGTATGGGTTTGGCCTGTCTAGCGCCTGTCTAGCTGCAACTTTTTGCCTTTTGTTGCATGATCTGTTTTTGCATGCCTGTTCGAGTACTCCCCGAAGGTTGAGCCCTGACCTGCCGCGTGTCCCATGGGCAGGCGTAGTCTACATTTGGGCGTGTCTAGCATACTGTAAAAAACGCAACAAAAAATGCAAAAATACCAAAAACAAAAAAGAAAACGCCAGCGAGAAGTCAAAAAGTTACAAGCGGCAAATTACACGCGTCTGGCAAGCGACTTCCCAACCCTGGCTTCTTCCTCCCTGTTCCTTGCTCCTGACTGCTTGCTACTTGCTCCTGGCTCGCTGTCTGTGCCACCTTTGGCAGTTATCTGCTTGGCAGCCCAGGCATTAAAAAACACTACCAGCCAGACAGAGTCGTCTGCATAGCCTCCAAGTGTCGCACCAACAATTTAGCACGCCCTTTTTTCTCTCTATGTGCCGCCTCTTCTTGCCACGAGCTCTTGCAGCTCCATGTTGCAGTTAAGTCTGCTTTATTTGTTGCCTGCTTTGCGGCGTCTAACGGCTCAGCAGCTCCTTTGAGCATGGGTCATGTGGCGGCTCTTTAAAGGTAGCAAGTGAAAGTTTGGGTGTGCAACACACAACCCACATTTATAAAAAGTCATTAAATTGTGGAATCTAAACTATTGAAATTCTTTGAATATATTTTAAGATATTTTTAAAATCTAAGTGGAAGTTTTTGCAAATATTTTTTTATTCCTTTTAAAGAAAATTTCATTATAATATGAAATTCCTTTTCAAATGGTAATTAACTAACTTTTATAGTTTTTAGTTTACATCAACGTTTTAAATATTTTTGTCAATTAAGGTTTGCAACTTTTTATTAAATGTGTTCAATTAGCAAACTATTTCTTTGTCATATTAAATTTTAATAAGAGCTCACAACAAAAAGTGGTTCCAGTTAAAACTGTCAAAATAAAGGTCATATGAAACAAAATATTTTAAAAAAAAATACAAGCTCGGATTTAATGCAATTGCTATAAAATATGTATAGAATTTATTTATTAATAAATCGGATTGAGTTGAAAACTATGAACACATTTCTATGAGGGGCATTACAAAAACCATTTATGTAACTTTTCTCGGTATATTTATATATGTTATGCTATATATCTTAATTGCTTCGTTTTAGGATTTGTACATAGTTTTTTTTTAGTCAGTAGCTGGTTGTGTCTGCATTCTATTTTTATTTTCTTGTACTAGCCATCCTTTTTTCCACTTAGCCATTACCATTCAGGGTAAACGTATATCAATTCCTTGCCTGCCACATCAGCTATAAGGACACTTAGTACGTGAATGGGAATTTCTTTGTATCCATCCCATTTATTTGCGCAAACCCTCGAACGGAAGCCAAGTGTTTAGCTTGGCAGTTGTTGAAAATAATCATATATTATTGCTGCTGATTTGGGCGTACTCGTAATTTAGGTAAAACCAACAGCTGTTGCCAGATGAGACAAAGACTGCTTCGTATCCAAATCCCCCTAAAGTATGCTCAAGTATTGCCAGCGTGAGTGCCTCTGTGTGTGCGTGTGTGGGCGTGCATGAGTATGTGTTTGTATGTGTGTATGTGTGTGTGTGTGTATGTGTGTATGAGCCCTTCTGACATATATTACGCACAGCACTTAAGTGTCTTTGATTATTTGCAATTTGTTCGATTTGGGACTTTCGCTTTGCCACTTCAGGCTGCCTGACAGCCAGTTCACTCGATATGGAAGTTATGTAATCGTTTTTGTTACCATTGACGCCAAGTGTTGCCAAATTGTCTCTATATGTATATACGTGTGTGTGTGTGTGTGTGTGTGTGTGTGTGTATGTATGTGTGTATGTGTTTGCCAGGCACTCGACTAGTTTCGGTAGTTGAACAAACAGCTTGGCTCTTCGCATCTCGTTTTTATTTGTTTTTTCCTGCTACAGATTTAAATTATGAGCAGCCAACAAAGTTTGAGCATGCAATCAAAAGCAAATCCACCTCACATATGTATCAGTGGCGAACCGCATGATAAAAACTGAGCTAAGCTCAACGAATGCCCCAAAGAAAAATGACAACCGACAGCAGAGTTCAGAGAACGCGTCCATCAGGACCCTCGACTGTGGCCAGGACGTGTGCCCAACCTCCACACACATCCTTATAAACAAATTTGACATATAACAAGCTTAACTTGTTGTCCTTTGTTTTAGTGTCCGTTCAGTGCTGGAAGGTTGAAAAGGCTCAAATGATTTGTTTGCTGCTGATTTATGTAGGCTACGGATTTGTGTACCGAGAAATCACAGTTTAGGCCACGCTAGTAAAGAAACTACAGCCAAAGCGATTACGGGATATGTTATAAAAAATTGGTATAGAACTCTGATTAATATTATTAGATGGACATTGAACATAAAATATTTTAAGTAGCATTTTGCTGCTCATCAATTTCGATTAAAATGCGTTTAATGTTGTGGAATCATTTTTATTATATTCCATTATTTACTTGGTTAGTTTTCTTTATTAATTTAAATAATTGTTTGCAAATTAATTAAAATGTTATTTTAATAAATAATTTAATAATAATTTAATTTATAATAAATAATTTAATTGGACTACTCACAAGCAACACAATCGATTGGAAGGACATCATTTTGATAAATTTGTATTTTAATGGCGTAAATTAAACTCCACTGAGCGTAAATTTTGCTTGTAAATCCGCGCTAAATTGATTGTAAAGAAAATTTGGTAAATTAAACAGAAACCAAGGCTGAATAGAATTCAAAATTTAATCTTTAAGATTCACTCTCAATTACAAAAATGTTTAAGAATATAAAATATTGAGCTTTAAGTATTTCTTTGCACACACAAACACTTCAAATGTCCTTTTGCAACACTTGTGATTGAAATTGAAATCGAACAACTCTCACTTTCAACTGGGCCAACAGCGCAAACTTGGCTATTGTTATGCAATTGTTGTTATTGTTGTTGTTTCTGTTGATGTTGCTGTTGCTATTTTCTATGCCAGGCAGCACAAGTACCGCACAAAGTACACGAACGTTTTGAATTAGGGTAGACAATGGAGATGCGCTTGCTTTTTATAATCAACGCGCAGTCGCAGCCGCCAGCAGCGACAGCGACAGCGACTGAGACGGCGGCAGCGGCAGCGGCAGAGGCAGCGGCAGAGCGTCAGCAGCAACATCGCGTTGCCAACTGCACCCAAAATAAGTAACGAAACAAATGTTGTACAGATACAACAATTGAGGCAGGTTCATAGCGCTGAACTTCTAGATCATCTTCGCCAGTCAAGCAACGGCATCTTATTCTCTCTATCTATATTCTTCTCTCACTCCCACTCTCTCTCGCTCTCTTTCTGAATGAGCATGTTGCTCTTCGCTGCTCGGCGCTGAGAGCGTGTGTTGAGTGTTGAAGTGAAAAATGTTGCAGATCATCGACAGCAACAACAATTGCTGCTTCTGCTGCTGCTGCTGCTGCTGTTGCTGTTGCTTTTGCTGTGGTTGATGATGATGACGATGATGGTGATGATAAATGAATTGGCGATGATCATTCGAGCAGGTTGTAGCTTAGCGGATGTATAACAAGTTGCTTGAATTTTGTATTTCATTAAATGTTGTTAAATGTTGCTGCCAGTCGGAGGAATTAGAGACTGCCTGAGGCATCGAGTTGTAGCAACGCCCGCAATGACTTCATTAAATGCACAAAATTTGATATTTAAGTTTTTATGAGCGGCTTTCAAGTTCTGGCCCTGCAGCAAGACGAAAATGTCACTGCGAATGTCAGATTGTCGCTTGGGCGATAGTTTCTGCCCTGCTGCTGGGCGGTCTGCCCTTTGAGAAAGCCTGCGAGAACCCGAAGAATCCCGAGAACAACAACAACAACAACAACAACAATAAGAAGAAGTTCCCAACATCGAAACGTGACAAAGGCGACGAGTGAAAATTGCACAAGCTGCGAACGTGTTCACGTATACTCATATATCTATATATGTATCTACATATCTATATATATATATTTATATATATATCTTTAGATATAGGTGCTGGTAAAGTACGCCCCGCAGCAGGCATGATGCGCCTCTTGTTTGATGTCAAAATTCAATCTATGACGTGAGGCTCATGCTAAAAACCATTGCTTATCTATTTGTTGCTGCCACACGATTCTGTCATGTGGTTTGCACCACCAATGTTGCACAAAGGGCTTCATTCTGCCACCGCCTCCACAGCACGAGGCATTTCCTCTTCCTCTTTCCGCTTTCAAATAACCAACTTCTTCAAATACCAATTAACCTTGATAGTTCAGGCAAAAAAGACAGAAATAAATGAAATGAATTGATTTTGTTTTTGATTTGCGAGAGACAAGCAAAGATTATAAAACAATTAAAAGCAATTCATATTTGATTGCTGATTTCTGCGGCTCTCATCATTTTATTGCCCACTTATGGACTGTGCGTGTGTGTGAGTGTATTTGATGAATGGAAGTGCGTTAGTTTGATAAGTCGAAGAATGTATGCACTTAATATAAAACATAATTATTGTGATTGTTAATTAAGGCTTATCAAAAGCATATGTGAGTAACATATCACAAATTAATGGTTTTAGCTGCGATTTAAGTAATTGACAAAACTAATGTGGATTATCTTAAGTATTCCAGATTGTGATTGATTTATTGCATGACTGACGATAATACTTACTAGCCCAAAGATAGGAAATATAAGTATATTGGTTAAATATTATTCAACTATTTGGCTTAATTTAATGTAGATCGCTAATCAGTGCTTAAAAAATAAAAGTGTTACTTATTGATTTGCTTAACCCATAATTTGCATTAGATTATTTTATAAACTATATATTAAACTATATTAAATGAAGAATAGTTTATATGTATGTATATATTTATATTTATGTCCGTTAAGCTCTTAAGCTAAGTTTAACAATTAATTTTAAATTTCTACTTTTTCTCTTTTTAGTTAAGGTAGATAAGAAACTTTTAATAAATATGTACGTAGACAATTGTTAAGCGAGTTTAATTTTTATTTTTTGTTAAATTGTCATCTCTATTATTGAATATAAATAAAATAAAACTAAAATATTTGTTAGGTTTAAATAAAAATATTTTGTATATCACTATATTTGCAGTTGCCTAAACAGCTGAGTATAACAGTAAGCATTATTAATATATTTATTATTTATATTTAATTAGGTGATAATCGAATATCAAATACAAAATGTAAATATGTAAGTATTTTGTTATTTAATCAGATCAGTTCAAAGTCTTTTATTTACAATGCTTGAGATACCACTTTGTAACGGGTATTCAAGATCAAAGACATAACTGACCCAACTGGCATATGACAAGCTCTTTCAAAATCTCATAAGGCTCACAATTGTATGGATAATGTTCAATATACATTATAGATGATATAAGATATTTATAAGTTTTGGCTGCTGCTATTTTCGTGGCACTTGGGCTTTGTGGCATTGTGCATGACTGTGAAACTGTCATAACAACATAATACCCGTTAGGTAGCAACAACAAGCTAAGACACACACACACTCACACACATACTCCGATTTGGCCAGTCCGAATGGGCAACTCGAGAGCTATGAAATTTCTTGGAGCATCACTCAAAATGTTGTCTGGAGTGCATTTTGTGGTAGCTGCGATTACGAAAAGATTATTTAAAATGTAATTAGAGCAAATGGCATTTCATAAAAAATATATAACTGAGGGCAATGATGAACAAAGCTACAAACTTGACATCGATTTGCGCTTGGGCAACATTTGTTGCCCCCAAAAAAAGTTGCCAGCGCATCTCCAAAAGTTGCAGTTTCTCAAATTTGATCGTTTGTCAAGTGCAAAGACGATGACGCAGTCTTATTTTGTTGAGGGGCAGGGGGTCTGGAGACTTGAAAACTTGGCAACAGCTTCGAGTGTACAATGCAAACGTCCCGTAATTAATAACGTGATGTACTTCAGGCTAAAACGGAAGCTAACAACAAAAGCCAAAGCAGAGCAGCTGTGAGACAGCTCCAAAAATCACAAAAATAAATGGCTACAAAATTTGGCTAAAATATGTTGCTGATGACATTTTGAAGCTAATGTTGTTGTTGTTGTTGGTGCTGCTGTTGCTATTGATTATTGAATTGTTGCGATGCTGCACAAATTAACATTTAAAAGAACAGACAAAAATTCTGCATTCGCTTTGAAGCATTTAAAAATGTTTTCATACCCTATACAAAATGTCAACGTGTATCTTTTTATTATCAAATAAAATTAATTTATTGATTTTTATTATTATTATTATAGATTAAGCTAACATTTAGAGCAAAGCTGTGCTAAAAATGTGACACTGAAAAAAATAAGTAAATAATTGAAATTTATTTTCTCTTTATTCATAGTTTATTTATATATTATAATGGTATTCACGTCTAGATCTGTTTTAGTTCATTATAATTAATTAGGAATTAAAATTTAAGCTTAAGCTTAGTTAGTAGTTGATAATTGGTATCTTCTAGTCGATTATGGGAATCATAATGCAAATGTTGCAGCATTTTCGATTTTCCGCGAATTTGTTTTTGCGCATTTCGTGCAACATTTAGGCGAATCACCTGTTGCCCGTTGTTGTTGTTGTCGCTGCTGTTGTTGCCGTTGGCTGGGGGGAACAGAATAGAAACCCCAAAGACATTCCACGTCGTTGCGAGGCGCACCTATTTTGGCCAAAAATGAGTGAATTAGAATAGCCAACTATGTAATTGCCGCGTTTATTGCCTCCAGCGAACGCTTGACGGCTCTTGTTGTTGTTGTTCTCAGTTGTTGGCTGCTGTTGTTGTTGCTGCCGTGTTTGGTGTGAGAAGTGGCTGCAGCGGTTTAAGATGCAGTTGCAGTTGCAGTTGAAGCCCATCCAGATGCGGCAGCCAATTTGCATATTTTTGTGAGGTGTGGGGATTACCTTTTATAAATGGGTTAAATGTCTATTGGCCAGGTCTGTTAGCCCCACAATACCTGCAGCATGAGTTAATACATTCATTTTTTAACTGACTGCTTTTAGTGTTAGTATTGGGAATATCGATGAATAATTTAAATTAATTTACTGGCATTATTTAGAGCAAATAAAAAACGACTTTGGAAAAAATAATGTATGTATAAAAAACATATATTTGGCAAAAGAAATTTTTATATATTTAAAATTTTATTATATAGATAAATATAAGACAATACTAGATACTAGAAATCCAAGAAATAAGTGCTATACAATTTTAATAGTTTTAGACTTGGATATATCATTCCATCTATATATTCACATTCAAAGAAAATAATTATGCATAATATATAATTAATTAATTAATACATAACACATAAAATAAAAATAATAAAAATATTGCGAATGAAAAGAATCTGCAATTAATAATAATCGAGTAATTTATTTGATACTTATACTCCGTTTTACTACCTCACTAATTTAATTAACTAAATTGTATTTGTTCCTGCTCAAGCAACTTTTAACTATCATCGTTATCTAAAGATACAAACTATCTTTATATTTCATTCCTCATTAAGTCTTTTGTTATCACTGAATCTCACTTTTTCTTTGGATTGCACTCATTATTTTTTTAACTACACAGATAAGTTTTTTCTCCCCTTTTTTGTTCTCTTTTGCATTTTTTATTATTATATTTTTTATGTTTTCCTTTTTTTTCCTTGTAGCAAACAAACTGCACCTAGAAGAAAGCTTTCCCTGTCACTTGCCACACTCGCCACCATTTTTCTTAATGGAAATTTTCATGCGCTTGGCTTTTCTTTAGACAAATTAAGCGAATTTTTTTCACACCTTCCCTGCTAGCATCCCCTTTGATTGTCGTCAGCTTCTCCCGCTTCTTCTTCTTCTTCTTCTTCCTCTTCTTTGGCTTAAGTCGCTGCACTTCCGTTCATTGCACCCGAAAGTTGTGGAAAAACTTTGCACCTAACATAAATCACATTTCAGCAACGCCCCACAGACAGCCACGCCCACCGACACGCTCAACGCCTTCGAGTGTGTGTAAATGCGCGCGCGTGTATGTGTGTGTGTGTGTGTGTGTGTGTGAAGGCTACATTTGCATATTCCAATTTCACATTTAATCAATTTAACGCATACACAAAAACAACGCATCAAATAGCGCGAATGGAAAATCCGGAGGATGGAGACGGTCCAGGAGCTTCTGGTATCCGCTTTCACGTCTGTCACATCTTCCTCTTCTTCTTCTTCTACTTCTTCTACGTGTTGTCCGGGCCACCTAGACAATTGCCCGTGTTGTCTGCCGTCGGCGGCTGCATTTCACATCATTTATCCTTGTTAATTTTTATTTAGCAAGCTAAAGGAAATCACGACACGCTCGCTGTCCGTATCCGGCGGGCTGCGGGTCCTGAGCGATTGAGCCGTAACCTGCGTTGACTTGTTTACGTGTTTACGTTGCGCTGTTCATTTTCCAGCTGCATAGATACTTTGTGCAGCCACTGTTGATGTTGATGTTGATGCTCTTGTCAGTGGCACATCAAGGCATCCGGGCAAACACGTTGAGGACTCCGGCTGCTTGTCCCGGCAGCTTGTAGCACAAGACACGGATTGGTTAAGAAGACAGATTTAATTATTTTAGTTCGTTTGTGTTCAGGGATCAACCCGGAGCGCAGTACTGGCTCAAAGGAAGCAAAAAGCACGTATTTCATACAAAAGCAATTCGAGGCTTTAGCGGTTGCAACACTAATTATTGTTCCTGAGCCTCGGGATCTAGAAATAAATTGATATATCGAGCCAGATATCTGGTAAATGGAGATTTTTAACCAAATACGGTTAAACGTAAGTTGCTGGCAATGCGATTGTACTTCGATTTGATTGAGCTATAAATTGTGACATGAACGAGAATTTATGATAAATAAATGGTGTAATATATGAAAGCAATATCTTTATGATATCGCAGATACTAAATTAATCCTTGATTTAGGATATTTAAAATAAAATTATATAAATAAAATATATAGTACATTATCTGGATAGTCGTGTATAGCTTGATGTGTACTATATAGCTCCATATATACACATTTTGCATATACTTTATTATAGATAATATCGAACTTAAAAGGATTTGAGTATAATTCAATGTTAAATTCTAAAGCATGAAGCTGCAAAATATGTAACCAGATATCGAACTAATTTTGATTCTCATTTGCATTTTGCTTTAAATTTCGTTTGTATTTTATTCAACTTAATCTTATTCTTTATTCCTATTGCTAACGACTAACTTAATTTTCAATTTGTAAAATGTATGTCTTGAATTGAACTTAATTTCCTTTTGATAGAGCTCAAGTAATCGATAACAAAGCAGCTGCTCCACTTATTAAAAAGTGTTTGTTAAAAGCTGGTCACACTTGTCATCAAAACGGTATTAATTTCAAGGCTGACTCGAATTTGACTTTAATGCTTTTGAACTAGATGAATGATTACGAAAATCAAATACCCTGCAAATATTTTTAGTGAGTGTGAGCAATTTCATCGAAAGGTTTAGTATATATATATACAAATTTATTGAGTTATAAGTGGAAATCCCTTTTGCTTTTTTAAATAGGGTATTTTTTGATGAGATTGACATCCGGTCGAATAATTTTCTCATTTAGAGTGATGCGAATAGGAAAAAATGCTAGCCTATATATATTCGTATATAACGATAATTTGAAAAGGCCCATCTGCGCTCATTTATCAAAAACAGACAACGAGAAACCTTTAGCCAAGTTTCCAAGCCATTTGCCATGGCCCACGTCTCGGCCAGAATGTGAATGGGTATGGGAACGGCTTATCAATTGCATTTGGGCCCTGGGCCGCAGTTGGCTTGGCCATAAGTTGGCAAAGTGCTGGCTAAAATGGAGCGAAATAGAAAATCTAAAGCATTTAACTTGCAATGACAGCACGCCCAAAACCCAGCAGCTAATGGTCAAAACTTATCGTCAAACTTAAATGGGATTTTATTATCGCAGCCAAAACTTCTTTTCATATGCCACGCAGCAGCCAATGCACAGGCGGAGGCGGACTCAAAAGAAAAAAATACCATAAAAATGGGCGTGGCTGAGAGTTTTTGCAAGTTGGAGTCGCGTGGGCGTGTCGTATGCCTTTTTTATGGTCGCAGAAATTTGTTTTTTCTGCGTTTTTGTTTTTTTTTTTTTTCGTTTTGGTTGTTTTTCATTCTTGGCACGGCTAATGTGCTGATTTATATAATAACCATAATTCCGAGTGTAATTATAATGCACTTGGTTCCCATAGATGTTGTTCTTATTTTTTGGGGGCAGCCTTCAAGAGTCTCTGTGGCATGATGCACTTGTCAAATTTGCGTTGTGCAGTCGCTTTTAATTAACTCGCGAATTGCTTAATTATAAAATAACAATTGCACCATTAAAAAAAAAAAAGAGAAAAAAAAGACGCATAACGAACGAGTGCACTCAACGTGGCAAGTTGCACTTGCCACAGATCTCATCATCAGATGTGAGAGGCAGTTGCGGTTTCTTCTGTTTTGGCTGCAGTTGCGCCTGGCTTGGCCTGGCAATTAATGTCAATCACTTAGCTCCCATACGAGTGCCACAGATCATGCCGGAGAGACTCCGATTCGGCATTGCGAGCATAACGATGTTGCATCTCGTCATTATGAAGTTGCGTCTCGCTATGCTATGCGGTTGCAGGTGTGTGAGCGGGTTCTACGTAACACATATTTTTGGCTGCTCTGAACTTAGACAAATTAGAATTCAAACCTTTTAATGTCAAATCAATTAAACAGAATGCCCAAAAATTATGAAGCGCAGCCTCAGAATGCGATGTGATTTATTTACAGTGCCTGCCAGCACTTATGCTATATATAATATATAAATTAAATCATTAAATATATGATGTAGAATAAATAAGACCAATGTTGCATATTGAGAACAGAGATAAACTAAATAGTTGTAACGATGAATAAATTCGTTTGATTTAGTTTGTTGCTCGTAAATAATAAACCAGAGCTAAAAAGTCGACCTTACCACGTCGTGTGCATACTGCTCAGTGGCACTGTATGCTAGTTAAATTAGTTAATGAGCGTCGCAGCATGAAAAACCACAAAACCTAAAAAAGAAATAACTCAAAAAACATTAAAAATGTAAGAAAAAAAAACAAAAATTAAAAAGAATGGCAGCGGGTTTAAGGTGCGGATGTTGTAGCCGTTGACTTTGAATGCAATCGTAAAGTGGCAACAAATTGGCAGCAACAACAACAACGACAACGACAACGACAACAACGACAACTGCAATGGCAACTAGCAAACATGTTGATACAGTCACAGAAATTTGTTTCGACAATTGTTGGCAACATTGAACTTTAAATGGTAGCAAGAGGCAAGTTAAAGCCGAAGCCACATGTGATTGCAATTGGAATTGTTGCAACTGTGATTCTTTGACTCCGATTCTGGCTGCAACATTTTGCGTATCTTGTGATCACATCACTGCCCATGCTAAAGCCACGTCACGTCGATGATGCGGCACAAAATTCATTTCGATTTGGTTATTGATTTCGGTTTTTGTTTTGTTTTAATTAAAGTACAACTTAAAACTCTGTTGATTCAAACACGGCAACAAATGCCGCGACTCAGACACCTTGACACCCCACCTGAAATGCCTTCCTCTCCACATGACCTTCACTCTTGATAAATGATGGGCGTCTCGAATGGTGGCTCCAAAGAGCGCCAATTGAAATTTGCTACAATTTCAATTTGTAGTCTACAAGCAGCAAACAGCAAGGGCCGCAACATTTCTGTTGCCATTTAAGTGTTATGCCAATTATTATAAATAGAGCTCCAAATAACAGATTTATGGGTGTTGAAGCTGTGCTAGCCGAATATCGAATATGCTTTAAAAATGTTTCGTATTATTATAAAATAGTGTGTTACATTTTTTATATAATCGAAGTTTAAGCTTTACTCGAGACTCGCCCAGTTACTTAAAATTTGTTTTTTAAAATTAATCTTGAATTTTGTTGAATTTTTAAAGAGGTAAACAACAACTGTAATTTGTCTATTTTATGCCACTTAAATATTGAAATCCGTTCATTCTTTCAATTTACTCTTAATCATCTCTTACATACAGCTGTCCTCTTTAAGTCATCATAATTAAAAAAAAGTTTTAGAATTTCTCTGAGTAGTTGCTTATATACTCATTTAGTATATATATATACATATATATATTTTTATTTTAATAACTCATCTTTTTTCCATAATTTCGTTATAAAAAATATATATATATAAAAATAAAATAACAAATTTGATCTCATAGGGTGTAGACGAGCTACTTTAATTATACATATATATCATCTTTTTTTTTTGATTATAAGCAACGAATTTGCTTTACTTGACTATGCTCCACGCATGGCTTCAGTTAATAAACCTTCTCAAAATCTATAAAAAAAAAAACTGCGAGGCGGAAGGCAAAAGGTCAGCCACAAGGCTGGATTAATTGTTAAGTTTTGAAATTTAATTTTAACGCACGCATTTAATGCACAAAATGGCAAACAAAATGAAAAAAAAAATAAAAAAAGTAATTGAACAATTACGAAAACTTTAAAAGTCAATTATGGATGCAATTGAAGCGTGAACGTAGCGCATCTGCTATTCGAAGGTTTTCCTCGGCTCCAATTTCAATGAAAGTTGTGCAATTTGTCAACCTGCCGGATCCAGTGATCCCCTTCCCCTCCTCCTTCTCTTCACCCATGCCCCATTCTCCTTTTGCGTTTAATATTGTTAACGCTTTGTCGTTAACAAAGTGCGTATTCGTTTATAATTTTAATTGCGGCTCATTCAATGATTAACTATTTCAATATTTTCCATAGCGACATTTGCTAATGAAAACTTCAGGAAAATTATTGTTCGTTTTTTGTTGGTTTCTAAAATCTATAAATAAAATAATTATATATGCATTTATTTTTGTTAGATTGCACATTGATGAGACAAACGACGAACAAGTCGCTCGTTAAAGGTGAATGAATAATTGACAAAACATTTAAGGTTTCCAGCTTTTCTAAATTCTCAATTCCAAATGAAAAGAGCATATGATTTATTTTAACAACAATAACAAATTTAATCTACAATTTTATAAAATATTGCAAAAAATATAATATCATTCAGATTCATTTTGGTTTAGTTACATCTAAGACTTAAATAATATATAAAAATCGTAAGATAAATAGTTAAAACATTTTTGAAAAAAATTAAATAGACATAGAAAAGTTTAAAAGGTAAAAACAAATACAAATATATACTTTTTTTCTATTTCGATTGTTTTATTTTTGAAATAAAATGTTTTCAATAGGCAAAATATAATTTATTGTAATATCAGAAATCTTTAACTACTTTCTTGTTAAATTTGCAGAGTGTCTTTTTTATAATTCTTTTTCCTACAACAGGATCTGCAATATGATATATAACTTTCTCAACTTCCACTACATTTGGAGCTTTCAACTAATATTAAGGTACGTAATCCTAAAATTTACACACATATCATCCATTGATTGCACATTTGCCCAATGTTTCAGGTCTTCTGTTTGCAGTACGGTTTGATTTCCGGCTACTCAGTGGCTGGATGCGCCGGTCTCGAAGCTAACGTCCGCATGGAAGCCCGTATCGTCTGCATGATAAATCACGTTCTGGACGCGTCCATCTGGCAATAAAATGTGATATTGACCGCGTGTCACGCCATGCAAATCCCTGTTCTGCTTGTGGCCAAAATCGTTGCCGGTATGGAAATCACGTATGCGATAACCGAAGGCATACTTCGAGGCGTACTGATGCAGCTGTAATGAAGAGAGGAAGGCCGAGGGGGAGGCGGTTGGGTTTAGTTTAAGTTAGCTTCATGTTTGGCTATATATACATTTATATATGTATGTGCATGTGTATGTGTATGTGTATAGTCTCATGGGTAGCTGATAGGTTCCATTGCCGGAGTTGACAATTCGTGCGCATGCCGAAAAGAGTAGCGAAATGCAAAAATATATTAGTGCTGCTGTCGTCTACAGTGAAGACTGGCATGGACTGCAACAGCCACAGCGATGTCAGCACGCAAATATGCAAAATACGAGTTGTAAGATTAGCACGAAGTATGCATACACTGCTCTTTAAATAAATATTGATAAATACATTTAAATTAAAATAAAGCTGATTCACAGCTATTTAAATTTTTGTTCATCAGATAGTATCGATTATTTATTCTATATCCAAATAAAAAGGTTTATGAGTGAATCCAGCAAATAATGAAATATGAATTCTTATAGCCTATTTTATTTTCCAGATTTTAGTCGAGTTTATTTTCTCAGCTTATCTATAAGTCTGACCTGGAACAACTACTTTTTGTTGTTGGTGGTAGTTCGTATTTGGAATTTATCCGAAATCAATTAACAGTTTATCAATATATATTTAATAAGTCGGCATCATCATGCTGCTTAAAAGCAACATTTCACATTGAAAAAAAAAAAAAATAGGATTCCCATACCAATATCTTAAAAAAGATTATCCAGCTAATCTGAAGATTTAACTAAATGAAAAGATTTAAGTGGATGAAACAATCGATAGATACGGAAAACGATCGGAACGCATTACAGCAAAGAAAACCTTTTTTTTTTCTTAAGTTAATGAACGAGTCTGGCATAATTAATTTAATTGTATAAATATTTGTTTTCGTACAGTTTTCATTATGTATCAAAGGGCAACATACCTATTCTTAGGGTATAACAAAGCAGGACCAAAGACAAGTAAGTTTCTGAAAAAGAATGGGTTTGGGGAGGGGCAAGATGTTGTTGTGCGTGTGTGTATTTGCAGGCTAGAGGTTGGGAAGAGGGGTGAGGGCCTTGGCGCTGACTGTCATTCACATGGCGCTTTGCTATGCATGTGATTGTAAATTGTATTGAGGCAGGCGCGTGCGTAATGAAATTTGCAACAATATATAGAAAACAGTGAATGCGCCAATATCTCCAACAAGCGACCCATCGCAGCCGGTGCCATGCCTTCCCTCCACCCCGCCCTTACTTCCATCAGCGTGATTTCATTTCACATAGATTTGTTTTCTAGATGTCATCCAGAATTTTGGTGTTGCCTTTTTATTGTAAGTACTTCTCGCTGGTAAACACATCAAGATGAAATAAAATATTTTGCACAAATGTCAGCGTGCGTTATCCTAGCGTATGTGTGTGTGTGTGTGTGTGTGTTTGAGAGAGATTGTTTATGTGTGTGCGTTTCCGTTTCCTGAAACTTGGAAATCTCGTTGTCGGCTCGACAATTGTCACAACTTTCGGTACACGTTTTGGGGCTGCTTTTGTGGTTTTTATTGCGTGTTTGTGTGTGTGAGGGGGCGTGGTAAACTTTTTGATATGTTAATGAGTTGTAAATTAAGTTTAATTAAGTTACATTGTTGTTGCCAAGCATTTTTCTTGTCAACTGCGGCGAATGCAAGCAAAACTCTGCATGCCCCATGCAAAGTTTTGCCAAATTTATGTGTTTTGTAGCATTGTGTAATAGAACGGGAGTTGGGGATCGGTGGGGATTGGTGGAGAGAGTTCCTCAAGTTGTTGCTGTGGAGCATTTTCTTGTCATTTGTATGGCTCACTGGGCTTAGTCAAGGCCTGATTGCAGCTCAACGAACTGCTCGTGAGTGAAAGCGAACTTTGCATCCTTAGATATATCTCAAATACTTAAATTTGTTTTCTTTTATTGACTTAAGGGTTTTTCTCTGCTTTTTTCATTTCCCCTTTGACTAACTAACCTGCTCATTCCCGCAAATTCCTCGAGCGCTTTTTTAAATAACTTAAATAACAATAAATAGTTAACTACTTAGTGAAATTCTTGCATTTTTTTTTTTCAAACTTCATCCTCTGTTCACACAATTAATATTCACTTGTATCTTGCTTTACTCTCGCTGCATTTTCCTTCTCGCTTTTCCGGCTCATCTTTAAACCGCAAGCGCATTTATTATAATTAAGAATTTCTACGCTCCAGCAATTTGCCAACATTTGAGCTTAAATTTTTATCGTGCTTTGCTTTTTATGAAATGTAAAAAAATATTTCTGCAGCCCGCGCATTGTTCCTGCAGTCAGGATGTTGCAGGACGAGCAACAGAGCGCGGCGAGTCCTTCATTAACAGCAAAATGTTAATAGATTTTTGACATGCAAAGCAGTTTTCAAACATTTATGCAGGGCTTCGACAAGTCGACTAATACATACCCTGTCAGCATTTAAAAATGATTCAAATAATGAGTAACACAGATCTATAAATTTAAAATAAAATGTTCTTAGGATTTTTTAAAATAACAATATTACCTAATATAATTCTTAAGAAATACAAATGATATTTTTATTTACAGAAATTATAAATATATTATATTATAGTATTTTATATAGAGTTTAATGTATGTCGTTTGTCCACTGATCAGAAAATGCTGTCAATAGTCAATATAGTACAGGGTATATGTATTATCATAGACAATAAACCGCATTGGCAGCGAATATGTAAATTTTCTTTGATTTTTTACTCCTCCATTTGCTGGAGCTTTGGTCAGAGCAGACAAGCAATTGCAATTTATTGCGAGGTGCTGCAGTCGCAGAATTTCATTACAAATTTGATTTGATTAAACGAACATAATTACAATGCAGATGAAACATGATGAGAGCTGGTCAAACCAATCCCCAACCCGCGACGCCCCCACAGACTACATTGAGTAGGGGCTGTGGGTAACGGGACATGACTTTCGTATAAGTACTGGTCAATGTTTGCCTTTCAGAATGTGACATTAAGGCTGAAAGGCTGGAGGGGGGTGGGGGAGGGGCTTGTAGGGAGGCCAATGACTAAATCACATCACGTGCCATATTGAAAAAAGGGCTTACGTACACATATTTTTTGTGCCAACTGTAAATCAGCATTCGTTTGATGATGTTGATCAGAGCCGAAGCCCAGACAACAGCAGCAAAAACAACAACAGCGATGATGAAGATGATAATGACGATGATGGTGATGATGATGACGATGACGATGCAGTTTTTGTGTGACTGTAAATTGACTTGCCATTAGATGCATACAAACCGGGAATATCATATAGAAATACACAAATACTTACATATATTTATATGTATGTATTGAGTAATGTCAATGTCAACAGAGGCAGGCACTTGGCCTGGCTTAAGAAAAATATGACAAACAGTTGGTCTCTCACGGAATTTATTAGAAATTGGGTTTGGCCTCGGACTCGGACTCGGACATATCGCAGGCACTTTGCTACAACACATTTTGCATTTAACACGTCCTTCCAAAAGTGCTGGCGAATTGTGAGCCGAGTCGAGTGCAAAATGCAATTTGAGGCCAAAATACGTGAGTTCGTTTAGTTTTGCTCAGTTGAGTGCGGGCGAAAACACGTCCAAATAGTGAGAGCGCACAGTGGTACACAAATTTATTTGCCATTCAAAGTGAAAAACATTTGATTGGTGCGTGCAACCGAGCAGGCTGTTAAATATTTTCTGACAACCTAATTACAAAATGGTATTGAATACAATTTTTAATTTTATGCAAATATATGTACATTCACTTGATCATGGAAATAAGTATAACTACATTTACTTGAAGATCAGTATTTAAAATAATAAAGAACTTGTCATATTTATTTTTAAGAGAGCAACAGTTTAAGCTTTCAGTAAAATATGTATAGATTAATCTTATCTAGAGTCTATATAATAATAATAATAATTAGAGGCTTATATAGCTATCCTTTTCAATAAAGACTCTAACTAATAAATATATTATTAAATATTACAATAACCCATAACTCATTCAATTCCATTGAAGGCAAGCCTTTCACGCTTTCCTCTATAAGTAATTTTCGTATGTCTTGGCACACAGTTCTTTGGGTCAGCCTAAAAGTATGCTTTGGCAATTGGAAATTGTGATGGCAAGCAGCTTTTGGTCGAGTGGAAACTTTTTGGTAAAGCGATATGTAGTCACAACTTATAGCTGAAGACCCTCGTTCGCTCTTTCTCGGCATTCCAGTTCCCAGGCTCCGTTCATAACAAGCTTCACAGAAACTTTTGTAACTAGATGCGTTTTTTTGCCCGCACTTTTTTCGCACTTTAGTGGCAGGTCGAAAGGGGGGAGGTGGTGGGCTTGACGCTTAACATTTTATTGCAAAGTGGGCGTGGCTGAGCAATGCCTTTGACGCACTGCAAATTATATGCCACTTGGACGCGCTTTGGCTTTTATTTCTTTTGATTCGCATATAATCAGCATTGTTGTTGATTTTCATTATGCGCTCTGGATTCGAGTTTCCGTTTCATTCAAGTTCCCAACCCCTTCCACCCTTCAACAACTTTTCTTCGCCTCCTCCCATGTACCCCCCTTTGGACCGGGGCATTTGTTAGCCACTGTGTGGCTCATTAAAATCGTTTGGCTTTTGTTCTGCCTGCGGCTTTCCGCTGCCTGCCCCACTGCCTTTTGCTTTGTGTGGTCCTGTTTGTGGTTAACTCATTGCCTCTGGCCAGGAACTTAACTCATCTGAACTCAAATCAACTCAGTTCATCATTAGACCGCAGAAATCAGCGTGCAGCTTAATGATTTATTTTGCTTATCGGCTAATTGAATTTATTTCTGATTTCGACATATTTTCTATCTTAAGAGCTTTTGTTTAAAATGTTCAAAGTCTTCAGTTCTTAAAGGATAAATGGGGCAAAGAGAAGGTTATGATAAGAGTTGATTGTATTAAATGTTCTTACTATTATTATTTATAAAATTTTCTTAAAGATTAAATGTTATAAAGCAGCTTTATTAATATACAAAAAAATGCAGTATGGAATATTGTTAAATATGTCAAAAATTTAATTAAGTTTAAATTGATTTAATATCAACGAACTTGTATAAATATGCGAAGCTGTAATACCCAGTATTATTAAGAGATTAAGAGCTATTATAACAGCTTTTTGTTTATTTTATGTGAAATTAAAAATAAAATGAAATGTCGATATTAAACATCCATATCGAAAATGATAAGAGTTACAGGCTATTAAGGTATTTTAAACATTTCAATCAATGTTTTTTCTAATATTATCACAGTTGGAATACGATATAATTTTTTTTCCTACAATAAATATCTTGCCTCAACTGCAAAATTCACTCTTCTCACAGATATTAGACAAAAGCTATATGAGCAATCTGTATAGAGGGTATTTTACCTTGAACATGTCGAAGACAGCTGTTCTATCCAGTTTATTTGTTATATTCTACAGCTCTAAGTCCATTGTTTCCGTGCTAAAGAGAAGCTCTCAATGTCTAATGCGTAGTTGTCGATGTCTTTGTTTCGTTTCGAAATTGCCCACATTTGGAATGGGATTGCAGGGTGTAGTCGAATCCACACACACACACACACACACGCACACACACACAGACATAGAGGGAAGCACACCCTTAATACTAATCCGTGTTGGTAACTAACGTTATATCTATGGCAACCCCAGTGCTTCTTTTATTATTCACACAATTCGTTTAAGCGGTGTAAAACACCTCGCACAAACCAATGCCAGTAAACCTCAAGGGCCTCGTGTTGGAGCAGAGCGGATGGCACAGAGTCGAGATGAGATTCGTGGGTGTGGGGGAGGTGGGGCAGGATAAGAGGGGAGTGGGAGAAGGGGACATCAGTGGCAATTGCAGCAGTGCCAAGCTGCATGCTCATTTAAAATTGAACAAGTGATGGCTTGGTCACACTCAGCAACACTCACCAACACCTACGCACACACACTCACACACACACTGGGTTGCAGCTGGACGGCCACAGGCGCCACAGAAAGCCGGTCGCTGTGGAGTGGACCAAAAAAGCCAGCCAAATCGCATTTAAATGGAAATAAATGTTGTGTCCAAACAATTTACAAAAACCAATTTTACAATGTAATGCGTTCAGAGTTGGCGCATCAGCCAGCCTGTTAATGTGTGTGTATGTGTGTGTGTGTATGTGTATGTGTGTGTGTGTGCCTCTGGCCAGAACGTGTTCAACAGCAGGCAATGAATATCCTGACGTTCGTCCTGTCGCTGCCGACTCTGGGGCGCCTTTTGGCCGCCGCTGCCACACGGCAGCCATTGACACAATTGCCGGCGACATCACAGTCCAAAAGTTTTGCACACAATTATGAGGCTAGGCGCTGATTATGGCACCAGTGCCCGAGCCAGTGTTGCATAGTTCTAGCAGAGTCCGGAATGTTGATGCCAGTGCAGCAAGTGGTACAAATTTTAAATGCAACCAGCCACACACACACACACAGTCCGAGCTCACCCACACACAATTTTTATGGCTCGCTTGTTAGCAATTTTCGCCCCAGAATTATGACCAAAGGAAGGAGGCGGCTAGTGATAAGGAGGATGGGAGGGGAGGGGAGGGGAGAGGGTCCAACGCTAACCAAAATTGAGTTATCAGTTTGTTGGCTCTGCCAGCAAATGTGCTTGGGCTGATTGCGTGACAGCTGCTGCTGCTGCTTCTTCTTCTGCTGCTGCTTCTACTGCTAGAGAAGAAGTAGAAAAAATGGCGTCCAACCAACTGATTTGACAGAGGAGCAGGGAAAATGTCAAACTACGTGATTTTTATGCGAATGTGACCGTCAATTCGCAGGCAGTGTGAAAGGGAGAGGGGAGGGAATAACAGGAGCACAAACAGGAGCCAACGGGCTATGGGTACAATTTTTTATCTGCATCTTCTTCTGCTTTCCATATAAATACTTCACATATTTTTTTTTTTTTTTTCTACTTCCAAATGTTCGCCTGCAGTTCAGTTAGCTGAGTTTTAGCTGCGGTTTATTATGTGAGCGAGTGAAGTGAAGCTAATTTAAAGTCAATGTTGGGTTAGGGTAAACTTTTTTTTTTCTCTTACTTGGCAAGTTAATGTCTGGGCTGGGCTGGGGCAGGGGCAGGGGCAGGGCAATGATTTGTCAGGGTTCCATTTTGCATGCTACTTGGACTTAAGCGTCGTATACTCAGAAATTGATGAGCTATCGCTGAAAGTAATGCGAGGGTCAAACATAGGCAGCTCAATGGGTTTTATAGATAAGAGATCTAACATTTTGAGGAGGTTGCATGTATATCAGATTTCTAGAAACTCTCTATTGGCTAACTTTATTGAAGGATTTTTTTTCTAAGAAAATAACACGGTTTATATAACTAGTCGAAGAGTTTTCAGTTATTTTGTTCAGGTTTTACTTAATATTTATGCCAACACTTTATAAAGTCATTCGATTGTTCCACTAAATCCACTTTGATAAAGCCTAAAGAGCGCCCCATCTGAAAGGCACATTAGGAACATATGCTGGCTGGGATGTGTGCCCAAAAAATCTTTAGCCCAATCCTCGGCCCATACTGGCTGGAAAGGAGCTCATAAAGTAACCTTTTTCACTCTTTTATGTGGCAAGACCCCAAGCTGAAACCTTTTGTCGAGTGCCTTTCAATGCCAAATACCAAACTAAGCAATGCACATATGTTTCCCCTGGCAGGCTCCATTAAATAAAAGTTATGTACAAACATCTCCCCTTCCCCTCCGGCCCATTGAAACACTTGACAATCTCTTTTCAACACTTGCACAAATATGTCGCCCCACAATAAGAAAACAAGAGGCAAATAATAAAAATAAGAGCAGCAAAAGGGTTGAAATAAAAATGGAATTAAAATATGGGAGTTAGCTTCCGGAAAATATTGCACCTGCACAGCTGGTCACTTTGGACAGGCTCAAGTAGCAGCACACACACGCACCCACACACGCACACACACGCACACAATTTGAGCAGCCATTACCAACCATTTTGACCACAATAAAATGACAAATGCCCAAAAAATCTGTCCATGTTCGCACACGTTGCCAACTGGTTACGGCAACAGAGTCCTGGTCCAGCCGCAATTCCTGCTCCTGCTCCAGATTGTGTGCGGCAGCTGCTGTCAAACAAGTCCCGTGACGAGCATTGCAACGGCATGTCCAAAGCGGGCGCGAAGGGGGCGTGTGCTCCAGCCCAAACTTGAGCCTAACAAGTGTCGTTTGGCTGTCAGAGCTGGACAGCGAGACAGGCAGGCAGACGGACAGACAGGACCTGGCAGCAGGACCTGGCAGCTTGCCTTCATGCTCATCAGGCGTCGGTTTCTGAAGGAGGGTCGAACCAGTTTTACAAGCAGTCAACGGTGAATGCTAAGCCCGGCATTGACGACAACAGGGACAAGGCCCAAAGCCTATTAAAAATCATGCTAAACGGCAGTAAAACAATGTGTGGACTGTCTGCTCGGTTAGAGAATGGGTTTCGGTCCATGAGAGAAGGTCTGGGTTGTATTTTCACTTGTTTACAGCCTTCCTGCCTTCCTGCCTGCCTGCCTGCCTGCCTGTTTGCGTAATGCGCATTAACAGCCAAATTGCGCAAGTCGCCTTTTAGCCAATAAATAAAATTTAATCAGCTTTTGCAGTTGCCAATCGAAAATTGAAAATCAAATAATGTGACGCGCAAAATGCGAACAAGTTTTGTTGTCCGGCTCGAAAACAATTTTAAGTCGATTTGCGATGCGAATCGAGCAACTGACAGCTGCAACTTTAGCCTTTGTTGTTGTTGTTTGTTGCAGTTGCACTTTTGCCTGTTTATGGCATGTTGGCAACAGCGCCTCCAACTTCTTAGCTGCTTTGCTTGCCCTCATCTGGCGGCAACTTTGTGCCTGCTGCCTCCTGAATTTCTGACTGCAAACCTACATCCTTTTCCCCTACAAAGGGCATCGAGAGTTGGCAAAGAGAAGCGACAAAGCATCAAATATAATCTTAACTATAATATAAGTTATCTTTTTTTAAGGAAAATTCTGCGAAAACTTATTGTGAAGCAGAAATTAATAAAAATAATATATATAATAAATAATGTATATATAAATAATATTATAATAAGATATAATAATCTTATTTTAAGCAAAAAATATAGAAATGAATTATAGCTCTGTTCTAAAAATTACTCTATATTTTTAATAATTATGAAGTATATTTTTATTATAAACTCATTTAAGAATGTTTTAATTTGTCAAATAATATTTACAAATTAGTTACGACTTTCTATTAATTGTAATATACATTTTGGAAATAATTTCTGAAATTATAAAAAAACAAATATATGTAATATACTAATGTTAAAGTGTTATGTAATAATATAAAAATAAAAATATTATAATAATACTTTTACTAATGTAAATAATTAATATAATTAGCTTGATAATAAAAATATACTGTAATTAAGTTTGTGTTTTTAGTTTTTAAATAATATTTACAAATTAATTAAGACTTTCTATTAATTTTAATATACATTTTAAACTCTAATAATACAAAATATATATGTAATATACCAATAATTAAAGTGTTATGAAATAATATAATAATAAAAAATATTATAATAATACTTTTACTAATACAATTAATTAATATAATTAGCTTGTTAATAAAAATATACTGTTATTAATTTTGTACCTTAAATTATGTATAAATTTATTCTAAATAAAATCTATAATTAATTGTTTTAATTCTATGATACTCTATGTATATAAATTGTATAGGAAGCCTCTTCAAATATAAGGTATTTTTCGTAATCAACACTCAGTTTCGAGTGCGGAGAGAAATTTGTTATCAAGTGATCCATGAAATCCATAATTTGTCGACTCTGCCGTCCTATGGATTTGCTATGTATTTACTCTCAGATGTGTTTTAGTTACTGGCCTGCACAGAACAGACTTCCAATTTAATAATAAAAACAGAAAAAAAACTAAATTTTCTTTTGTGAAACAATTTTTCTTGCTTAACTTGTACGCGCCGAATCGACAGTATTTTTTTTTCATAACTAAATTCCAAATTTTAAGTTAAATCATAAATTATCTCAAGATGAAGCACATGAACCGCAATATAATTCGCAACTTCCTCGGCCTGCGCCGCGTTGCCCGCCTGATGGACGTGCGTTTTGCGTGCGACTCCTCCTCTGGCGGCGGTGGCAAAGGTCTGGTTGTAGGCATCTACCTGAAGGAGGGCGATAAGGAACCGAAGTTCACCTCATCCGGCGAGAAGCTAAACGATCGCAGCAACGGCAAACTGAGACAACTCGTCTGCGAAACTAAAGTGGACGGTCGTCTAGGACGTGGTCGCGTCTTCAACAACATTGATCCCGACTACAGCTCTGTGGCCGTTGTGGGCGTCGGTATCGAGGGAATTGGCTTCAACGAGCTGGAGATGCTGGATGAGGGCATGGAAAATGTGCGCGTGGCCGCCGGCGTTGGCGCACGCTCCCTGCAGAAGCAGGGCTGCCACATCATCGCTGTAGATAGCATGGACTATGCTGAACAGGCGGCCGAAGGATCCTCGTTAGCCGTGTGGAGGTTTTCCGATAATTTGGCAAAGAAAAATCGTTTAATTGTGCCGCGTTTGGAACTGTATGACTCAGCTGATATGGACGGCTGGACGCGAGGCATCTTCAAGGCGGAGTCCCAGAACTTGGCCAGACGTCTCTCAGACGCGCCAGCCAATTGTATGACACCCACAATGTTCGCCCAGGCCACAGTCGATGCGCTGTGTCCATGCGGCATTACGGTAGAGGTTCGGACCATGGACTGGATAGAAATGCAGCGCATGCATGCCTTCCTCATGATTGCCAAGGGCAGCTGCGAGCCTCCAGTGCTTCTGGAGATCAGCTACTGTGGCACTGCACCTGAGGACAAACCCATTCTGTTTGTTGGCAAGGGCATCACATTCAACTCTGGTGGTATCAATCTGCGCCCCTGCCCAGGCATGGATGAATACCGCGGCAGCATGTCTGCAGCCGCTGCGATCATTGGCATGATGCGTTGCGTCGCTGCTCTGTCGCTGCCCATTAATGTTACCTGCGTTATTCCACTGTGCGAGAATATGCCATCTGGCATGTCGGTGAAGCCCGGCGATGTGGTAACCATGTTGAATGCCAAATCGATGGCCGTTCGCGATGTGGATAAGGCTGGCGTGGTTGTGATGGCTGATCCCCTGATCTATGGCCAGACCACCTACAAGCCACGCCTGGTGGTAGATGTTGCCACCCTGGGCGTAGGCGTCAAGAATGCCTATGGCGGCGGCGCCTCTGGCATCTTCTCCAACTCTCACTACGTGTGGAAACAATTCCAGCGCGCTGGATCTCTCACTGGTGATCGCCTCTGGCGCATGCCCCTCTGGCAATACTACAAGAAACAAGTGACGGACGAAACTGGCTACGATCTGAGCAACGATGGTCGTGGCCAGGCCAGCTCCTGCCTGGCAGCTGCCATTCTGCACGAGCTGGTGCCCTGTGCCGATTGGGCTCACATCGATACCCGAGGCACCGGAATGTTGACGACGTACGGCATCGTACCCTATCTGACAGCCCGCTACATGACGGGACGCCCCACACGAACTCTGGTGCAGTTCGTCTACCAGATGGCTTGTCCCGAAATCAAGTAAGATGTCGATCATTGTGTTCGTAGTGAATTTTCATTTGTTATAAGTTGAGAAAGTGAGATTATTGAGTGTTACTGTATTGAAGAACTGTCACGGCCAAAAAAAATTTAATAAATTTTTGTAACATTGCAATATTTGTCGAGGACTTCATTGGCATTGGGTGTGGGCAATTGGTAAGATCCTACATTGGATTGGATACGGGTACTTAGTGCTACCTTCTACTACGGTAAAAGATAATATTTCCTATAGAAAGGAATATAGGCTGAATATCTTCTGCGGTACAATGTTGGTATATTCCTAAATATTCATATTTTATATTTATTTGCAATTTGCATACATAGTCGTAATGAAAATAATGGATACAACCGAAAGGTTCAGCTTTAGCTTTGAACAACATGGGCCGAGGTCTAAGTACTACTGAAATTTAATTACAGTACAATATCATATATAATTAATTTTATCTGCATTTCTAAATATAATTAAAACTTTTTGGATTTAGTGGTTCCATAGGTATTTAAATGTCTTCTGCGGTACAATATTAGACCAGAAATTTCCGTTCAATGCCAGCCATCGATTTTGGTCCGGCTTGAAGCATGAATGTGTGTGCAATTATATGTGGCTCACCATCGCATCTTAAAGATACATTTCAATGAATACACACATACAGTTAATGCACGTCCTCTAGGTCTGGGCATAAAAAATAGCATTTAAATTAAATGCGAGTCCCACCGCAAGAACGCAAAACTTTTCCGACGCTAAAAGGAAATTTTAATTCCGCTCAGACGAGAAAAATAGAAAAAAAGTGGTTCAAAGATAAAAATATAAACGGAGATAAAGAAAGTAGAACCCACGCAAGTAGCCGCCCTCAAATGCAATCAAGTGCAAGTAGAGGCGTGGCTTTGCCTTAAAAATTTGCTAAAAACCTTTCAAGTTGATGCAAAAGGAATACACGCAGTGCACATATATACATACGTATATATGTATAAGTATATGTATACTTCCCCCACTATACAACTCTGTATCAATTGGGTTCGGTCTGTCGGGCGGGACAGACAATGCCACAATCTGTAGACTGCAGTCTGCAGTCTGCTTTCAGACGCATCGTAATGAAAGACGAAGCCGTTTGCATTGCTTTGTGGCCTCAACCAGGTGCCAGACGAAGGCAAAAGGCTTGCGATTGGGCTTGGGCTTGGCCTTGGGTTTGGGTTTCTGTTTGAGTTTGTGTTTGGGCTAACGACATTGAAAATGCTTGTCGAACTTGAAAATTATTCGATTAAGTGCATTACCGGCGAGACATGGATCGGCAATCAAACTGAATTGCACACAGCACCGAACTCCATACCCATACCCAATCCCAATCCCAATCCCTGTCCTCCTGTTCCTGTTTCTGTACTAGTCCCATCTGTGCACAGGCTTTTGGTAACGCTCTGGGTGGGAATGGGACTATGCTGCAGGCGTTTCATTGTTGTGACTGCGACATTGTCGTGTCTGGGGAGTTGTTGTTGTTGTTGCTGTTGTTGTTATTGGAGCCAGTTGTTGCTCGGGCAGTTCGCCTTATTTATGTTGATTGTGTTTTTGCCTATGCCAATCAATGGAGCACACTTTCGGGCGCGTTAAGCCTTTGTGGCGCGCCCCGAGGTATGCTTTAATTTAATGCATTGTCATTGCCAGAAAGACCGTCAGTTGAAGCCGACCGATAAGGAAGAAGAAGGAAACTTCTGCCATCGATTCTTGTGCCACTCGGTTTTTATATTCATTTTATTGCTTATAGCTTGTGCATTCATAAAATTGCTAACACAGGTTTTCAACTGTGGATATTTATGGGAGAGATGCCAAAATCTCAGACCATTAAACTAAAAGGTATTTATTTTTATTTAAGTTTAGCATATGTTATTGACTCTAAATTGTGTGAATGGGAGAAACTTAAAATGCATCTAAGGTCGTAATAAAGAACCGAACTTAGGTTTCGTTTCCAAATCGATCGAATTTCCCAAAAGCTTTTCCTATTTACCCATAAAGAAGGGTAATCGGTTTTCAACTCTTAAGAATGCTAGTTAGTATTTTTTAAAGGATTTATCTTGTATCTGGGACAGAACCATAGGGAACTACTTAAGAGATCTAGCACTCACCGGCTGGTTGTCGTGATTGTGGATATATTGGACATCATTTGAAATCTTATTAGCATCCAGATGAGCTGGCAGGGAAGCGGCAAGCTGTCCATGTTGGTGGGGCTGCGTGGGATGATGAGCGATGTGCTCAACTGCGGTCGCGGGCGCCTCATCGTGGATGCCCTCGTAGCCGTGTGACAGACCGTGCCCGGGCGAGTACTCAATGAAGGAGCTTGGCGTTGGGAACTTGGTAGCTGTGGGACTGGCCACCACGGGCAGCTGCTTGATATTGGTGTTGCCTGTCTCCACGATAGGCACATACTGCTTGGTCTTGGCCATGCCAATCAGTCGACCCGGCTGTACACCCAGCGATCCGTGCTCTGATATTGCCAGAGCAGGAGCTGGCGCCGGTTGCAGCCGCTGCTGTTGTGGCTGTCCGGGATGGAAGAGTATGGGTGCCGTGTTATCTTGTGGTCGGGGATCTGGTAGTTGGGCCACCAGCAGCTGCTTTGGCTGGCGCTGCAGCTTCGACTGCATTTCTTTGGCCAACAGGTAAGTCAGACCGTGGATTTGATCGTCCGGCGACTTGCCAATCAGCGTCGACAATTCTTGAAACTCGGGCAGCTGCTTGTAGTGTTGGTTAACGCTATCCGCGGGCGCATGGTACTCGATCTTGATTAAAGGCGAAGCAGATGGACTTGGCTCCGGTTGAACTTCATATTTGAACTGCTCAATGGGTCGACCGTAGATGGGACTTGACTCGTCAAGCTCCGCTTGCAGTAGATCCGGCTTCGAGGGACGAAACTGCGGCGCCACAATATTGGCAACAACAGGTGCCTGATGTGTCTCAACTACCGGTGCCGCTGGCGCCGCATCGTGGGTGACCAGCTCTGCACTATATGTATGATGAACCTCCTCGGTAATTGGCCCTGTTTCCTGCACCACGATGGGTTGTGCGATGGTGGGTGCAGCTGGGTAAACGTTGGCGAAGTTCGGCTTGTAGACGTATCGCAGCTGTTCAACTACGGGCACAGGCTGTATGTGAACCTGGACCGGAGGTTCCACAGGCTTGGCGGCCACATACTTGATATAGGCCCCAGGCTTGGGCACGTAGGAGACTGGCTTGGTTTTTAAGTGCTCGTACTCGGTCTTGCGGGGCGAGAGGTACTTAATGTACGCCTTGCCGCCGTTGCCCTCCTTGATCAGGTGCGAGATGACCTTCTGGACTTCTTGTGGCAGAGCGCTGAGCGATTTCTTTGACTTGGTGTGACCGGCAGGCGCTTCCTTATAGATATACGTGCGCTTGGACTCGGATGCCGTTTCGCCGGACATGACCATGTTCTCATCGATGTGGGCCTCCTTTGTAGCGACGATTACCGATTGGCTTTGATTCTTTGGCGCATCGGTCTCCATTGTCAGCAGCTTGGGCAAAGTCAGCTGCTTGCCGCCCCGCTGCAAGGATGTTGGCAGAGAAGCCTTCGCGTCCGCCAGCTCGAACTTGAGAAACTGCGGCGGAGCTGATCGCTTGGCGCGCTTCGACTTGCGTAAGCGTGACCTTGTCGCTGGCTGCTCCACTTCAACGGGCTTCGGATTTCTCTGCATATCCAAGGCTCTAGCGCGCTTTATCAACTGTGCGGTGATTGCATCCGGCTCCCGCGCATCCGTTGCCTCGAAGGGAATCATCTGCACCTTAAAGTTGGCCGGCTGGCGATTGACAGCGGATCGCCTGGCTCGACGTGGCTTGCGTGATCTCTTGCTGGCGGCCGTGCTGTTTAACGCAGCTGTTGCCTTTGCCGAATGCTCCTGCTCCTGCTGCTTACGCAGTATCTGCCTTAGCTCCTGGCTGGGCTCCACCGCGTCGCTCAGCTCGAAGCGCAGCATGCGAGGCGCGGTAGGCAGTTGCCGCTCCTCTCGTTTTTTGCGTGGGTGAACCACCTGCGAGGGATTCGCTGGCTGCTCGTTATACTGATTGTAAGCGGCTAAATAACTGTCATCGCTGGGATTCTCGATGAGGCGCAGGCTGCGCGAGTTGCGCTGATCGAAGTACCGCTGCATGTCCTGGAAAGAAAGGAAGGAATATAAAAGGTTAGGAAAGAAATAAATAAAAATAAATTATAATATACAACTAATCAGATCTTAACTAAGTCTATTGGAAAAAGAAAATTAAAGTTATTAGGAGATTAGAATAGAAATATAAAAGAATATATAAATTAGCAGATCTTAACGAAATCTTTTGGAAATAAAAATAATTTTAAAAAATAATTAAAATTATAGCATATGTTAGAAAGGAACACAAGGAATATAGGAGATTAAAATAGAAATAATTAGAACATAAATAAATAAAAATAAATAGAAATATTTAAATTAGCCAATCTTAACGAAGTCTATTGGAAAAAGAAAAGTTAAGTTATAGCATTTTGTAGAAAGAAAGGAAGGAAAATAGAAGATTAGAATAGTAATATATAAGAATATACAAATTAGCAGATCTAAACGAAATCTTTTCAAAAAAGATAATTAAAATTATAGCATATCCTAGAAAGGAACACAAGGAATATAGAAGATTAAATAGAAATAATTAGAATAGAAATAAATAAAAATAAACAAGAATATACAAATTAGCAGATTTTGACGAAGTCTATTCGAAAAAGAATATTTAAGTTTTAGCTTGTACTAGAAAGGAAGGCAGGAAAATATGAGATTAGAATAGAAGTAAATAAAAATTAATTATAACTTAAAAGTAAGCACATCTTAACGAAGTCTAGTCGAAAAAGAATATTTAAGTTTTAGCTTATACTAGAAAGGAAGGCAGGAAAATATGAGATTAGAATAGAAGTAAACGAAAATAAATTATAACTTAAAAATAAGCACATCTTAAGTCTATTCGAAAAAGAATATTTAGATTATAGTTATAGTCTTATTAATTATTAATTCGATGTTTTATAAATAAAAAATAAATGTTTCACTTTATTTTCCAATTAAAAATCTACTTTGTCTTACATGTTCAATTGCTTCTATTGGCTTTTCACACTCTTTTAACTATTTAAACAATGTTTATCAACTTACCTCATAGCTGGCAAATGTGTCGAGGGAGGGAAAACGCTGCCAGTTTTCCACGGCCCTGCCCAGCGTTAGATTGACCACAAGCAGCAGTGCCTGAAACAGAGAGGGGGAGCGTTGTTAACGTGGCTAACTAATTGATTAACTGCAATATTGGCATTTAACTTGAGAGATCAAATAACTTTGTTTTGCCTTTCTGTGGATTTGTTGGATTTGCAGTTTATATTTATATTTGAGCCGCTGAGTCCATAAATAAACCAATAAGCTGTCCACCTGCCACTTTCACTTGCAGCTTGGCCAAGTGCTTGCCACATTTGGACGGAAGCTGCGGCAACTGCCACCCGACCCTCGATTCTCGGCCACATTAAACCCGTTGCGCACGCGCTGCCACAGTTGAACGTTTAGCGGTTCATTTGCGCTGCGGGGCACCCAGCTGGTCGATCCGCGGATCAGACCGGCCTCCAGGTCCCTGGCCTCGGACCCAGTTGGCGGGTCCGTCTGGCTGTTGGCATGCCCATTCATGTGTCTGGTTCCACTTTCACATCAACAACGTTGAACTTGCTTTGCCTTTATGGTCATTAAACTTATTGACCAGATTGTGGATTTTGAGCAGTGCATTGCCTAACTCTTGCTTTATGCAAGCCCAATTATGGGATCGGGACTGCCTCTGGTTATGCAATGTCGGCCAAGTGCCACTTGGGCTAGCTTGAAAGATCAAGGAGCTACTTGTAAATATGTTAGACTGAATCTCAAGATCTTGTGAGATGGGCTTTTACGATTAGAATCAAGCAAGACTTCAGTTAAATGAGGGTTTCATCTATAAGAAATATTATAATAGTGTATCATCATTTCATATTTCACATAAGTGAAAATGCTTGAAATTAAAAGCAAACTGGTTTTCTATGAAAATTAATAAATTTCAATCAAGCGTGAAATTGAATGCAAGCTTTAAATAGATGGTGAATGTTATATTTAAGCTTTAATCGAATGTCGATTAAGGATTTGTTATTGAATTAAAATTGTGTATGGCATATAAAAGATATATTAATTATTGGTTTTAAGTCTTTCTAATATTACGATAATAATACCCACCGGTAAGTGTTTAAGAGATCTTATCGATAGATAAGTGGTATAATATGGTGTAGATAAGTAAAGTACAGCTATCCGGATTTGTATTTGAGTCAACTTTAGTAACGTTCAATAGATAGTTACTAAGTATATACTAAGGTTTAAAAAAACAATTACTTTATAACCCATTTCTAAATGCATTATACGATGTCCTAATAAAAAGCTGACCAATGTATTAAGCAAAACAAAACCTTTGGTCATATCACTTGATTAAATCATGAGGCTCTTTATTTGCGGAGGGACTTTGTGCCCACTCGTGGAGCGCCGCTGTTGGCCATTTAGCTAAGCCCTGCGATCCAAATCCAAATGAACTGTCAACAGTCGTTAAAAATGCAACCGCGTAAACATTTAACGGCCGTTAAAACTGCGCCTGAGTGAATTTTTATGAACTTGCCAAGCATCGCTCATCATTCCCCTCCAACCTCCCCCAGCCCTACCCCTTCGTGGATATGCCTCTAATACGCCTACCTGGGCAGCCAACTTGTCGCTCATCCGTCGAGTCCTGAACTCCACTTGGAGCCGCGCCGAGCACTGCACTCGTTATCCTTCTAGCTGCGGCCCTTTGGCCACCCTTCCTCTTGACATAAAATTTTATGTGCTTTCTATTTAACACTTTGGTTCTGTGTCCAGGAGGCTGGTGCAGGAGGCAGGTGGAGCAGTGGGCGGTCTCTGGCCATAGGGAGGAACTTCGTTTCGTTTGGGGCCACGCGCGGGCAATTTTAAAATTCAATAGAAAACTTCAATAAAAAATTGTTGCTATTCTGTGTTCGCTTTTCTTATTGTTGCTGTTGTTTTTGGCCAAGTAATTGTTGTTGCACAGCGCAGTTTTTATGGCTGCGAAAAGTGTTGTGAAAACTAGTTAACAATTTTTTACGACCTCAAGGAGTCGAAAGAAGATTGTCAACATCTTTGTTCATATATATCGCTTTATTGGTTCAAAGGTTTAACATATCCATGAAAAATTAAATGCATTTAAGTTTTTTCAGTCTTGTTTTAAGAACATCGAATCTTGCTTAAGTTTAATGAATTTCTTTGAGATTGAAATCTTAGTTTGCAAACTTGTGTCTGCAAATCTCCAGATATAAATTTGTTGTTGATTTCAATAAAGAATTAAGAGAAGTCAAAGAAAATTTAACATATTTTTAAAAGACTAGATATTATGCTTTTATAAGATTCAAACTATTTTGAAATAAATAAATATAGCTTAATTAAGGAAAATTTTTATTTATACGTGTATAGTAATAATTGACTGCTGGGATTCGTATCCTGCTCATCGATAGGACCTCAACTAAGCTAAAATTGATTTGCCAGTTTTTACATTTTAGATCTTCATGTCTTTCATCTTAAATGAAATTTCAGTTTTTCCACAGCCCGGCATTTTTCTTGAGCATTTTCCGAATTCATTGGCTATTCGAGTTGTTGTTGTTTCTTATTTAATGTTGTTTTTGTTTGTGCTGAAAAACCACGAAACGCGTGCAGGCGTTTTCATTAACTTGTTGTTGCAACTGTTTTTGTTGCCTTAATTTCACTTGCAAATTGTTGGCTGTTTTTACTGTTGCTGCGGCCAACAAGGCGGAAAAACGTTGCAAGACAGTTAAAGAAATTGGGCCAGGCAAAAGGCAAAACTTGGCTAATTGTGCCTGGCTGCATGGCCCTGACCAGGGGGTTGAGTGTGGCACGTAGCGGGGTCTTTGTGGCAGCTAGTCTGCTGTTCGCTCTGAACCAGTTTTTCACTGCCTTTTTTTCTTTTTTTTCTATGTTTGTATTGCAGTACGTAACGCAAAACCAAAGTCAAGTTCAATGCACATAAAAGACTGTTAAAAATAAGGGAAGGGGCGGGGAGAGGGAGAGGGAGAGGGAGACGGCGCACATGCATTTGTCTCAGTCCTGCCTAGTGCTGAAAGTCAGGCCACAAGGAAGCGCGCTGTGCGAAAATGCACAACGGCAATGTGAAAATTGCCGCAAAGTTTCCATCCATTTAAATTGCAAATTTCCAGTTTCGATTGCAATTGGCAAATGTTTTTTTTTTTTTTGCTCCCACATTCACATTCACATTCACATTTTTTGCGCTTGTTTTTGTTAGAGAGGTGGGTGCTATTGGATTCGGACGGTCTGTGGTTAGATAACCGTAAACATTTTTATGAACGGGGGCCGAGGTCATAAAAGCAAATGCCACAGGAGTGAGAAGCGAGGAGAAACTTGCGCAACACACTCGAACCGTATGAATGGAACGAAATGGAAAGCATTCCGAATATTTGCTTTATGATTTTACGGCCCGTAATTAAATGGCATCGGCCAACGGGAAATCTAACGCAGCGAAAATCCAGAAATATGGCCAATTGTTTTTCCAGCTAATTGAAGTTCAAGTGCCCGACGATTGTGCGGCAAAAAGAGCCATAAATGAGGCTGCTTCCGTGTGGGCGTACGAATGTGTATGACTACGTAAATAAATTATATTGAATGGCCAGACAGATGGATTTTCAGCTTCCGCTGCTTCAATCAGCCGGAGTCCCGTAACGGTAACGGCAACGGTATAAGCATATAAGCGCATCACCTGCAGGTTTTCAGCATTTTCCGCATTGCACACAGCTGACAATGGGCCGCCTCAACGGCCCGTTTAATGGAAAATTATTCGACAGTTGATTTTTCGGACGCTTGTCGTTTTCATGCCTCAATTGCAGTTGTTGTCGCAGCAGTCGCTGCCACGCCCATTCGCCCAATCGCCCACTCGCCCGCAGGCCCTCCTGTACGTGCGGCATTGCATCTGGCACTTATGCATGTATATTATAATTTCTGGATGACTCTTCTCCACTTACCAGGCATACAAAAGCGCCAACCGAAGCCATTTTCCTTGCGCGCGTTTTGCGTGCGACTTTTGTCGCGCGGCTGTCGTCGGAAGTGCAGCAAATGAGGCTTCAACTTGGCAGCTTGTGGCAGTTAAATTTGCAACGCCTCACTTTTTATGCAAATTTTAATTACAGCCAGGCGTATGCTGAATGTATTTTATTATATTATATCGAAGATCTTACTGAATTATTTTCTTTTTTTGTTTTTTTTTTTATCTATTTCTCACTTAAAATTTCATTTTATTGTTAAGCACTTGTTCACATGTTTTATAAATATTAGATTACAATTGTGTCCTTTGCTTTGTAGAGTGCCTCAGTTTATAACATTTATTATAAATTTTTTGGAAAATAATTTTTGTACATTCCTTTGGCGGGCATTCGGGAAAAGGGGAAAAACAAACTTTGTCTATTTAATTTAACTTTAGCTTTGAGCTTTGTTTAAACTTGGTCCGTGGCTGTCGACGTTGGCGTCGTTCGTTTCTCATTTATTTAATGCGACTTTTAATTTGAGTTGAGTTTTCTTTTGTTTACTTTCGGCGTTGCCTTTTGCAAACTGGAGGAAAACCGCACGCTTGCGCGCTGCAGCTGCAACTGTGCCTCAAATTTTCGCGCCACTTCAGTTTTGTGTGTGTTTGCTGCCTCGCAATTTTCACAAAGATCCCAGCCAGTTTTTCAGTTTTTCCAAAACTCGTCGTCGTCGTCGTCGTCGTTGTCGCTGTTGCATTTGTTGTTTTAGTTGTCGTTGCCGTCGTCGTCGTCGTTGTTGTTGTCGTTGTTGTTGTTGCTTGTGGTGGTGTCTGTTGCATTTTTCATTAATTTTTCTTTTTAGGAGCTTAAGAAGCGAGCATAATTAAATAGTGATGAGACATGGCACTAAGACAATCATTTATGAATTTATAATTCAGACTATAATCTTAATGCATACGTACGATATATTTCCGCCTCATAAATATTCAAATAAATCAATGGAAAGGTGACTGGAAAAATCTGATATTGCCTGTATTTTATTTTTTTAAATTTATTTTTCTTGTTAAGCCGTACTTAGCTGTTATTGACGGTTCAAATCTTGGATTGTGGCTGCATTGATATATCGATTTTTTAAACCTATATTTAATATAACTCTTTTAGACAACAATATAAAATGTTGTCGTTATATTTTTGCTTGTTAAATACGTATACATAAAATATTTTAATATCTGTATATGAGAAAAAAAAAAATAATAAATGATTAATATTTTCAGTGAACGAGTTCTATTGTTAAGAATATAAATAAGATGAAAATAACAAATTAAAAAATAAATAATTAATTTAATTGAATTTAAAGTTGAGGCTCAGATTGAAATATTTAGTTACTATATTTTTTAACTGATTCAAGGTTTTGGCCCTTCTTTTCTACTACTTAAAGGTCTCAACTCTTAACTAAAAGGGCATACAATATTCGGTTAGCTGCAGCACCCTACGCAGCACTTGTTTATGGCCAGCATTTTGCGCGTTGCGCTCTTCGGAATTTGTCTTGGCCATTGGCAGCAACGGCGCGACGCATTTTTGGCCATGGCTTTGGCCAAGTGCCTGCAAACTTTTGACCATAAACTTTGAGTTGTGCGAGCAGTTGTTAACGTTGTTGTTGATGTCGTTACTGTTGTTGTTGTTGTTTCTGTTGTTGCTGTCAGTGTTGCTGATGTTGTTTATGACAAAAGACAGATATGAAGATATTTACGCGTTTTTGCGCAGATTTTTAATACGTTTTGGCTGAGCTTAGTTGCATAATTAATTTGTTAATTGCAACAAGCTGATTGCGTTTGTACGCTCCACGCCGCATGTTGCACGCGCTTCCTATGCAACACCCTTTCCATGTCGGATTATATGATTTATAGGAAGAATTTTGAGAGCAATTGGCTGAACAATTGGCACAGGCGCGCGCCATGTGAAAGTTCAACGCTTATGCAACAGGGAACAGGCAACAGGCAACAGTCAGCCACAGAGAAACGAGGCACAGCCAACACGTTGCAAGCAGCAGCAGCAGCAGCAGCGTTGTCGGCGTCGCAGTCACGCACGCGCCGCGTCTGATGAAGTAGCTGCAAGATTATTTTTATTGGAGGCTGCCGCTTGAAGATTGCTTTTGGTTTTGACTTGAGTTATCGCTGCGGCTCATCTGCGGCGACTCCGACGATTAGTGCAACTCTTGGCGCCGAAATAAAGTCAACGATTATGCCCAAGCATGGGAAAGGGGTGCAGCTTAGCGGGGGAGGGGGTAGGAGTGTTGCAAGTGAGTGTTGGATACTTTCACATGGCTCTTGTGGGCTGGCCAAGACAGAGCACAGCAGGGGTTGCTTGTAAAGCCGTTGCATTTGAAATTGAGTTATTAGCGTTAGAGTTACGAGCGAAGCAGTGGTGTAGATGCCAAGGGGAATCGATAAAGATATCGATACTAAACGATAAAATATATATATCGATAAAAATGAATAGAATATTTGTATTTATACAAAACTAGCACATAGATAGGTTAATAGTTAAGTACATTAGATTATTTATAGTGCTATGATGATCTCTGACTAATTATAAAAAATGGAAAATCGATATTCATTTAATATTTGGAGGGGACGTATTTCTTGGTAGCTCAACAAAGGATTAGGACTAATTAATTATTTTATGCAAAAAATATGGAAAATAAATTATAATAAAGCTTAACCCGGTGTGCTAGGGTAAAAAAAATCATATATTATCGACAATTTGAATAGAATATTCTGTTCTTATTAAATATAATATAAACATAACCAAGCACTTGCAATTAGTTTCGAGGCATATTTTATTACATGTTTTATCCCAAAACCATTTTTTGAAGTTCTCAAGTATCAAGGATAACAACTGCTCACATTCTAGAGTTGGGTTCGACCCCTCTCATAGTGTCAGCCCTAGGCGCCAGAGGGCGTTGGGTGCCCGACTCTAGGCCACATAATTGCAGTAATCGTGGCAGATTTACAATCTCGTAATAAATTCAACACACAAACACACTCCCGCACAGATGCGCTCTTAAAGGCAAGAAGCAAACCCCTGCCCAACCCCTTGCAGCGTAGGCAGTTGCAGTTGCAGTTGCTGTTGCTGTTGCAGTTGCAGCTGCAATAGGCGGAAATCTCACACAGAAAGTTGCATGCGGATGCAGTCTGCTCTGTTGGTGCGGAAGTTTAACCAACTAACAAAGTGACTAAGACTGAGGCTGAGATGACAACGGCGATGCAGACCAAACACTTTTCTCCGGCAATCCTCCCGCTCCTCCTCTTGGCTGCGAATAGTGTCAAACGCATGAGGGAAGCAACAACAAAAAGACAAACATTCACATCCATGAGGAACCCGGCGGCAACATTTTGTGGCCAAATGTGTTGTTGTTGACGCTGAGGCTTTGTGCGTGCGCTTTAATTGTCGGTCATGTGGTTGATGAATGCCCACGGTCCAGTTTTGACAAACGGATTCGTCGCTAATCGCCACTCGCCAGTCGCCAGTCGAAAGTCGCATCGTACTTAATCGCCGGTGATTTTTCGGTATTTTTAAACTTGGACAGTTGGTCATTTGACTAGGAAATGGCTGCGGTTTATTTAGCGCTAATATCGCCGTTGCCGAAGCCGATGCGATCAGTTTTGTAAATTTTAATTGAGCCGTCGAATGCTTCCTTCATTGCCAGCTTGGATGCTGCCACGTTGGCTGCCGCTGCCTTAATTGTCTGCCACTTCCCGTTTTCGTGGTCGCCCGAGCAGCCCCGAAATCTAATTACGCCATAGCCACACACACACACACACACACACACACACACAAACACACACATACATGTACAGATAGACACACATAGCTGGAGTAAGTGTGCCTAGCTCCTGCCCAAAACCAACGAGCGCAGCAAATTGACAACACAATAAACGTGGCCAAATAGCTGGAGTTTGGGACTCGGATTTGGGGGCTGCAGGCATTTTGTTTGTGTGTGTGTGGGTGTGTGTGTGGGCAAAGGGGTTGTAGAGGGTGTCACACATGTGCCGCAGTTTCTGATTTATGAACACAATTTCCAGTTTGACAATGAGCCGAGTAGATGGCAGCAGTCGCAGTCGCAGTCGGATTCGGTTTCGGATTCGGATTCAGTTACGGATTCGGCCGGCACGGGAAGTTGACAAAGTCCTTTGCTATCTGGGCGACAATGCAGGCCAGTTAGTTTATGGCATCGCACTTTGGCCATTGGTAGGTGAGTTATGTTAATTGAGATTTTCGAGCCGATATAATAAGAAATAGCAGCTGCGTCCTGACCAACGTTTAAAGGTCGCCCCCGGGCAGCTGCCTCAGTTGCAGCCACATTCTGACCCACGGCTAGTTCCTCGATGCTTGGCCATATATCAGGGCTAATCTGCCAACTCGGCTGTCACTGAACTCACATAAAATCACAGGAAAGACACTATCGACAACGGCGACAAAAGAGTTGCTAACATTTCCTTTGGTTAGGATGCGATTTTATATATATGTACATTTTTAAGAAGAAGCATATTTATAAGTTTGTTATAATATGGGTGTGCCTTAAGTCAAGCCTTCGTTTGCTTTATATACTTCGTTTTTACCAAATCAAGATTTTAACTTTAATAAAAACTCAACAATAAGCTACAAAATGTTTTCTTTGTTTTTTCTTGTATGATATATATTTCAATTATTATTTATTTATTTATTCTCTATCTAAAGCAATAATTAAAATTAGATTAGATTCTTTATCTTCCGTCTAACAGGCTTTCTACCCTCCTTGAAGGATGTCCAACTTAATATAAAATAATTAGCAGCACCTGAGTCTAAAATTCAACTTAGACATTTATCACCTAGAATACTAGCTTATTTAATTTAGCTAGGTTAAGTAGCCATAATTAGCAACAAATGATACAAAAATTAAATATTCCATTTAAAATAATGTTTAAGTATTGTAATATTCAAAAGCCACTTTTATCACTATGTACTCAAGGATGGAGTCAAAATTGTATCTGCATAATTTGTTTGGCTCAGCTCCGGAGCTCCGTTGGGCCAAAAATTACTCTCGAAGCCAGAAAAACAGAGAGAGAGAGAGAGAGAGAGAGAGAGAGGGTAAACATTATTTTGATTGTGGAAATAAAAGGGAATATTCCAATCAATAAGTTCGGCAAATGCACAAAATTCCATTTTATTCAGGGCCTTATAAATAATCGTACTCTTAATGGTGCTGCGAAGATACTTAAAGGGTTTTCAATCAAAACTCAGACGAAGGCGAACTGAATGCCGCCTGATAGACGGGAATACTGAGGCGGATGGAGGGCTAAACGGGTTGAGGGGCGGCACGGAGGGAAGAAGACCCATACGAAGTCAACTGAAAAGTCATTTAAGGCTCCATTTCACAATGCGGAATATCAACAACAGGGGGGGAAAGAGGCAGCTGGGATGCCAATGACAACGTCAATGTGTGTGTGCGTGCAGTGCCCGATAGCCAACTCAAAATGATAGGAGCCGAGGGAATGAGAGAAAGAGAGAGCAAGAGATGGAAAGAGACAGAGACAGAGATGGGGTAAGCCCTTGCAACATTGAACGTTGCCTCTTCGAGACAATTTGCCACTTTAATTGCCGCAATTTTTTGCCCATTTTTAAGTCAAATTCACTTGATGGGCTCTTGCAACATTTTCGTTATCGTTGCTGCTGTTGTTGTTGCTGTTGTTGTTGTTGTTGTTGTCAGTTGTGTTTGGTTCGTTTTGGTTTGTTTGATTTTACATTATTGTTGCTGTGGCTTTTTCCAACGCCTGACTGGCCCAACCAAAGGCAACAATTGTGAATTTCTCTGAATGTCTGACCCTGGCTCATGTGTCGTCCCATTGCTGATTGTCTCTTTCCCCTATAGCCCCGCCGTACCTCAACATACTTCAGTCCCAGCCCCAGTCCCAGCCCCAGTCCCAGTCCCAATCCCAGTCCCAGTTCCAGTCCCAGTTACAATAGCTTCAGTCCTTGTAGCTGTGCGCTCTAAAATGCTTTGTAATTGCAAACAATTTGATATTAAGTACGATTTCTAATTGTGCGAATGATTGCTTTTCGTTGAGCGTATGTGCGAGTGTATGTGTGTGGCTGCCACACTTGCCGCACTTGCCACACTTGAGCCATGTGAGTGCCACACACCACCTAATGCAACTTTATTTTCATGGCAAATTGCAAATATTTTGTATTTCAATTTATTGCTGTGCTTGATAATTAATGAACATTTGTCTCCAAGCTTTAAAGGTTTCTTAGCAACTATTCAACAATATTTGATAGTTTGAGACTCAAGCTAAGAGACTTCAACACGGAGACAATATAATTATATAAAGTAATACGAAGCAAAGTCCAAGCTGTCAGCCAAAGCCGCATCAAAGTTAGTGTAAATTAATTGACCAAACCGAATGATAAATATGCAGGGGCTAACTTGAACAGCGGAGATACAATAAACCAAAATCGCTGAAGCTATATAATTAATTAAACTTTTATTGTTTTTTTGCTAATCGCCATGCGGTCCGCTTCCCTTTGCCCTAGGGGCTGAACTATCAAGGAGTGGCATTTAATTTGCTTTAATGGTAAATCCTGGTTTTATATGCTTGCCCAGCAGACGGAGCCGAAATCCAAAATCTTTTAATGCCACAAAACGGCAACCGCAAACGACAAACTAAAATATCACTCATACGCCAAGTGGAAGTCCCCCAATTGCCGCCCCAAAATTTATGCGCGTGTTGTGCTCGCTGCGCTGGCAGCTCCACTAAATTTGCTGGCTGCGCTTTTGGCCATTTCCAGTTTTCCATTTCCACTTCCACTTTCCAGAGATGTCCTTCGGTTCGGATTGGTTCGGTTCGGTTCGGTTCGCTTAGCTTTGCTCTTAATCTAAATCTGCATGTCAACTCGAGGACCGCATAAATCACAAAATAATCCCAAAGTAAAATAGCAATGGCAACCGCATGGCCAGCAGCTGTCCTCGATGGGCGTGGCAATTGTGGTAGGTGGATGGCAGAAAGGGCGTGAGTGGGTGGCTAGAATGTGGGCGCATTACGCCCTCGGCGCACATTAACTTCAATTGTCTTTGTCTGTGGCCACGCCCACTACCCAATGATTACAGTCAGCTCCACGACTCCTTAAACATTTGCCTTGACAATTTTTCGATAGATTGGGAGCTGGGAGCGAGCAATGTCATTTGGCTTGTTAGCCCGGCCCCTTTAGAGTTTTTGGGTCTACCATTGAGTCGGCACTCACATGGCGCCTTTTCGAGAAGGGGGAGGGGCGACATTACCTAGTCTGGAGCTTAGCCACTTCATTTTTATCGAGACAATGCGACCCGGCCGCAAAATGTAATTCAACGCAATCGCATTCAATTTTATTTAAAATTGTTAAATCGCTTTCACAGCAAACCCATTCAGCCAATTCGGCTAAGCAGCCCTTTCGAATACCCTTCTTCAAAAGGGGTTTCATAAATTAAGCAAGCAATTTGTAATTTGGGGGCCTCTTCTATGAGAAAAATCCTGGTTCTATTTATTATTTATACCCAATAATAAAACATATTTTATTTTAGTATTTATTGTTTATTCATTATGTATGATTTAACAAATGTACTCGTAAGGCATTACAATAAAAGTGAAATTGTTTTTAATAATGTCAATTAAACGATTATCGACAATTGTGTTTTTAATTAATACTTATTAAATTAACTTCTTACGAAAATCTTTGTCGCATTCATATTAGAATGATAGTATACCCCTTTAATATTATAATGTTATCCATTTTTATTAAAAGACATCATATATATGTATTTTATTAAATTAAGGATTATATAAAAGTAAATTTAAAGTAAATTAAAAATGAAAGTTAAGTGGTTTACTATTTATCTGTTTGCATTTATTAATTATTATTATTATGTAAAAATTATAAATATATATATAAATAATTTATTATAAATTATGAATTATATAAAAGTTAATTAAAAATGAAAGTTAAGTGGTTTTTTATTTTTTTATTTGCTTTTATTTATTATAATTATTATTTAAAAATTATAAATAAATATATAAATAATTTGGTATAAATATAGTGTATTGCGTATTCGGTCATTCTCTTTTAAATTGGCTTCCTTAGGGGGGGTTGCAGTGATTTGCTTTATCACTTGTGGTCCTGGGGCAGCATGTTGCACGTTGCTCGTTGCTCGTTTAACGTTTTGTTTTCTCTTAACCCAGCGGCAGTTGCAGCTAATGCTGATTTTATTTGTCATTCGTTGTTGTTGTTGTAGTCGTCGTTGTAACTGGGAGACAAATATTGTAAATGAGACTGCGACAAAATCATCTGACAAAGGCGACAATGAGACAATGAGACAATGGCAGCCGACGGGTCGTCCTGGCCTACAGAATGTGTTTCTATAAATTTCACATACGTATATAAAGAAAGATATATACATATGTAGATATGTATGCATATATATGTATGTATTTATTATAAAAAGCTGTTAACGAAATTCACCGCTAAAAAGATACGACTAGACGATACGAGCGTGCACACACATAAACATGTTTCTGTACATATATACATATACGTATGTATATATATATATATATATATGTATATATTCCCTATAAGGCTTTTGGGTTCCGAAACAAAAGACGTGAAACGAGTGCTGGGAGCCACCAAGGGGGAGGGGCAGAGGCTGAGTGAGGCTGCCTCAATTGAAATAATTAAGTGTCAAAGCGGGTCTGGGGAGGGGTCTGGTGTTCGGGTCTGGGATTTTGGGCGGAAATGAAAATGATTTTTCGTGAAAATTACTTGGCAAATGTAAACTTTTATGCGCACAGGGGCAACCCAAAGTCAGGTGGCAGCAGTTGACATAAAGTGTAAACAGTTTAAAGTAATTTGGCCCTTTGCGGACTAAGCCGGGGCTCACAGTGAAGCCTTTGTGCCTCACTGTGGGAGCACTCGAATCCGAATTGTATATTGCGGCTTCTGTTGCTGCTGCTGCTGCCGTTACCACGCCCTGTTTAACCGTTAGTATTAACTACTTGCTGCTACTGCTGCGGCATTCCTTTGTCTGCTGAGAAATGCCTGAAATGTAAATTTCCTGCGTTAGATTAGGGCTCAGAGCTCAGGGCTTGTGCCTACCGTTAGATGAAAGCGCCGCCATTAAATGCTAATATGAAGAAAGCCGGATCTAGTATAAATAATTGGTTAGCCTTAAAGGCTTTCGTTGGTTTGATCAATGTGTATGATTGAAAAGATAATGTTTTTTTATTATTTGGATGATATGGTTTATATATCAAAAGCACTTTACTCTTTGACTCGATTAGGTCAAAATAAATTATTGATGATCGATAAATCAATAAGACACTACAATAACACTATGTAAAAAAATATATATACATATATAGAGTTTATATAGAGTAAGAAAAGTTATACCTGACTACCATAACTCGACTGTTTTAATCAATTTGGAACCCAATAACAAGTCTATTTAAGGCAGATACTTATTAAAATTTTGAATGCCATCATATCTAAAATGTTATGATTCGACTTGCATTTATCAGGTGTAGCTTGCCCATCATGTACATGACATGCTTTCCCAGATTTTCCAATCTAAATAATTTACCACAATCACAAACAAATTGTCAACCAGCAGATACCGCAGAGCTGCACAATTTGCCACACCCCTCTCGCCCCTCCGTTGAGCTTCCCACATGGAAACACACACAAAATAAACACTTGGTTGATGCCGCACTTTTACTTAACTTTTTAGCGACCATGCAACCAACTTTGACTCTCGCCGCACTCGACGCATGCCCCGTGCCACACTTCAAAGTCGAACACGAAAACTTTGCCAATATACCGGCTGCTGCTGGGGCTTCAGAGCTGAGTTCCCAATCCCTTGTTTTGGATGCCGTCTCAATCCGCAATCCATTGTCGACCTGCTGACCGAGCTGCACAAAAACCACACGCATGCTAAAAGTGTGGCCGGAGCATCGGCCAGAAGCAGGAGCAGGAGGAGTCTAGTTGATGGAGTTGGGAACAAAATGGGTTGGCTTGAAGTACCGCAAAAGTTGTTGTTCGGCGTTTTTGCAGTTGTTTTTGACAGAAAATTGCTGGCAAACGGTTGGCAAAGATGCTCAGCTCAATGCACACAAAGAATGCTGCTCCGGCTGGAGAAGATGTGGAGCAGACGCTGCTGCTTTTGGCTGGACTTGCACCTGGAAGATGGCTGGACTACCCGCTGGGCCCAGTCAATGGCAGCGCAGGCCGCAACGCAGTTATGCAATCACAAAGTTGCCTCGACTCTGTCTTCTGGCCACTGATTGAAATTCTTGGCCTGGCTGCCGGCAGCCGCTTGTAATTTTCAGCATCATCTCCGGATCAGGCTGCGCCGGGGCGGAGCCTGTTCACTTTTCATTATAGTTGTTATTATTATTATCAAAATCATCTATGCGTGCCTGCAGCACAACTTGCCTGTCCTCGCTTCTGCGTCGTTCATCCTTTATCCTTTCTTATCCCCCATCCTTCAAATGCCTTCATTGTCAGTTGCCAGTTGCTTTCCTTTGCGAAGTATTCATCATAACGTTTTCTGCTACTGCAATAATATTCTTATTTTGTTGTGCCAGAAAGTACAATCCAATTGGTTGCTGTTGCTGAAATTTCTCATTGGTTTGCCAATAATTTTCTTCGATTTTTGTAGTTGTTTTTTTTTTTTTTAATGTGCATTTCTATATTGCAGTTGAGGTTTTTGATTAGTTTTCTGCACAAAGATATTCCAATGTGAGATATTGATTGTGAATCTTTATTGTCGATACAGTTCTGCTTGAATTAAAATATAAGCCTGAAGTTCGCATTAAAATGCATTTGATTAGTTATGCTTACAATTACAAACAATGATTGAGTCTTAAGCATTCGGCCGAGTACATATTTTAGTGCATACTTTCAGGCTGAGACTTAAATTCACCTCTTTAACAGTACTAGATCACATTTAACAGCAGTTAACTATGCAACATCGTTGTCCCTTTCGCACTGCTCGCTCAAATTTCTAATGTTCAGCACCCGGCAGTTGAGGTTTTTGTTTAGTTTTCTGCATAAAGATATTCCAATGTGGGATATTGATTGTGAATCTTTATTGTCGATCCAGTTCTGCTCGAATTAAAATATAAGCATAAGTTCGCATTTGATTAGTTATACTTACAATTAAAAACAATGATTGAGTCTTAAGCATTCGGCCGAGTACATACTTTAGTGAATACTTTCAGGCTGAGACTCAAATGCACATCTTTAACAGTACTAGATCACATTTAACAGCAGTTAACTATGCAACATCGTTGTCCCTTTCGCACTGCTCGCTCAAATTTCTAATGTTGACCATCCAGCAGTTGAGCTTTTTGATTAGTTTTCTGCACAAAGATATTCCAATGTGGGATATTGATTGTGAATCTTTATTGTCGATGCAGTTCTACTAAAATTAAAATATGATTAATTATGCTTACAATTACAAACAATGATTGAGTCTTAAGCATACGGCCGAGTACATATTTTAGTGCATACTTTTAGGCTGAGACTTAAATTCACCTCTTTAACAGTACTAGATCACATTTAACAGCAGTTAACTATGCAATATCGTTGTCTCTTTCGCACTGCTTGCTCAAATTTCTAATGTTGACCATCCAGCAGTTGAGCTTTTTGATTAGTTTTCTGCACAAAGATATTCCAATTTGGGATATTGATTGTGAATCTTTATTGTCAATCCAGTTGTGCTTGAATTAAAATATAAGCATGAAGTTCGAATTAAAATGCATTTGATTAGTTATGCTTACAATTACAACAATGATTGAGTACATATTTTAGTGCATACTTTTAGGCTGAGACTTAAATTCACCTCTTTAACAGTACTAGATCACATTTAACAGCAGTTAACTATGCAACATCGTTGTCCCTTTCGCACTGCTCGCTCAAATTTCTAATGTTCACCACCCGGCAGTTGAGGTTTTTGTTTAGTTTACGGCATAAAGATATTCCAATGTGGGATATTGATTGTGAATCTTTATTGTCGATCCAGTTGTGCTTGAATTAAAATATAAGCCTGAAGTTCGCATTAAAATGCATTTGACTAGTTATACTAATAATTAATACAAATTATTAAATCTGAAGCATTCGGCCGAGTACATATTTTGGTGCATACTTTTATGCTGAGTTTTAAATTCACATCTTAAACAGCACTAGATCACATTTAACAGCTGTTAACTAAGCAGCATCGTTCTCCCTGTCGCACTGCTCGTTCAAATTTCTAATGTTGACCATCCAGCTACTGCTGACCTCTTCTCTCCTTCGCATTGTGAAAGCCCCTTTGAAGTGCAAAGTTATGACACTTTACATTGTTAGCACGTGGCAAACTTCTTGCTTCTCATATTTTTTTTTGCTGTTATTGCTCTGCGGCACTGATTGAATGGAATCTGTGGCATAGCCACACACAAACACTTACGGATCACATGCATGTATTTTTGTGCTCACATGTGTGTTTGCTTGTGCGCGCTTTTATGTTTGTTTGTTCGTTTGTTCGTTTGTTGTCGTCGCTTGTTAAATGTCAGAAATTTTTCGAGCTGCAAGTGGCAAATAAAACTTCAGTGTGGGTGAGAGCTTGCGGTTATTTCTGCGTCGCTCACCTGCACTTGACTGACCATAGATAAGAGCAATTTGACTGCTGCACAATCACCGCAAAATTGTCGCCCATTAGCACTAAGCAGTCAGCCCGGCCAGCCAGTCAAATAGTTAGCCATGACACGAACCCATGTCAGGCGACAGCTCCCAGAGAACATTTTTCGTTCTGCTCTTGCTGCAGGCATTTTAACTTCCTTGTTATCAGATAATTCACTATTGGATTGTAATTTGTATGAATTTGCTTACTCCTTGCAAAGGATAAAAAATGATGAGAAAAACTAGTGAGAAGTTTATTGTAGCTATGCTAAAAAGATTTAAGAAAAATTAAACGTGAAATAATGATTGAATTCAAAATTCTAGATAGAAGGTATAGAATATGGCTTTCGAGTTACTCAGACTGCAGTATCTTTTAAATTGTTCACATATAAAAATTCACATTTTTCAGTTCAGTTATGTATGATCGTGTAGTAAGAGCATGTGAGATTCGCTTTAGATAGCAGTTGTGCTTTTTGTTTGTCGGACCTGTCCAAATTCTTTAGCCACCCACCCGCACCACCTATTGCAACACCCACGCCAGCTGCACTTCATTCTTTTGGCGTCTATGTGTGTGTATGTGCTTTTGACATTTTTGCGTTCATTTTTGTGTGACAAGTTTTCTGTGGTTCGCTGGGGCCACTTTACGGCATGTCAGGACCTCTTTGGCAGACGGCCGGCCTATTTCACACTTTTATAGAAAATTTTTGCCAATTGTCTGGCGACGTGGCGGCTCGTGCGATGTGCTCGGTGGTTAGCTCCACTTTTTTTTTTTTTTTTTTCTTTCTTTTTTGCCTACTTTCGGTGCGGAAGTTTGCGCAATTTTCAAAGCGGAAATGCAATTTTCGGTTCAGCTGCATTTGTCTCGCATTTGCCTCTCCCTCCCGACCGACCGACCGACCGACCTCCCAACCGTCGGACCGCCCGCCTGACAACTGGGCGGCTTGCCAACACTTCCAAATCGTATATCAAACGCAGAGTTGGCAGCCCCTGACAATGACATGCAGCGGCGGCGGCAGCAGCCAAGCCCAAAAAGCCCGACGACAATGCCGAGAATGGAAATGTGGGCATGGCTGTGGGCGGAAGAGGCGGAGGGTGCCGCCTGTGAAAAAAAAAAAACAACTTAAAAGCGTCGCCAATAGTTGCACCAGGAGCTATTTATTGCTGCTGTTGTTGCTGTTGCTATTGTTGTTGTAGTGTGTTACGCCTTTTGCGGCGTGGCCTGAAAATATATTTCACACGATTTTTATGCAACGAGCGACTACTTGAAGCGTTTTTGTTGCATGCTTTTGCATGCCGAATGAATTGTTGAAATACTTTTATTTATTTGCATATAAATTATTCAATTGTTCCTTGGCTTATCTTTCTTGCTGGTTGCACCCCCTCAGGCCCTCACCCACTCATGGAGTCTATCAAAATGCTGAATGCATTGTGGGCTGCAATTGATTTCTGATATCATATATCTGCGTCCAAAGTGGGCGTGGCGATGCGATAAATTTTTGATTTATGCCTGCGTATTTGGCACAAGTTAAATAAAATTGCATTTGCATGCAACTGCAGTTGCCGCAGCAGTTGGCAAGCAAAGGTCAAGGATCAAGGGGCAAGGGGCGAGGGGCGAGCTACGAGCTACGAGCATCCAATTTATATGTGTCAAAAGAAGCTCGGATAGTGGCGCACAACGTTGGCTCAATTGCCCATGCACACATTTCGAATTAGTGTCGAAATTTTCAATTTGCTGCATTCGCATGAATTTCAAATTTCAAATTTCAAATTCCCAATTAGAAATTATTTTGAGCGCTTTTTCTCTTTGCGGTATGCCGCTTTTTCGATTGAACTTCAAATTGTGGGAAAAATTGAATTTGAATAAAGAAAGAACCTCTATAAAGATGCGCATCATAAAGTTGAGGTCATGAGGTTGGAAAGTACTTGCCAATTATTTATTTATTCTAAAAATAAATAGTAAATAGAAATCTGGTTGCCTGTTGGATGAGTTAAGGCCCTATCTGCCTATGGAATTCAAATTGATTCCGTATTGGTTGATTAAACAGTAATTGTAAGCTTTTAAGATTATCGTATGCCTATCTGATTGCCACACACTCATAGTTTACATAACTCTCTGCCCTTAGATTCAACTGGATTCACAGACAGGAGGCCCACTTAACCATCTTATCCTTTCTATGCCGCTTATGAACATGAATCAGGGATAGGCACTTGGAGTCCATTGTCATAACTTTTTAAAATGGCGCCTCTCCCCTTTCCTCATTCCCCATTCTCCATTTGCCCTTCGCCATTTGCTATTCGCATTTGCCACTTGGCGCGTTGCTGTAGTGCTTCCGTTTCCGCCAACACGTGCGCTAAACGGTTTGTCTGCCTGGCAGCCAGGGCCAGCTCTTTCTGCTCCTTCAGCTCCTGCTGCTGCTGCTGCTCCTCCTCCTGCTGCTGCTGCTCCTTGACTATTGACAGTTTGTTGCCGTCAGATGTCAACTGCAGTCGTGGGTAGACGTGCCCTGCGACGCGCTGTATAAATATTTGCGAGGCTGTTTTTATTTTGTCGCCCGCCTAAAAGCATGCTTCAATAACATTCAAAACCCGTCGTACGTGTGCGCCCGGGCGCTTGTCACCAAAAATATTTCTAATATCTTGAGCTACATGTGTTGTAAATTTATTAGCTGTCATATAAATCTTTGCACGCTGCCGCCCTCTGTCGGGCGTTCTCCCCTGCAGACGTGCCGCCATTTTAAAATTGAAGCTGTAGCTAGGCTTGGGGCTGACTTGGGGCTGACTTGGGGCTGACTTGGGGCTGACTTGGGGCCTGCTCGCTGGCAGTTCAAGATAAGGCATTGGGACATCGCAACCCTTCACATGTTCACATGCACAATTTTTCATTTACATAAATGCTACTTAAGAAAATTAATAATTTTTTCCCCTCTTCTGCAGAATACGCTTTTGGGCTTACTTTTAATTGGGGGCCGCACCACACGAGACGTGCAACACATGAGGTACAGTCCCGCAGCGTGGATGTCATTGTCATTTGTTTAATTAATATTGCGCCTAATTGTAGGCTCCAGATTTGCAGCGTGGCAAACATTTATCAAGACAGATATCGACCTTAATTAGGTGCAGTCAAATTCTTATTAAGTGAGGTTATGTACGCTAGAAATGGAGGCTCAACTTTTCAATAAGATCGTCGTACAACTATTTTCCGCTAATTAAACTACGGCACGGATTAAAAAGCTTACCTTGATAAAAATTTCCATGGCTTGGTATAATATAAGTTTATTAAATGCGCTTTTATAATATTTTACATAAATAGACAATAATAACTATAGCTGTATATTTTGGCACGCTTTTCATTTCAACTGGTTGACATCCTCGAACTATTGCACCTCTGCCTCTGCTGGCTTCAGGGGAACGCCCTTATCATCGATCTCCACCGATGGCACCAAAGGCGGCTTGAAGCCATATTCCAAGTGCAAATTCCGCCCGAAGTCGGGACTCCTTTTCAGGCTGTGGCCATTCCGCCAGCGCTGGAACTCGTCAAACTCGCTGCCGTTGTTCTCGTTGCCGGACCCGGTCGTGGGCACGGGTCCAATGTAGGACTTGACCATGTGGGCAGGTGCGGAGGCAGCAGCACTGGACATGTCCGCGGGTAATGTGTTGTATATGTAGCGGGCGCCCTGCAGCCACGGCGAGCCAAGGGGCGGGGGTGGCGGCCGCAGGTCGAAGCGCATGTCAGCCAGGCTAAAGGTTGCCACCTTCGGCGCATCGCCTCGGACAGGCCTAACCGGGGGCTTCACGAGTGCCGCCTTCGCCGTGGTCTTAGCTGCCGCATTGGCAACCGGGCTCGGAACCGTCTTGGGCGCCGTGAACTGGGGCAGAAGCTTCTTTAGCATGCGCGTGTAATAGTTCTGCAGCACCTTGGGCGGGATGTGGGCAACCGAGGCGTGCGTCCAGGGGTGCAGGGCATTTGGGTGGGAGCCGAAATTGAAGCCGGGGGAGTGGCCGGGCGGCATGGGCATGTGTATGGCGACGGGCACGTGAATGGGAATGGCCATGGGTCGGTCTATGTACTTTTCGACGATTTTCTCGACCTCCACGGGCTTTTCCACAATGCGTTCCACTTCGTAGGGCACCTTCTTCTCCACGATCTTCTCAACAATCGTCTCCACGGGATAAGGCACGGGCTGCTCGACGAACGTCTGAACGGGATAGGGTCGATCCACATAGTGCTCGACGTGTATGGGTACCGGCACCGGCTGAGGTACGGCGTATGGCACCGGGATGTGCTTCTCAACGATTTCTTTAACTGGACGTTCAATGATTTTCTCATCTACCACCGGATACGGCTGTGGCACAATCTTCTCCACCACAGCCACTGGCGGCGGGTGCGGTGCCTCATTGTGTGTATCTGTATCTGCATGTCCAGTGGAATGATTTGGAACATCAATGTCGATGGTTGCATGAGGTGAACTATCGAAGTCGACTTGCTCTACATTGATGGGATTTGCGGCTAGGGAAACGTAGTTATTCCCTTGGTGCGACGGTGGACTTGGCGCAGGTGCCACATCCGGTGCAGAGACAAAGTCCTTGGCTCTGTTATCCGTAGCAGGAGAGCTGTATTGATTCTGATGGTAAGGCGGCGGATGGTAAATAGTCTCGTGCATCTCTACCAAGCGACCGTCCTTCTCCGTGATGAGTTTGTTGTGAATGTTGACCGACTTTTGCACCTCCACGAAGGTGTAACCATTGGGCTTAACCAAGAGTTGAGTTTCCGGCTGGGAATTAGAATTGGGACTCAATTTCGGTGGAATAGCGTGCTGTAAATGATGTTGAGAGGGCTCGGCAGCGGCCTCAGAGACGTATTCGTGTGGACTCGGCAGCTGCGGCACAGGTGGCACAGGTGGCACCTCGCCATGATGAGGGGCAGGCGAAGCTGGCGTTGGGCTGTGAGAGTTGACCGTAACATAGACCAAACTGCTAGGCGTGGGTCTGCCATAGCTGGAGTACCCGCTAGGAGCTGGGGTCGAAGCGGCCTCAGATGAAGGAGACGCAACCGCATGCGTATTAAGCTTTGATTGCGGTTCGAGTTGCGGCTGCTGCAGAGACAATTCCCGTTGATAGGTCAACTGAGCTGCAGGTCTGACGAACGGACTCTCGTAGGCAATTTCCTTGGGAGGTTTTGCGATAATGCGCTGCGGTTGATTGTCGGCTTCGTAGTGGAAGGTACCCTTGGCTATGGGTCCATCAGCACTGCTCGAGATTATGGGTTTGAAAGTTTTCAGAAACTGCCTAGAAGGTGCTTCCAGCGTTTGGTGCTGTTGCTGGAAGCGCTGCTCGCTATGAGCGTGAAAGTGATCCATTGGCTGCAGTGGCTGCAGTACCTGCAGGGGCTGCTGTGGCTGTGATTTGGCTGCTTCGGGGATCTTCGGGACGGGTTCGTCGTGCACAATGTGGACATTGATCTGCTGCTGCTCCGCGGGTCCTTGTTGACTGCTATAGCTCTCAATGACGTGAGAGGAAGAGTCTGAGTCTCGAGCAGGCGCTGGCAATCGTCGCTGATAGAGCTGCTGATCCATGTGGCGAGTTTCTGCGATCTGATTGTCTTCAATGCTCTGACCATCTTCAAATTCGGTTTCGCGCTCGCCGAGTATGACAATGGGTGCACTCTCGGCGGCGACGAGAGTCTCATTGTCCTCGTTCTCGGTCTCGGGGCGCAGCAGCAAACTCGGCAGCACGGGAGATGCGACTGCGGCGCGATTGATGCGCTGCAGCTCATCCCGGGAGATGTGATTACTGCCGTCCCTAAAGGGTTCTCGGTCAGCACTGCTGATCTTCTCCACAACGATTTGGGTGTGTCCTGGTCCCAGCTCGCGTCGGTACTCCTTCGTCACGGTCGTCTGATAGCTGTAATAGGTCTCATTCTTCGGCGGCAACGTTGTCGGCTCTGTGATAGAGCTGGACTCCACTGCAGTTGTGGCATGCACAACCGCTTTATTTGTAGTGGTTGCTGTAGTGCTCGACGCATCGGTGGCTGCCTCTGTATTTGCCTCGCTGCCGCTATACCGAAAAATGTCGGAGAAGCCGTTGGGAAACAGGTTCAAGAGCACTTCATTCACAGTGTCCTTCTTGGTCTTGAGCTTCCTATCACGACGGGTAACTTCCCCAGGTGCTTCTTCTTTTACATCGAACTGTATGTAGCCGTGCCCATTTGTGGGCGTGTCAATGCTGCTGGTCTCCTCATGCATGGGTAGCACAGTGGGCAGAAAACCGGGCGCGCTGCGGGGTTAAAGGGGGAGAATATGAAAGTTGATTAAATTATCGTTGATTAAATATTTCCACAGATAGTAAGCATTTATTAAGAGAAAATACGATTCGATTAGCACAAATCTAGAATATCAGAAGACGTAACTAGATGTAACAGATGCAAGAATAGTTCTAAAACAAAGTTAAGCCTGACACAATGTCAACTGTTTACAAATTAGTTACCTGCATTACCAATTTGCTTTGCTATACATCAATCTGTTGGATCTATGCAACCCCTTGACAACCCTTAACAACTATGCCTAAAGTGGAGAGTTCAAAGGGATTCCCTTTAATTAAACTCTTTACGTCAACTTACCCCACAAATTGTTGTAAGTGAGTTGTCGGTTCCAGTTCCTTCTGCTCCGCTTCCCTAAGCACTTCACTGGCCTGGGGTAGATCATCGTTGACCTGCAGTTCGCCGCCTGCCTGCTTATTAAGCTGTCAAAAGCGACTCTCATTACCTGTCAAAATCTCTCACTAAGGTTGGACTCACCACCGCCTCCAGACTGTCACTCAAGGCCTCGTCAGACTTGTCGTTGTTATCGTTGTTTTCGTTGTTGTCTTTGCTGGTCGGCGTTGTCGCATTCTGTGGTATTGCGGGCGGCTGCAGGGGCAGCGGCAGGGGCGTGGTGCTGGCGACAGATGCCGATGCGTGGGTTACTTTGGCTGTGGCCACCAGACAGATGCCAATGACAGCGGCTGTCGCTGCTAGCAGTTGAAGTTTGGGCCACATGGCAGCAACGCTGTACGGAAATGGCCAAAAGAGCATTATGTTTCTTTCGGTGTGAATAACCCCGAATTGCGCATTCCTCAAGCCAAACACTCAACAGCTTTGGCAAGCCGTCAAGCCAGTTGGCCTCCAAGCAAATACCCAAGCAGAGAGGAGCCGCACTCTTCTTCAGGCGGATCTGTTTGATATTCGCGTTAGGTTCGATGATGATTTTTCCTAAGTGGCTTCGCTCTCTGCAACGTTTTGGCATTTAAACATTTTGGTTTTGGTTTTTCTTTCTCTTTCTCTGTGTGAATTTTCCCTAAAGATTTGTCCATTGTGTCTCGTCGTTTGTCGCTTTCATTGCGAGTTGTTGAACTTGGCTGCCTTTGCTTTGGACTTATGTCATTGCAATTGCCGCAACGTAATGAATTATTAACTATTTGCCGCCGATGGCTGAGAAGCCGCCGACTCACTCCACGCACATTTAATTTGGAAAATTGAAATTGATGGCGTTTAAAATGGTTCGGAACGGGTTTTCACATAGTTATTTCCACAGTTGTTGCTGTTGTTGTTGCAGTTGAGTTTTGATAGGCATTAAATATGCATGCCAAAACATATTTCACTTGCCGCATTCATGTTTGGCCCGAAGCACTTACGAATGCACTTAGCCGCAGCAGCTCCGTTCGCACAACATGTTAGCCAAATTACAACAACAAATACAACAGCAGCAACAGCAAATAAAAATAAAAATGAAGTTAATTTTGTGAAAACAGGTGCAGCTAAAGCCAAGTTCATAACAAATTTCTTCTCTAGATAAATTTTTCCCAAAAAATAATCTCATTTCAGTTCGCTTTCAATTGCTGTCCAAACAAAAAGACTTTCAATTGAATGAATGCATTCAAATTGATTTTTTGGACACGTTGAAAATTAGTTTCCAGTCAATGATTACCTTTGAAAAATTAAGTGGAAAACATTTCCCACCATAATATTTTTTAAAGGTAGCTTGTTGTATATTTTTTTATTTTTACCAGTTTTTGTAATTTCTAATTTATTTTAGAAAGTGCAAAATATATTTCCTGATTTCGACTGGCTACAAAATTAAATGGTTTCGTTTTAAAAGAATTATGTATATAAATAATGTTTACTAAAATATTTTGTTAAGTAGGAAATTTTAATTTAGAACGTGTTTTTCTAATTATTTTGTAGATTGTTTAAATATAATAAATTGTTTTTTTTTTTTTTTCATTCTTTTTTATACTACTATATTTGTTTTAATCAGAAAGTTAAGGAAATTTGTCATTTGTACGTCTTATAATTTTTTTTCTTATGACTTGTTTTTAGAAAATGTATTACAACAATAATATTAATTGATACGTTGCACTAAATTATAAAACAAAATGTAAGAATGTTTGATGTTGAAAGCAATGAATTCGAATGTTTGTGACACATTTATAAATTCAATTTCTACAAGTTTATTTAATACTAATAATTTCGCAGATCGAAGTAAAACAAAAAACTAAAAATTAATTCCATAATAATGTAAACATTTTTTTCGTTTTTTCCTTTGTTTTTATCTGTTTAGCCCAGTTAATTTATTAATAATGGAAACGACTTCATTTTCCCACACATAATGTGCATTTAAAATGCAGCATTTGATTATTAATTTACCTGCATCCATTAAGTATTCCACGCGATTGGCAGTGAAATAAATACAGTTAATTATTTACTGGGCTGCACAATTGCAGCGCACTTAAAAACACTTCTGGAGACACGTTAACAGTTACTTGTTCACACCTGTATTTGTCAGGCTGAGTTCTTGACTTATCACTCGAGGACCTCAATCAAACGACGCGTATTTCAATGATATCCGAATATAGATCGTACGTTAGGAGATAATGTTAGGCTTTCGGAATTGTCTCCACTCGGATTCCACTCAGGTGTGCTTGGCTGGGGGAGCAGTCAACGCTAGCGACCCTGTCAGCTGCGCGTGCGCGTTGTGAATGAAAGTGAAACCTCGGTGGATCGCGCATTTCGTTTTCTTTTCGATCGGAGTCGAACTCGATGTCGAAGTCGAAGTCGGAGTCGGAGTCGATGTCGAAGTCGTTGTTGTTGTTGTTGCTGCTGCAGTTTGGGCTGTTGTTGCGGCAGTTGACGGCGTCGATCCTTAAAGTGTAGCACAAAACTTGTCCAGCCAGCGATTGCGCAAGAGCCGCTCTCCCTGCATAGCGCCCTCTCCCTCACTCCGTCTCTCTCTCTCTCTCTTTCGCGCTCTCTCGCTCTTACTGCCGCCTTTGCAGTGACATTTTTTTTATGGCTTTCTACGGCAGCATTGACCCTGCCAAAAAGCATATGCGGGAAAACTGTGCAACAGGTTTTTTGGCCTGGCCGTCGCTTTGGCCAATTGTGTGGAAAACTCAACTATACCAACAACGACAATAACAAGCGTAAAGAAAACCCACTCGCTAGTGAAAGCCCTTGTCATTGCCATTTGCCAGCCCACCTCCTGCCCTTGGCTACTGTTGGCTCCAGATACTCTTCTGCCGGCTGCCGTCTGAGCTATTATCGCACATATAGTTATTACACCTGTGCTGCTATTTATGACTGCTGCTGCTGCTGCTGTTTTTGCTGCTGTTGTTGTTCTTGTTGTTGTCTTTGATCACCTGCAGTTTTTCTGCTCGCATTGTTTGTTGTTTTTCATTTGTTTTTTGATTTTTTCAATTTTAGTTTTACTATTTCCATTAAATTTTAATGAGCCGCATTCGACAGATTTTGTTTCTCTTATTGTCAGGCCTTCGACGTCTGGGGCTGATTGATTCATGCGCCAGCGGTTTGGTTGAATGCCACCTGGACGACGCACCCGAGTCCGCACTACCGTTATATGCGTATTTCTATTGATTTATGGAAATTGCATGGTTTTTTATTTATTTATGCGTTGTGACTAATTCATAGTATTTATTGGATATTTAATGATTGCTTTTTCATATGAGTTTGGACTTTTGCAAAAATATTATTGCTGCTTAGCTAAAATGAAAAATGAAAACTAAATGAAAACTAATTAAGCTGCGGGTGATGGAAAACTACTTGGATTTCCATATGTTATGTACGCAAATAAATATTTATTGAATGCTGATTGGATTGGCCTACATTTACTTAACATGAATATTTCATTTAATTATCAAAATGTTATTTAAATAAACAAGAATTATTATTTATAATTCATTAAGGATTTTGTTAATTAGAAAAGAACTTATGGCTGTACAATAAGCCTTCAGTAAACATATTTTCCCATTTAATATTTTTCTTTCTCTCACACTTAAATTAATTTTACAACTCTGCAAGTTAAGTGAAAAGAAAAAACTAGTTAATTGCATTTCATTTTGTAATCTTTTTGTTTTGGAAATTAACATGGTTACATACTCTTTGCAATGTTTTACGAATAGCGTTTATATTGCCAGCGACATAAAACTTGTTCATCTGCAGATATGAAAAACGGTTTGTAAAGTTTTAACCGCCACGCATTGCTTTATCTTTCTTTTAATCTCATTAAAAGGCAACGTAAACTCTCTTTTCTCTCAGATCTTTATGGAGGCTACTTATCTAATGCATCCCATTAATGTCAGCTCTTGTGTACGACGAGAATGTTGCATGCACCATGAGCACATGCCCCGCGAGCAATTATCATTTGCGGGCAATTCGGCTTTCACCCATTCGCTGTGCTTGGTGTCATTTCGGATGGTGTTTCCTCTTCGTCTTCCGCACACCCAAATGCGTGGCCAGCTTGAGAGAGTGTGTGTGACTGTGAGTGTGTGCCAGGCAATTATGATTAAAGAGCGAGAGACTGGGATACTGAGATTATGTAACTAAGCCAGGCGAACAAGCCGCAGCCAAGAGACTCGTGTGGCTTTGTCAAAGGAAATGCGACTCATAAATTGCATCGGCCACGCCCCACCCAGCCCCCTAATATGTACCACTTGGCCAACTCGGCTATTGAAGGCTAATTTGCGCTGTCTCAGCATTTGGCCAAATTGTAACTGAAGTCAAGCTTTTCAGGCTGACAATCAACTTCCTTCCGCATGGTCAAACTTGTCGCTGGGAAACCGAAAACCAAATCGGCGAAAATTGCTAAGGAAATTATTGGGATGCCTTCTCCGCCGCAGCTTATTAATGTAAAGGCCATGGGAAAACTCCGGAATATCTATTAAAAGCAATTTATTTAATTTTATTTCTGGTATTTACTTATTGTATTTCCAAAAAGCGCATCCAAGCGTTATGGCCAGCCAACCAATTCCGCCCTCACAGCTATGCCATGCCATGCCATGCCACGCCCAGGGCCGCCCTTTGCCGCCCACCTGGCGTGCTAATTAAGTGCGCAGTGCAAATAGAATGAGCCAAAAGGTAATTACAATGAATGGGGAGGTAGCCGCGTTTGTTCGACACGAACCAAAAGCCAATTTTATGCAACAATCAATCAAAAACCATTTTTAATTTTGCGTTAACAATTTTTGTTCTCGTATTTCATGCTTTCAGCCAACGCTGCGATTTTTTTTACAATTTTTTTTTCCAATGTATTTCGTTTTTTATCCTTCTTTTTGTATATTATTGGCCCGTTGTCGGCGATTTTGCCGCGTCGCTCGTTTAACTGTGTGAAGTAAATTGGAAAATAAAGTTAAAATTAAAATGCATTAATTGAACTGTGAAATTTCATAAAAGTGTATGAAAAATTATTTGTGCGTGCGCCAATGAGCAGATGATGACGAAGAAGAAGAATCACCACTGAATTAATTGTCAGCGTTTTAAGCGCGTTTAAAGTCGCCAAAGAGTCGCCCACTCAACTTCATAAATTTGCTTGCATAAAAGTGCGGATAATGAAAATCCGCGTAAAAAAGAAATTGCATAACCTGCCTCAAGGCGGCATCGAGTGCAACGGTGAATGTAATTAAGTATAAATGATTCTATAAATTAATTGCTTCAATTGCGTGAAGAACTCAATTTCAATATATCATTAAATCGACCGACAACATTTAATATTAACATATCATTATATTAAGTTCTTATTAAAGGAGGAATGTAAAATTTCATTCTGATTTCTACTTAAGTATCATATGAACTGTTGCCTACATCATGAAGTAGTATTAATTATTATTAACTAATCAAAAGAAAACAAAAATATAAAGTAAGGAGAAGCTTGGTTAAAGATCTGACCTTAGCCCATAAAACTTTCATTTATTATTTCATTAACCAACATTTTCCAAAAAATAATAAAAATTGCTTTGAGCACAAATAATTTTATATTTAATTTCATATTTTTGAATTTCATATGCTATGAAGGTGGGGTTGAGAAATTTATTGAGAATAGTAACTCTTGATCACTACATGATTAATTCTTAAATATATTTCAATTAGATGTGAATAATTCGAAATGAAAAATAAAATATATACAAATTTTTTAAGTTATTCGAAGACGTCGTTATTTCACATATAATAATCTATTTAACCTTGTAACTTTTGCCTACAATGTCTTAAAAATAATACGGATTTCCTAAGACTAAGAAATACATGAAGACTCACACACATCCACATTTATAATAGATACCAGTGATCACTTCCCATAGTTCCCAATTTGGGCGATTTCTCCGAACGACAAACTAATTGCGATAACTTCATCAAAATTGGCCACCGCAAAAAAGGCGGTTAGCTGCAACAGCCACGCCCATAAAAACAAGCAACCAACTATTTGCGAATGGATACATGGATGGATGTATAAATCAATCGGTTGATTCACTTTGGCTGGAACGGGCCATAAACTGCGCCACTTTATGGAGATGTGGCTATGCATAATTGTTGCTTTTACATTTTTGTTAATATTTATTTGGGGAGCTTCGGTTTGGTTCCTCCTGGGGGGCGCCTCTCCCAGGCAAATGAATGTGAGCAGCGGCGCCAATTGGCAACTGGGCAGCCGGTTTCTGGCTTTGTGGCTTTGGCCACGACAACAATTAAAAAGAAATGTGCACAGCAATGCCAATTGGCAATCGCGGATATTTGCGGTGTTCCAGCGGGCAGCCCCGCCCCCCTTTTGGGAAGGCAGGTGGGCCACCTTTCGCTGCTTGGCGCGTGCGTCGACATTGGCGGTAGTTGGCGGTCGGCATCTTGGCCAGATTTGTATCGCCTGGTCTATTACGAGTTTATTCCACTCCGCGAAAAGGAATTTCAATTGGTCGTTGGCCAGCGAAGTTGATAAACTGGGCAGCGGGGGCGTACCGTACGACTCGTGTAATCTTGCCTTAGCTATTTGGCCGTCATTAGCGCCACAAAGTGGCAAACCGGCTAACCAACCACCCGCCCCCTCCCGCCAGCCCTCCCACCTTCCTGGCCATCAAGTCGCTGCGCTGCTGTCGTTATCATTGCCACCGAATGTTGATGTTGTCAGCAAACAGGTTGGCCGGCCAACTCTTTAGGCCAAAAAGTGTAGCAGTCGCGGCTGCCACATGGCCATATTGCCATGGCTATCGCTGTTGACCACGTTGTCCTGCGGAGTCGATGTACTTTTGATTTCCAAGTAATAAACCCGACCGCAACCACGTTGCCAGACGCAGAGGCACACACGCACACACTCACACACACACACACACACACACACACACACACATCACATACACACACTCACTCACACTAGCAATCCATGTTGACAACGCATTGGGCCAATGTACGAAATGAAAACCGGAATCTGTCGCGCTGCCCCAAAGCGTCCTCCAAGTTCCTCTCCTCTCTTTGCAACTCCCCGCAATTCCGATCCACTGCGGCCTTTCCCTTTCGTTTAGCCGCATCGGCGAGACGCAGCCTTTTGATTGATATTGATGCAATTGAATGCTGCTGCATGCTGCATGCTGCATGTTGCATGTTGCAAGCGCAATGGCAATCTTTGCTGAATCTCATTACCATTTCAGGTTGCACGTTCGTTGCCAATTGTTATGCATACTCTACCCTGAGAGGTCAAACTAAATTATTGACCGAATATGAACTTCCATCACATTTGAGAAACAAATATCTGAGGTATTATTTTGCTCAAAATTTCAGTAAACGAAGATCTGTATTCATTTTTATCTATTCTTAAAATAGAGTAGAGTCATAGTTATACCATAGTGCAAATTACATAATCAAAATAAGCAAAAAACCACACTCATAAATAATTCATTTTCACAAAATTATTCACTTTAAGCTTAAAATTTGATATTTTTGATCTGTATCACACTCCACTACTCTCCACTGCTAGCAAAAATATCAAGAAACGGGGCTTGCAAATCAACAAACTATAATTCTTATTATATATATATATATATATATATATATATGTATATGCATTTTATTTATCAACATCAAGAAGTTTTTTGCTATAAATCTAAAAAAAAAACTTCGTCCTTAAAGTCTGAGCAACAAGATTGCTCCTCAGATCTTATCATTACAGAGTATCTCCCAGTCGAGCGCTGCCCACTTGCTTACCTGCAACTCAGATGCATTTTTAAGACGATTATCGTTTAAGCTTATTTCATGTTGATGTAAGATTTGAATTTCACAGACAAGCGTTGGCTTAAAGCTGACTATAACAGCCAATTTATTTATTAACTGTTGCTTAATGTTTCTGTCTAATATGATATGGAGAGTAACCCAATCTTCTCTTAAATCAATTGAAACTGGCTTGAATTAAATAAAAAAAAAATCTTCCCGTGGAAATCGAATGCAACAAGTTATTGAATCGCATCGATGTATTTCCTCCTTCTCCATAAGAAATAACAATTCGATCATTTATTTTGCATTTTTATTTTTAAATTTTATTTCATGTTCAATTTGTGTTTTTTTTTTTTGTTTTTGTCCGTTTGTTTTACTTTTGCTTTGCTTTTTATTTATATTTTTCCTTTCTTCATTTGCATTTGCATTTTTATTTTTATTTGTATTTTATGCTAAATTGGCTATTTTGTCTGTTGCTTTGTGTCTTAAACTTGTAAATTTTTGCGATCTCTTCCTATTGCAATCTCTTCTGGCTTACATTTAACAGTTATTTGTTGGCCCAACGGTTGACCCATTGCAATGCAATTGATTTCCTGGGCAATGTCTGAGCCTTATTATTTTATAATATATATTTCTGTTGGTGCGCCTTTTGATTTCCTCATTTTTGCTGCTCTCTTCTTTCACTCTTCCGCTCTTCTTCATTTTGACCCACTATTTCGTATTAGTATTCGTAATCGTACTGCTAAAAATTTGTTTTGGTGGTTGTTACATTTATTTTGGGCCTATGACTTAAACCTTTTGCTTATTGTATTTCGTATTCTTGTATTTTCGTATGCATATTTTCTTTCGTTTTCCAACACATTTTCTTTGCACTACAAATGAACTGCGTTTGGTTTTGTTTTTGTTTTTGTTTTCGTTTTTGTTTTATATATATTCTGTAATATTTAAAAATTAATTTGCCACATAATTTTATTTGTTTTTTGTTTCGCTTAAGGACTAATTATTATGGTATTATATGTGTGTTTGCTTTGTATTATTAATAAATAATATTTTGTAAATATTATCATAATAATTAATCATATAATAAATACAATATGCATTTGACCACTCTTTGTAATATATATATATGTATATATATATTCATATTTATATAAATGTATATAATACCATAATTTTCATTTGTTAATAATTAATTTTGTTAGTTAACATGACGACGTGTTTGTTTTTGCTTTGTTAATACAATTTGCAATTTTCGTATATAAAAACCAAAAAACTCTTAACTCAATTTTACATGGCACACATACAGTTAGGCTATCCATAGATAAGTATATATCCAACTATGCGTATTGGCATATCTATAATGTAACTTTAAATCATATTTTTACAATGCAAAATACGCTTTTAACTTTTTCCAGTTAATTCTGTTCACGGAATTCTTTGAACTCTGCGTAAATAATCGCGTTTGCAATTCGAGTTTTGCTTAAATTGGCGTTAGGTTCTTCTAAGTAATTCTTGTTGATTTTTACATTGATCTCTTAAAATGTACTAGTACTTTATATGGCGCATACAATATATGTTAATATATATATACGGCTATATAGCTAAGATCTTCTATGAAATAATTTACAAAAGCTTTGGCTTTATACACATAAAGAAAATACTTTGCGCAAACAATTTTTGCCAGCTCAACGTGTTTTGTATTCTTTTGAAAATATTTATTTTACAATAGCGCAAAAATTTAACTTTTGCCATATTATATTTTTTAAATATTTATATTTAGTCATTGACTATCCAAATAACTTCTACAAGTGCTAATCTATTTTATGGCGCTTCTCATTTTTAAACAACATTTAACACCTGCTACATATATATTATATTGTTCTTCAATTTTGTATAAATGTTAATGTTTATTTTTGGTTTTTGGAATTTAATCTTAATTTTGTTTTGAGCAATTCGCTGCTTGAACATTTATGTACACATTTGTATATTTTGTGTGGAGGGTTTTAATTTATGTTGGAGCTAATTTCAATTTTATTTGTGTTTTAATTCTTACATTTATTTCAAAAATACGAGTTTTAAAGAAATTTTAAGAGTTTTTGGTCCTTGTAAATTATGTAAAGTAAGAATGCAGGCAAATAAATATACAAACTTGTATAACTATTTGGCAATAGTAAAATTATTTTTAATTTAGAAAATAATTGAACCAGAGAAAATTATAAGTACAAAAATTAAAACATATATGTTAATTTTATTTAATATTATTTTCACTTTTAAAATATGTGTAAGAATTTACAATTTTTGTATATTACTTTCTAAATCAAATAATTTGATCAATTTTAAATTTAAAAATAATTTGTTCAAAATTTGTAATTGATATATTTATTTTGTTTTCTATAACTTTTCAAAATATCTTACAGCTTGTTTATAATTATTTTTGTTTTGCCTATTCGAATGCGCAAAAATTCAAATGGAAGGAATTTGTTCGTGCCTGGTAAGTTACTTGCTTTTCATTTACATTAAAGTATAGTATTTAACTCTCATCTTGAAGCACTCTCCTAATGCTTTTTACTCTAACACTAATTGCCTCAAAATATTTAACAAAAATCAGTCACTTTGCAAGTTTCTCGCTTATTCTTCGAAAAGGAACTTAAAGTACAATAATTATTAATGGCTCAACTTTTAACAATGGGTAAACCGAAAAGTACTTTATTTTCCTTTTGTTTTTTTTTTTTTTATATATTCAATTTAAATTTAATCTTTCTTCTATTTGGCATTCAAGTTAAGCGCAACTACTAAGTAATACACACGTACACATACAGTTAAAGTTACAGTTACAGTTACAGTTACGGTTACTTAAAGCTACAGTAAAAATATGGAATATTAGTTTTTTGAGTGGGGAGTTGTGGCTAATGCTTAGGTTAAAAGTTGAAGTTGCCAACTTAGATGCCTACAAAATGTGTGTGGATAAGTTCCTAGTTAGGGTTTTGGGGGCAGTTTTTAGGGGGTTAAGTGGCATAATTTTATTTTGATGCTTTTGCTAATTGGTTACAAATACACATACACATAGCTATAGAGTAGTAGTAGTAGTAGTAGTGGTAGTAGTTGTGGGCAGTAGCATATAGTAGTACATGTGTTTATATAGTAGATATATATATGTATATATGCGCTTAGACATAGTGGGTAGTACGTAGTACATATCATAATAAATTGCATTCGTAAATAGTCGGCATTCTCTCTCTATCTCATTCACACGCATACTCTTTCTCTCTCTCTCTCTCTCTCTCTCTCTATCAATCTCGTTCACACACTCTTAAAGTTAATGGGCATGCAGGAGCGTGGCTCCAATCAAAGTTAGCGCCAGGGCCAGGTCGAAGCTCCGTCCGCTTGCCGTGTTATTGCTGAAGACCGGGAAGTGTATTTGCTCGGGCCGGTTGAGCTCCTCCTCCTCGTCGTCGTCGATGGTGTTGGACATCTTGCGATGGCGCTTCGTGAAGTTCACAGTGAAGACCGCCTCGGCAACGCCACCTGGCGACGAGACGATGAAGTAGAAGGTGCGCGGCACACGCTCATGCATGCTGACATAGGTCAAGCGCGCCTCCTTGCAGTAGGGTGTTGGCAGATCCTAGAAAGAAAACCAAACAGTCTCGTACACACACTCTCACAGAGCTCACTAAGCTACTCACCTTGACCGAGTAGGCCAGTACAGTACTGCCGTACTGATTGCCCGGCGTAAAGACGCGGTCGCCGTGCAGCCAGCGTGCCGCATGCGCCGGCGGATTGGCACAGAACTCCACGTTGAGGTGCAACGGTGAGCCGGGGTAGGCAACGGGCGTGGCATTCAATGCGACAACAGTGGGCGCACCTGCAAAGACAGAGAGACATAGTGAGAAAGAGAGAAAGAAAATGTGATTAGCGAGTGGATGTTTAATTATTATGCTTAACTTATACGATTCTAATTGCTTTCGTTATTAACTTTTCGAATTTCTTGAGTGTCGCTTGCTATTTGCGGACCACTAAAGTTTCCTCGGCGAAAGCCACACAAGCCCCCAAATGCCACACTTCACAGTTGCTAAGCCAACTCGTGCACAACTGTACTTTAGCTAAGCCAGCTATAAACACAACTGTACACAGCGCAGAGCAGCGCTTCAACTGAGTATAAAACCTTTGGTGGGAACGCCAACGCCAACGCCACTAATTAAAAGCGTATCATCGACAAAATGCGCCGCTTAGCCAGTGTTGTGCAACTTGCGCAGAGAAATCAAAATAAATAGAGAACAACATGTCGTCGAGTGAAAAGTTTTTAAGAACGGCGAAACTTCATTAAAAAGTTTTCCGGCTAAAGTGAAGCACAACGAAATTTGTGTGAAACCTTTGTGGGTCACATGTTAAGAGTTGGGTTTCTGAGATGTGACGGCATTAGCCAACACTGTGACAATCCAATTAGACACATGTGCACATCCCGACGTACACTCGCCGCGCATATTTAATTATCGAAAGGCAGCCGAATTTTGCAATTTTCCTCCTCATTGCCCGCGGCAGAGATGGAGGACAGCAGCTAAGGGTGGAGCGACAGACAGACACTCACCAAATATACTTGAGCACTTTATTTACCAGGGCAACAATGGCGGCTCGGCAAACAAAATGGCCAAAAGTGTTAAGTGCAAATGAGTGTACGGCAGGGTTGTCAGCACCCAACTTCGAGCTCCGAGCTCTCAGCCTCAGCTCTCAGCGCTCAGCTCTCAGAGCCCAGCAGACCCAAACAAAAACAAATCGAAGCGCCCATCGACACTTGCCAAATTTATAACTCAAAAACTCCACGCCCCGACCTCAAGTTCAACCTCCGCCCTTTAACGACTAACTGTAAAATCAATTAAACCAAGTGAACGCTCGCCGCCAGGGTTGTGTGTGCTTAAATTAGGATGGGGCTGCTAAATTATGCGTTCAGCGCCATTTTGTTGCTACTGTCGGCATATTCGCAGGCAGCTGACAACCCTGCCCGCTGCTAAAAAGAAATGTAATTTATTTGACAGCTAAAACTGATTTCAGTCCGCCCAGCGCTCAAAGAGATTTACATTTTATTTTGATTTGCAGCCACTGAGCCGTGTGGCAGCATTTTACCCTCGACTCAGGTGGCAACTCCGTTGGGGGTACGGCCCCAGGGTCAGCGCCTGGTCATTGGTGCGATTTTTAATTTGATTTAAGCGCTAGGCGCTAAATGAAATGAGTTTTGAATATTCCGTCATGGCATGAGTTGTTTGCACACTCGCAGAGCTGGAGCGAAGCGAAAAGTTGTGCAGTCTAACACAGAAGATGAAAGATGGGAGAAGATTGGGTGAAGATTGAGAGAGGCAGCCAACCTTGAAGCGGACATCCTTAGAAATGTTGATAAGTGTGCACAGTTAAGTTCGACGATTATATAAAAAAAAATTTACCGTATATATATGTATATTTGTATTAAGATATAATGTATTCCATTAGGGTCTATTTAAGGATTTTTATAGTAACTATTTAGAACAGTTGGAATATAAAAATTATTAAGAGCTGTAAATAAAAACTGGTATATATACTTATACATACATATATTTGTGTTAAGATATAGTGTATTCCATTAGAGGTTACTTAAGGTTTTTTATAGTAACTATTTAAAACAACTAGAACATACAAATTATTAAGAGCTGTAAATAAAAACTGCTCCATAGTTTCAAGTACCTTCAACCTTCTTAAAATTGTTCATATCTCAATTTAAGAAAGTTGATCGAATCTTATGGTTTCGAAATGCAGCTTTGATTTAAAGTAAACTTATGTATACTTATATTTGCTTAATATACACTTCATAGACTTAGTTACCATGAAGGGGTCCAGAGTTTACTTCGAACCGTAACGAATTCTTAGTTAACCGTATAAATATTATTACTTGTTATAATTTCTGTCGACCCTGTCTTATTAGACTTTGCAAGTTGCCAAACTTTAGCCAACTGCCTGCACTTCATTAACGCAATTAGGCGACGCTTTAGTTCATTGCCTGGCATAACCAAAAGGGGATCCTTAAGAGGCAGACGGGGCCTCCTTTCGTTTTCAAAATGCAATTTGCATGTTTTGCCTACTTTCGGGGCGAGTGGGTGGCAGCTGCTCGAGGAGGCGAACCATTACCTTCGCCCAAATGGACAACATTTGCAACTACAGTAAAATTAACATTTAAACAATAACAACAAGTTGGCATGTACTACAATTGGTGCAACAGGGCAACAACAATGTACTGCAGCCCTGGCCCCAAAATAATAAAGTTTTACAGCTGAAAATTACTCAATTCCCGTTGCTCGAAAAAGTTAACTTAATTTTTGCAGTTGCCTTTTGTGAACAAAGTTTCCAAAGAGGTGCAGTGCCCAACAACAACAACAACAACAACAACAACAACAACAACAACAACAACATCAACAACAGCAGCAACACGAATAACAACAACAGCAACAGCCGAAACGTTTTGCAACACTTTGTCGGCGGGCCCCGTTGCCCAACCGGGCAGACAAAGGACGAAGCAGTGCCAAATGACAGGGTTGCAAAAGCCATGGCCGGACTTGGGTACAGGGAGGTCCTTTCGAAGGATGCGGGGAAAGCTGTGCGCCCAATTGATTGCACGTAGCGGAAAGTTCTTTTTCCCGTTTTCGTTTTTTGCATAAAGTGCGTGGGAGGGCGACAGTGCTGGAAAACGCACTCGAGTCGCTCGGACGTTCAAAAAATAATAATGACCGAAAATAATTGAATTTTCGCATTCATTCGCGTGTTGCAATTACTTTGTCAGCCGCGCCAGAAACTCAAAACCTTTTTGTCTACTCTTCTCTCTCCCTCGCTCCCTCGTTCCCTCGTTCCCCCCGCTCTTTCGCTCTCTTTCTCTTTCAGTGCTAGTCCCTGTTGACTTGTTGTTGTTACCCGCCCTGTTATTGTTTTTCGCGCTTTTCTTCTTTGATTATTGTACGCTATGTGCGAAACTTGTGATTTTCCCAATTTTTCTTTTGGCCCAGCTGCCTTTTGCGCTTTCCCCCAGTCACAATCATTGAAGCCGGAAAATGCGTGCGGCCCCGCTGAGAAGCTTTCCACTCACGCTGCGCAGAGTCCTTGTTAATTGGAGAGTATGTGGTTCACTTTGCGAATTACTGACTGCAAGCAATAAGGACATTTATTTTCCGAACTATTTTCCTTATTTGGCATAGGGCTTAATAGCATGGAATAAATGCATTATGTTTCAATATCTTTGAAGTTGTAGATACGTATAGATTTGTATAGATTTATAAAATTATATTCATTATATTAATAAAAGGTTTATAATGTTATATTGATTATATTTATAATATATCTATATGTGACATTATAAATAGATACATATATGTATAGGTTTGTGCAGTTATATTGATTATATTAATGACTCATTACTCCTATATTGATAGCAGATTTGAATCTTATCTACGTCTTCTTCGACCAGTTCAGAGCGAGTTCGTTAATTGACGCATAAGTCTGATATCTTTTTTTATATTGAAACACTTTTACATTATGAACTGCACACTTGGAATTTTAATAGCACTTTATACTATTTGCAGCACCTCTTGCCGCTTCAACTCATTTGAATAACACGTGTTCAGGTTAATAAAACAGTGTAGAACACACCTACACTCAAACGCACACACACACACACACACACACACGCACACAGCTGGGTGTAGGGTGTAGCCACCGTTGGCTCATTAATTTTTAAACAGGTGGCGAAAAGTTGGCAAACTTAAGATAAATCTGGAGCGCGTTTGAAAGCGGTTGACTGTTTGGTTTTGTTTGGGGCGGCTTGTCAATGGGGCTTATCTATAATTCAGACCAAACGACAATTCAATTAAAAGCGCCCTAAGGTAGGCAACACAAATGAGCGGACGTGACAAACGGCTAACTAAGTCCCCTTTTCAATTGTCAAAACAAAATTCTTTTTACCCTGCAGCTATTGCAAATGTGTAAGCAGGGTATACTGGTTTCTGCAAATGTAATCTGCCTTGTTCTACCACTGAGTATATAATTAACAAAGATATGCTAAGTAGATAAATAACTTTTATTACCCTCCCTAATAGCTTGAGTAAGCACGTAGAGTTGGATAATCAGTTTTTTTTTAATATTCTCTATATGTAATAAATAATATTCTTCAATTTTCTTTGTATCAATTAGGTAAAGATTGGTTGATTGTAACTTCAGCAAATTATGTTCGATTTTCAAAAGCTACGAATATTTGAGATCGTGTAGATCAGCAGTATCGATTTCCATTTAAAATATGAAAATCTACATTTTTGAAAAACTAGCAAGGGGTAGTATTATATTTTTGTGCCCAAATTTACTTGATTCCAAAATCAGCTCTCTGGCTGTACGAACCCGTTGATCTCGAATACCACATAAGCTACAGGCCCTAACTTTTTAACATATATTCTAAAATTCTGATTATTTTTTCAAACGGAATATCTTATTAAGTGACATTCAAAAAATGAATCAAAAAGAAGTATAAATTTTAAAAATTTGCGAAATAATTAAAAGGGTGGGATCGCACTTTTTGGCAAAATGAACTTGGTACAAAAATATATACTTGTTAATTGCATTTAATCATACTAAAATTCCTGAGTGTAAATTATACCACTTTTTAAAATCGGACTATTTTTAACCGAGCTATACCAATATGAAGTTTATGAGAAATTTCCGTATTAGTAACTCTATTAATACTGGGCTTCCAATCTTGAATAAACTAATCTGCTTCAGGGGCACTTGTCCACTGACCCTTAAGGACAAATTAAGAGATTCTCTAATCATCTCTCGTAATTTTAATTCAACTGAATGGCAAGTGGCAAGTGGTATGCGGCATGTGGCAAGTGGCAGGTGGCAGGCGAGTTTCTGTGCAGCAGTTTTGGTAATTTTATTTGCAGCTCTTTGCATTAAGTGCACACAATGTTTATTAATTATTTAAAATGCAACAATGCTGGAGAAGAGGAGACGGGGAGGGGGTGGAGCGATGGAGCAAATGCCTCCGGTCAGAAAACTGAACTGCGCCTCGGGGCAAGTCTTGCATAATTGAATATTATGATTGTTATTTTCACTTGCTGCCTGTCGGATTGTCTGTTATTTTAGTCGTTCACTCTCTTTCACTCAGCATGAATGTTTATGTATTTGTGTGTTTGTGTATTTCTGTATCTGTGTGTGTTCTTTTCATAGCAACGTTTTTATCTGCTCGTCCGAGTTTTCACGGCTCAGACTGTGGCCCCAGGGGCATGTTTTCCAGTTGTTTATGTCTTTAAGCAGCGCTCACCTGTAATTGTCTGTTTTGTTTTGTATTGTTTATGTTTTCTTTTCTTTTCTTTTCTTTTGTTTTGTATCTCCTCGTGTTCTTTTTGTACTAAGCTGGCAACCCTCTTGGCTCTCTATTCTTTGGCAGCTTGCACTTTCATGTGTCTGACTTGACACCCGGGGGCAACTCAAGCTAAGCAACAGCAGCAACTGGCAGCAGCAACTGGCAGCAGCAACTGGCAGCAGCAACTGGCAACAGCAACTGGCTGCTAAATGCGGCCACGTTTCGAGTACGGTCAGAAAGAAGAAGAAGGTATATGTAAAGAATTGCCAGATCTTTTTACATTTGTAACTGCCTTGGCGATAAACGTGGAGCTAATGATTAGTTAATGATTGATAGAGAACAACTATATTTACAATTTATAAACTTGCTCAACATTCATTATTTAAATATAGCCAAAATTCGAATTTCCTCGATGATAATAAAGTATCGAATGTTATTAAGTTATTAAGTCATGAAATCGTTGAATTTAATTATACATTTATAAAGAATATATTTTGATTTTAGATCAGTAGATCGCTTTTCATTTTAGCATTAAGAATAATCTCAACATCTCAATCATTTCAGCCGCGGGGCTTCGATCGAAGATGTTCATTGAACTAGTTTCTGCTCATATTTTGACTAACGAATATTTTTTTTAGTTCGCAAATGTATATTTTGCAAACATCACTTAAAAGTTTTAAGGTCTCACTTTCGTGTTATTAGAAGTTAACAAATATAAATAAAAAGAAGGGAGAAAAAAAACATTTATTAAATTTTCAAGTGGCAGCAAGGTAAAACTTGCATCTTGTAAACTACCCACACACACTCACAAACACACACACTAACACACACAAAGTACACTCGCAACACAAGCAACAAAACTTTAAATGGCACATGTGAAGCGATTTTTGGCAAGTTGTGCAATTTGCATTGCACGAATCGTAGGTTGCAAGGGGCAAAGTGCGAGATGGGTTGTTGCCAGGGCTGCCTTCATTTAAAGTTTAGTTTTCTGTATGATGCAAACGCAAACGCAAACTTTGCGGTGCGAGAAGCCAGGCCAAGCCAAGAGAAGAAAGGAAAAGAGAAGGCACGCCAAGGCAAGGAGAAGTATCTGCGTTCTACGCTCAACGTATCTACAAGTTGCAATCTCGACTGCTCGCTGCCAGGCAAAAGTTGGCATCCACTCATTTGATATTGAAAGTGAAAGAGCATATTTAAATATACTACAGAAGCGGTTGTAACGACTGCTCTGTAACATGTTGGCTTAATTTGTGTTGACAACGCCGAATGGGGCCAGCGCAGGAGCATGGAACAGGGGAGGGGGGAATGTGTGTGAGGTGAAATGTTGCTACATCAGTTTCTGCTATAGAAATGCGCTTTGTACATTTTCAAGATTTGGGTTACAGATATTTACTCACACACACACACACACACTCGTACACATGCACGCACACTCTAAAAATATATTCGTATGCAAGCAGCGTGCGATGTTCTTATTAGACAAGTTTGTCACTTTTTTTGCACTCATTGCACTTTACCTTAACCATTTGATTGCCCTGCAGCACAATCTGCCTCTCTGCCCTCCCCCTCCCCTGTGTCTCGTTTGACTGTTAGTAAGGTCACCACAAAATACCGTTGGCTTTATCATCTTTTGGGCATATTTAATGTCTAGTTTGTAAATGGATGCGATTGCCTTAAAGCGTAAGATTTGTCTATAACAACAAAAGCCCTTTGATAGTCGTCGCATTTGAAGCTGAACTGAAGAGTTTGTTTACGTTTTATTTTACCGTTAAAGTAAAGCTTTAAGAAAATTTGTACTTTCCTATATATACGTATAAATATGTATGCAATGAAACCTCGCTATATCGAACTTAGTTATAATAAAAAAAAGCAATATAGCGAATTCTTTGTAAAGTCTCTTAAAAAACATCGTTTTACTAATAAGTATCCCATAGATATAACGAGATTCGTTATATTAAGGTGTTAATATAATAATATTATTATATTTTTTTTAGATTACTACAAATACATTTTAACATTATTTGATGAATCAATTTATAATAGATAAATGTAGTTAAGCAAACAAATGCATTTAATGAAATATTTTATTGAATATTTCTTTGGGTTAAACAGTGTTGTAAAGGACACAATGCGGGGAAAACTTTGCTGTTAAGGTAAATACAAACAGGAGGCAAAGCAGGCCATAAAATGGTGCGACCAACGAGAGCAATCAACTAACCGCAGGAGAGTAGCAAGGTGTACGGCTCACAGGAGGTGCACACCTGCACACACCTGATGCCATCAAATGTTGAAAGGTGGGCGTGGCTGCGCCCCCTTAGAGTGCACTATGCGGCGGCTCATCAAATTTGTGGCGATTGGAAGTGGGTGTGAATCGTGCGGTCAGCAGACAACCAATCAGATACACACACACACACACACACACACACACACATACCCACGCATAGAGAGTGTGTGAGGTCTATGCTTTATTGCCTGACATTTGACATTTTTATTAGCTTTGCGGCGGCGGCGTTTAATTACTTTACGCGCTGTGTACAACGGCAAGCATTTTAATGCATTATCTACACTGGGTCGTTGGCGCCAGTCAGAACATTTAAAAGGACAACAACAACGACAGGGGCAGTGGCCACGGCCACGGCCGCTCGACTGCAGCGAAATGCAATTAAAATATGCATTTGAATTTTATTGCATAGCCTTAGGCGTACCAAAAATTGCAAATTTTATGCGTGAGCAGCTCATTAAACGACAATTCTAAAAATGAAGCTAAATGCAAATGTGGACCATAAAATTGTGAGGCCGATGAAACGATTTATTATACTTTATTACAGATATTATCTAGCTTCTCCATGCTTCTATTATTTTTTATTCATTTCTCACACACAATGCAATAATCTTATGTTGAATTTAAATACAAATCACGTTTGATTTAGTCTGTGACCCTATCGTCATGATGATGGGCAGCGACCATTCATCAGTTTGTTCCTTGATCCGCATTCAAGAACTTCTGTGTAAATAACAACAGAGCCTATCAAAAACAAAAACAAATAAATGTTCATTTTTGTTCTAATAAATGTTTCTTACTTCTAAAGTAGAAAACTTGGGAATTGGTTTTTATACTCCGCTGCGCTTAATCCGTTTAGCGATACTTTATTAATAGTTTTGATACCCTTTCACATAATAGAGCGGAGTATATTGGTTGGGATATATGTCTGTTATGTTGCCCATCTGTCCGTCAATCTCTAAGTTTCTATTTAAGTACGATAACGAACTAAACCTTATGTGAAGGTTAAATTATTGACAAGTTCTTCATATCTATATTTAATAGATATTCTCAGTTAAGATGAGTGATGAAAACTGATAAGCCCATCTTAAAATCAAAAATATTTACCGGATCGTGAGTATAATTTATTCCGTTCCACTTGACTGCAACTTTCTCACTTAATTATTACATGGTAATAATCTAGTTAAGTGATTTTGTAATACGATTGGTTAGAAGACTGTGTTGCATAAAATTAACAAAAAATATTTCTTTAAGATTATTATTTAAAGCGATTATTATCGCTATTGTTGCTCATTTTATAAAAAAGGAAAATAGCTTCATAGTTAACCTTGTTTAAATACCAGATAAACAATATTTAAAATTTTAATTATTTGCTTATTTTTTTGTACCTTTCACTGCCCGAAACATTTCTTTCTTACTCTGCGAAAGTTCTATTCTACACTTAAATTGTAGAATATCAACATAAATATATAATAATCTATATTACAATCATTTATTCGATTGCAATCAATTGGAATATCATTTATGACTATCGCGCAATAGTAAATGCATATTTCCTGGGCTCATGTTAATCAAGGCATTCAGCCCCGCCTTCCGTCCCACGGCTGTATTCATGCCCATCGTTAGCTCCGGCGGGCGACAAATTGCATTATCAATGCGCTTGGCTCTAGCCGTGGCTCAACCCCTGGTGGCACCACCCGCAAAGCTCGTGCGAATAAAAAGCTTTGGCAATTCCACGTAATCCACTTGAGGGCAGGAGCAGCAGGCCTTCAGCCAGAGGATTGGACAGGGCTGGAGGCGCACAGTGGGCGTCATCATTATAGAGCGACTGAGTTGCCGCCGCGCTGCGTCGCTTATTAGGTGGCGCAACCAGCGTATGTGGCTGCCACGGGGCACAATTGGTGGCCTCTCAGCCTCAACCCTGAGTTTAGACTCAAGCGTCTCACATATAGCCGAAACAGAAAGCTCAGCTAGCGAATGCGATGTCTTGTGGCGCAAATTTGCATGCCTGAGTGGCAATTGCAGCTGCAAGGCAATTGCTTTGTTAGGGTATTTAATATTTTATGCATTCTTGACATTCGAGCGCGATTGAAGCGCATTAACGGATGGCGGGGAATGGGAAATTAGTTTTGATTTGTTTACGCATAAAACGGCGAGCAACTGACAGCCGCTGCTCAAAGGCGAACTCGGCTGTCAGCTTGTTTTACTGCTCATATCCGGTCAGCCAGACTCAGAGGGTGTGCCGGGGTGTATGAGAGTGTGTGTGCGAGAGTGTGTTCCTATGTATGTGTGTGTGAGTGTGTGTGTGTCTGCTAGGGCTACTGACAAGAAGTTGAATGCTGCTTCGAGCGACATTGCGACGTCTGTTGGCTTCTATTTGCTCAACTTTTTCAACTCATTTCCGTTGCAGTTGTAGACACACTCCCCAACTCTCTCTCTCTCTCTCTCTCGCTGTCTCTTTCTCTATCATACTCTCTCTTTCTGCCTTGCTATCTTAGGCTATACCCAAAATGATTTCTGCAACTGTCTGAAAAGTTTTTACACGCTGCTGCTGCTGCTGCTGCTGCTGCTGCTGCTGCCTTGGCAGCCATTTTTTCGGCTGGGGCCATTTTGGGCGGCCATTTGCCGTTTTGATGACAACTTTTGAGTTCATATTTTAACTAACGACTGCTGGCACACACACACTCACACTCACACTCGCAGACACACCCACGCATACACAGACACATGTGGAAAATTATAATTTAGTCAACATGGCAAGTTGCCTTTTTTAGTAGCCTTTTCTCTATCTTACTCTGCCTTTCCCTCTCTCTCACTCTCTCTTTCTCTCATTTTTCTTTCGCTCGCCTGGCCGTTGTGTGTTTTGTATGAAAATTGAAGCGTAAAAATTAATGCTTGACTGCATTTGTGCAAAAGACAACACACACACAGTCACAAATAATAGACGACAAGCAGCAAAGAACAACACACCAAAAATAGTGAACGAGAATCAAAGAACGGGTAAATAAATAGTTCTGGCATTGCAAAAAAAAAAAAAAAATACCAAAAATAAATTTTAATGCATTCTCAAAAATACGAAAAAAAGTGCTGCACACCTGCCTTGCGACACTGTGGCGGAAATTACCAAAAAGTTGCAGCTACAAGTTGCAACCACAAAAAGTTTAATCGTTGATTAGTTCGAGAGCAGTTTCCAATAAAAATTCTTAAGCTATCTCAAATAGAGAAATATCTAAAGACACGCTACTCTTCTAATTTATAAGATACACTAAAATATACAAAAGAAAATTTCAGTACACCTTGATATATAACATATATGTATATAAATGATATCTAAAAAATAGTTTCAATGTATGGAATAATATATTTCATCAACATTTTTATAAACTCCCTGAAGTTACGATATTATCCTCTGGTCAATCATTTCCATATTTATAATTAGTTCGAGACCAATTTCCAATTGAAATATTTAAGATATCTCAAATGGAGAAATATCTAAAGACACGCTACTCTTCTAATTTTTAAGATAAGCTCAGAAAGATTAATTGTACTCTGAGCTATATATAGAAAAAAGTTTCAGTACTCCCTTATATATAACATATATATAAATAACATCTCAAAAATAGTTTCAATGTGTGGAGTAATTTATTTCATCAACATTTTTATAAACTCCCTGAAGTTACGATATTATCCTCTGGTCAATCATTTCCATATTAATAATCGTCAAGATCAACATTTTGTTTTGTTGTTTTGTTCACTTTCACAGTTAAATGCGAATAACATCAAAGGTATTTTGCATACGCCTCTCCATTTGAACTATCCGTAATTTATTGCGAAATTCCCCAAGGCTTGGCTTGTTTCGTTATAAATTTTATCAGCTTTTTATTTTGGGATTTGATGAAAAACGATGCTTTGAAGTTGCAACGAATTTGGGTTTAATTTTCATTTCGTTTGCGGCTCAGCAACCCTCGCAGAAAAAAAGAAATTTAGAAAACGTTTATCTAATGCTTAAGATCGCGGCCATGGGATTTAGAAACAAGGGGAACGGCTAAAAGGTGGCGGAAAGCGGATGGAGGCCGGGAGGGCGTGGCGTACGTTGTTAGCATTTAACATGCAATTTGGCGCAGCTGCTGTGAAAAATTGAAAAGCCCCGAACCAGAACTCATAAATTGCCATTTAAATGAGGCACAAATGAAAAACGTCAAAGGCGGAAACGAAGCAGGCAACACACGCGCACACCCATACACATATACATGCGTATATGTATGTATATATATTCATATATGAGTGCTTTATGCTTTTGGCTTGGTTTTGAGCAGCAACCCGCGTTGGGCTTCGCCTAATGAGTAGAAACAAAGCAATATTTGCCAGCAACGCGCCAAATTCCGCAGCGAAAATTCGCCAAGAAGAAAAATTACGCACGGAAAATGAAAAAAAAAAAAAAAAAACAGAACGCCAATGAAAATATTTACGGGCAGCAGCCGAGGGTATGTGTGTGTGTGTGTGTGTGTGTGTATAAGTGTGACGAGCGAAGGGAGTGTTGTGTGCGTTTGCTGCCTTCATATGTAGTTTGGATTTGATCAAAAGGCATGCGGCAAAAGGAACATGCACATAACAAATTAGCATGCATAAAACAACGTAGCCCCTCGCCTTTCCTTTGGGGCGTAACAGCAGCTCCAAAGTGTGTGTGTGTGTGTGCGTGTGTGCATAAAGCAATATTAATGCTCATGTACGCATATTTTTGGAGTAGTAGAAAAGAGATGACTCCCTCTTCTACAGCTTCTGCAAATTAAGCATGGAATATGCGTGGCGCTTTTATTAGAAATCAGCCAAGAAGTAGTCAAGAGGGGGACGAACGGGAGTTCCGTTTTGCAAGAGATTGATAATGCACGGAATGGCGGTTTGGCATATATTGCATAAGGGGCCAGCACTTGAGTGCTCGCTACGTAATAAGAATTCCGCAAAAATCATAAAAAATGAAGCTGAAATTTGCAAACGACAGTTGAGGACTATTGATATACCCTGTAAAAGTTAAAGGAAAGATACTTTTTGAAAGTATGTGCATTTAAAAAAGAAAGATTCTTGTGTACTAAATTAAGTTGTGATTAAGTTGGAAGACGGATAATAATGAACATTTTTATATTCTGTAACAAAACTAAATAATGGAAAGTGTAATTAAAATTATATTTATATTTCTGAATACAGGTATATAAAAAAAGAAAAAGTTATGTTTGACCATACCATAATCTCTATTCTTGATAATAGTAAAGGAAAAAACTAATTATATTTTTTATATCATTTTATATGACCCCGTATCATAGTGCAAGTAATAAATAAGTTTTCTTAAATATAGATATACATACATATGTATAGAAATATTTTATATTTTTAAGAAATTTTTAAATATATATTCACATTATAGGGTATAATATATATCCATCAATTAAGATCAACAAAATCTGCTTACGCTCTAATCATAAAAGTCAGTCTAGTTTGTTTTAAGCAGTTCTGAAGAGATGCTCAACATAATGCATATTAAAAGCCAAATTGCAAAGCCAACAATCGTTGAGCTGTGGCAACAAAGGGGCGGAAGAGGAGGAGAATTCTGCGGCTGATTACCTGCTGAGATGACAATCTATGTGGCCTAAAAGTAGACGGCACTTAATTGCAAATTCCAGGAGCAGAGCCCAAGTCAAAAGCTAGCAACAAAGGATAAAGAATTAAGGATATGAATTGCCAGCTCAATGATTCGACTGGGAAGCTGCTGTCCTGCGGCTCTTGATTAGTTGGCTTCACAAAACAGAAAAAAAAAAATGAAGATGAGAAAAAACTAGGAAGAACAAAGCTTCATTATGCACAAGTTGTTGTTTTTGTGGGCGTGGCAACGTAATGAAGTCGCCAGCGTTGGGAAACGCTTCGTTTAAGCGAGCGCCTCAAATTATGCAACAAATACGTAAGCAGCGGCAACTGCTTCCGCATGCAACAGACGAAGAGAAGAGGGCAGGCATAATATAAATGTGCATATGAATTTTAAAGAAACGGCAAAGGATACGCGCCTGCTGCATTCTAGCCAATGCAAAAGTGCACTTACTAACACTAACACACAAACACACACACACACACACACACAGAAAGTAAATTTATGCTTGTGTTAAAGTTTCTGGTGCGTGTGTTGGCCAAAAGTTTGTGCGCAAAAACTTGAGCAGCAGCAGCTGCAAAAATGTTCAGCACTCACACAAATTAAATAACAATTTTCTCTCACAATTTCGCAACGTTTTCGCATTTGCTTTGGCTCCGGCTCTGGCTCTGGCTCTGGCTCTGGCTTTGGCTTTCCCGTTGCGTTTCCTTAACGTTTTTCTCTTCTTATGCTTCTGCACTTTTTCCTTTTCGTCGTTAACTTTATGTGGGCGTTTGTGTTGACAATGTGTGAGGGTGTGGCTAAGTCTGCATATGTTAACTGGCTGCTTGCGAAAGTGGCTCAGTAGACTTTGTCGCCAGTTTTGCGGCTCCCGCCTCGCTCCCCCCTACTTGGCCCCATTCGGTTAGCGTTTTGTTTACATTTTATTTTAAGTAATTTAACCAAATGCAGCAAAGTTCTCAGTTTTTTTCCCCCACCTCTTTTTTAACTTAAAAGTTACGCAGCTCGAAGAGAGAATTTTTTATTAGCTCTAAAGTGCAGTTTAATGAAGATATTTTTGGTTGCTTTCCGTTCCACTGTCCAAATATAGCGAAAAACTCAGCTGTCGCCACAAATTTAATGCAGAGGAGTTTAAGAAGAATGACAATCCAGAATTATGCAATAGTTTGTGCGAATATACCTATTCAATCGATCTTTAACCAAGCTGAATGATGGAATTTTTTGAATTTCACAAATGTAATTTTATGGTAAATGTCAGAGCATTAAAAATATAGTATATATATATAAAATATATTTGTGTAGTAGTGCAGAAATAGTTTAAAATAATATATAAATATAAACAATATATCTAGCTATGTTAAATATATACTTGACTACTCCTTAATACCTACATTTATTTAACACAACAACATAACAATCTTAACTGTTAAACAAATTTCATTGTAATAGTTTATTTTTTTTTTTTTTTAGCTTTGCATGCTTTAATTGTAAGCGTTTGTTAAACTATTTTTGTTGTCTTTAGTTACGCATTCCAAATTTATTTGGCTTAAGTTGTTTTACAGTTAAAGTTCGCGTTAATGAAGTGTTTATCAGCTGCACTTGTAATAAATCTTATTCGCTTTCATAACAGCAAGAACTACATATATCCATTTGTAATGCTTCTTCTTCTTCTTCTGGTTCCGATTCGAGTTGTGCTTGTAATCGAGTATTATAAAAAGAACCGGAAACTTTGTAGACTGAGAAACTTGCTCGGCTTTTGCTTTGCAGTTTTGGAGTTTGCCATTTTTTCTTTGTATTTTGTTTAATTTTAGAAGCAAACACAAATACGAACCGAACTACGAGTAGAAGTACAGTGAAGCCATTTACCCACGGGGTTAACATACACACAATTTCTGACTTGTCTGACTCGCTGACTATCTCTCTTTTCCCCCTTCTCTCTGGCCATTACTTGCTATCTCTGCCTGTCGCTGTAGTAAATTTAATCTATTGTTGTGTGTGTGTGGGTGAGCGTTGGGTCCTCGCGCGCTTACAGGTTTTATCTAACTTGTTTGCTGCCTTTTCACCTGCTGTCTCTCGCGTATCCCATAGCCTGGCTTCAGCTACTGCAGCTGCCAGGCAATCCTTTCTGGCTGCCACTTGATAAATATGACTATTTCACGCTGCCAGAGCTCCCCCTCTCCCCTCTCCCCTTCCGCTCATCAGCCTTGTTCTACCCCCCTTCGTCTGCTTCGTGTTTAGTTGTTTATTTGCGTTAAGCGTTAGCAGCAACGCCTCTGTCATCTTTTACGGGCTCTTCCTGTCATGTCCTGGTCCGGGTTCCCGACTGCGTATTTTGTTTATACAGCACTCAATTTCGCAGTTTTAATGACAAAATGTCTTACCTTGAAATTGCATGTGAGATAACATTATAAGTGTGCGTGTGTGTGTGTGTTTGTCTGTGTGTGGGTTCATATGTTGTTCTGTCTATACAGCCGCCCCGCCCCCGTCGCTTGACGCCCACTTGAGCGACTTTGTTTGATTGCTTTGGCCACAGCTCGGGCGCAACTGTGAGCTACCATGTTTGTATTGCACTCGAGGATTCTAAGTCCGGGCCGTCGAGCCGGACCTGCTGCTGTCAGCTGCCAGCCGCCAGCCGCCAGCCGCTTAACCCACCAGTTGCCCGATGGTTAAGGGGGGAGAGGGGAAGCGGGGGCGGCAGTAGCCGGCACTTGGTAAGTTTTATTGTCTCAGTGTCCACTTAACTTTCGCCTCGAAGACAACTTAATGCTGTCCCGCATCGCAGTGATAGAGAAAGCGAGTGAGAGCTGACAATATGAAATCAAAGATGTGCGCATTTTCTTTAATTTCCGGTCGCATGATTTTCCATTTTTGCCAAGATTTCAAACAGCAACGTGTCGGCATTGTCAACTACAGCTGAACATTTTATTCATGGCGTATACGTAATTTCTCAATGCCTGAGCGAGAACTGATTGGAATTGGCTCTGCCTTTGCCGAGTCATCAATCATGCGTCGTTTTTCCACACGCCCAGGCAAAGATTTGACAAGTGTCAATGCGACAAGATAGAGCGCAGAGCAGATGAGACAAAGGCAGAGGAGGAAGGGAGAAAAGTCTTTGCGCAACTTTTCGAAAATCACATGCAAAGTAAAATGTCGAAGTTTTGACAGGCAGCTCAAGGCAGGAGGGAGGACGTGGTATACAAAATTCACACAAAGCTGAGACGGAAAAGTTTTCATTTGTTTTGCAATGTGCTGAAAACTGCTGTCAAAGTTTTTAATGTTTTTAACTCGCTGCTGTCACCTGCCAAAACCCGAAAAGTAGGCTACATAAACTCTGCGAACCGCTCCTCGCTGAAACAGTTGTCGCAACCGGACTTTGGATTACACTTGACGAAATAGTAGATTGTATATTCGAGATAGTCAATGGGTCATGTTTTCATAGCTTTCGCAGTTCATTTAATTTCAAACGTTGCACTTATATTAAAATCGAACTGGTTCACGATTGATTTAGTAGACCGATTCATTCAACTAAGATAAATTCTAAACTTTATTTTCTCGATTCGAATGTCAATAGCTAAGGGCAAATTGAAGCCAAATTCAGCTTTAGATCTTATTGGTTCACTGGACTAATTTATGAGCCAGTTAAGAAGCAAATTAATTTATTCGTTTTACAGCTAGTTCCACTTTGTCTAATGGCTACGCAGCAGAGTTCACGTTTAACTTACCCTTGACTGAAACGACGACGCTTTGCAGCACTTCGAGCTTCTTCTTGTTGGCCAGGGATTGGCCCACGCACTTGTAGGTGCCCGCATCCTGGTACATGACATCCTTGAGCGAGAATTGACCCGTCGGCGTCGAGCTGCCGTAGCCGAGACCGCGCAGACGTGCCGAAACCGGGTCCAAGTGTGACCAGCAGCCCAGGGAGCCTACGATGGGAACAGAGTCGCAGATAGAACAGAATGAACATTAAAGTCATTGCATAATTTGACCGGGCGCCATTTCTAATTTAATTAATTGACTTTGCTGGGGCACGCAAGTTTTAATTTCTTTAATTGATGCCGGAGTCGTAAACAACAAAAAGCTTCCACTTCCATTTGTCAAAGAGGGGACACCGCTCCCCACCCACACCTCCACCTTCACCTCCAACCCTAAAAGCAGGAGCCAACAGTTATTTCGGCTCGGCCGATGCGTCTCCTCGTTTGTTGGACTGCCTAAAAGTGAGCAAAGTAAATTGCACGCATAATTAATTTTCAATTGTGCTAATTAATGAATAGAGCCCCATTCGGCGACTGCCAGCGCAATCTCTTCGATCTGTGCCTCAATTAGTGGAACGAAACCTAAAATGTAATTAGATATACGGCCAAGTTCTATCTATCGGCGTAGCTCATTTCTCCATTTCTTCATTGCCGGCGGTTGAAACATTGTTCGTTTTCAATTGCTTTGATGTATTTAAGAGTAAATTATATACATATTTATATCCTGCTTACTGCTTAATTGTGATATATTCGGACTATTAGTTACTATAGCATGTGCAATTATTATTTATTCTTTCATTATCTGAAACTCAGACTGTTTTATCGATAAAGGTACCACAATAAAAGCATATATCCTAAAACTTCAAGCGCCGCCTAAAAGTCTGCTACACATTTGCCTACCTTGTGGACACTGCAACGTGACGGCGCCGCCGAGCTGCACCTCCAGCTGCCCCTTGTTGGGATTGTGCGAGGCAGCCGCCACGGAGACATCCTGATCATCTGGTTCCGATGTGACATCCACGGAGTCGTCTGTGAATATGGGGGGAGAGAGAGAGAGAGAGCAGAGTGTGTGTGAATATTTATGAAAATTTAAAGAGTTTCGCTCCTGCGACACATGTGCAGGACCATAAAAAATGATAAGCTTGTCAGCAATTGTCAAATGTGACAATATTTCAATGACAAAAAATGGTGTTGGGGCCGTTAAGGTGTTCGGGGTTGGGTGTTGGCAGTTCTTAAGCAAAACAAATTGCTCGACGGCTTGACAGGATGTGGGCGACACTTTGGTGGCCATAAAGCACCTGAGTCATGCCCACGAGCTGACAGCCAGGAGCAAAATGAGTTGGCACTTCCGATTTGGCGTGATTTGACTGACTATTGAAGTTCGAAGGTTGGTTGAGTTGAACTAAAAGTGAAAAGCGTTGTGCAGGCAGCTGGAAAATTGACTGAACTTCGCGCAACAGCACAAATTCATAAATAAATACTATGAAGAAGCACGATAAGAAGAAGACATTACGCTGCTTCGTTCTAATTTGAAGATGACATCAAATTTATGCGACATATTCGCATATTTTGTGCTTAGCAGAGAAAACTCGAAAACTTTGGACTGGGAACTCCGTGATGTTTTTCTTTTTATGTTGTAGAGCGGAGTCCGTGTCGTGACACGAGGAAGCACGTAAATCAGGTATATTTTGTATTGTATTATTTTTCTATTCACAATGCGTTAAGGAAGTAGGATAAGAATATAGCTTAATAATAAAGAAAACAATATAATAAATCCATGATTAATTGAATTTTCAAGCTTCTCAGAATTCTCATACAAGCTTCAAGCATTGAATTACCAGTCATTAAAATTCTCAATTAGTTCCTTATGTAAAACAAAAATTAAATCGATTTCTATAGAATTGATCAAAGTTGTTGTAATGTTTCGTGAGATTTTTTGCATTTTTGTAGCTCGTGTTTATCTCGACTCCTGTGGCGAACAGTGAATGCGTCCATCTCTGGTTTGGTCTGCGGTGTGCTTTAAATTTCAGTCTGCCTTTTGTGTCACATACTTTATGGCTCTCTGTTCATATTACATATAAATTACAATTTGCGTTGACGTGCGCCTAAAAGTATGCGGCGCGGGGCCTTTGTTCGAGACCGGATATCATAACAATAAGTTGCCCAAGTGGATGCCTGGGCAGAAATCATGACAAAGGACCCCAGGCAAATTGTCTGTTCGCATTCGTATTTATACGTGTGTGAGTGCCAGTGTGAGTGTGAGTGACACGTAAGTCTTACAAAGTGTTGTCGACTTATCAAGGCCACAATTCGTTGCCATTTCAAATGTCTAACATTTTGAGGTTGCACCTCAAAGCGCTCATAAAATTAGCCTTCGCCACAGCCCCCGACCAAACGATTAACAAGAACTACTAATTACAAACAGTCGGCAGGCCAGCTGAGCGAATCCCTTCACAAAAACGTACCCCAGACACACATTAAAGAAGTGTCGAAACCCTCCTTAAAGTTCCACGAGTCGAGCTGAGATTTGCGAGGGGAGGTGAGCAGGCGAGGAGTCTAGAAGGTGAGTACTCTAAACGCCAAAGTAACAATTAATTGTGAGCTCATTTCGAGCCGAGAGCCTTCGTCGCATGTCAATCAGTCGGCATTGCTGGGGTGGGGGGTGAAACAACCCCGGACGCGGTCAGCAACCCCTGCGAATTTTATTGCTGACAATAGCGCAAAATGTTGTCTGCGGGGTGCTAGATAGTCGCCCTGCAGGAGGGGCGGGGCAGAGGCGTGTTGCTTAGTCAAAATCACGTAGTTATAAACATTTTTTATTGCTTCAACACAACAACAACAACGACAACAACAAAACCAAAGACAAAGTGACGATGCGTTGCTCAAATTGACAAGTGAAAACTGAGGGTAAATTGCGAGAATGAATGAGAGTACCCCGATACCCTCTACCCCCTCTCTCTTGCCCACTTTCTTTGAGTCTGTATCCTGGCTGCTGTCGACTGTCGGCTGTCTATAAAATGTCTAATGAGCTCAGCTCGACTGACAGACATTTGTCAATGGACAATCCTCGCGGTCTGTTTGATGGCGATTGATAAGAATTTGAGACTGCAAATTGTAAAATGGAAACTCGGAACTCGGAGCTCGAAACTTGTCGCATCGAGGGGCGAGAATTTTACGTTGCAGGACGTAATTTGAAAAGGAAAGCATTTGATCTATTATGAAATTGGATAATAGTTAAGGGCGAGTGCCAAAAGAACGGAAAAACCAGCAAGTAATCAAATCAGATAAAAGATGGAATCTCCAGACTATTCGATTATTCATAGAACTCAATTGTAAACTAATAGAGCAGACGAAAACTGTGAGATAATCTTTAAAAGTATGTATGGCTATGTACATATATACAGATATATATATATATATTTGTATATTTATTTTACAATTACCGAACTTCTCGAATTGTTTGTATATATATTATGTATATTTTATATATAATAGTAACTTATTTTATGCAATTATTTCTTTAGAGCTGTTTATCTGCAAATTCTACGAAAAATGTATTATTCACTTCAAACGATATCTTGTTTATGCATACATATATACAGATATATATTTCTATTTTCGTTTTACACATTATCGAACTTCTGGAATTGTTTGTATTAGATAATATCTACTTTAATATGATAGTTACTTTTTTTGTGCTGGCATTAATTTAAAGCTGTTTACGAATTCTACGAAATATTTTTTATTCTTAATCAATCACTTCAAACGATATCTTATATATACATATATACAGATATATATTTGTATTTTCATTTTACACATAATCGAACTTCTAGAATTGTTTGTATTAGATAATATCTACTTTAATATAATAGTTACTTTTTTTGTGCAGTCATTTATGTTAAGCTGTTTGTCAACGAATTCTTAAAAATACTTTTTATTCTTAATCGATCACTTCAAACGATATCTTAACATATTGTGATATCTATTTTTTATCATTTTGCATTTGCTTATTTTCTAATCAGTTTTCTGATAAACTTTGGCTACTCGTACTATAAATATAAATACTTTAACAAGGAGCCATTCTATTTAATCACTTTGTGTGCAGTCGTTAAAATGTTGTGGTTAAAGTTAATTGGCTTCACTGTAGCTTGCTCGACTTTTGTGTTGGTGCCTCATGTGAGCGGGGACGCAGATGCCACGGGCTACATTTGTCCAGCCAACTACACGATGGTGGGCAACAAATGCCTCCAAATTGTGAACACGATGGATAACTGGTTCATTTCGGAGCGCATCTGCCGCTTGATGGGAGCCAATCAGATCAGCATAGAGAAGGCTTCGGACTTGGAACAGCTCAACAATTGGCTCAACGTAGTGGCACCGCTGTCCTTGAGCTTCTGGACCTCGGGCAACAGTCTGGGCCAAAAGGGTCAATACTTCTGGCAGTCAACAGGAGAGAAGGCCCAATATCTGCCCTGGGCCAAGGTACAGCCCATTATAACCAAAGGCAGTTGCATAGTTCTTTGGGCTAACTACACCTATGTCAATCAACTTTCAGTCGAGACATATAGCCTGGCTCTACAGGACTGTCTTTTTGCCTCTCCGATTATCTGCGAGCTAAAGCCCAGAAGCGCAGAGAAACGCGTTTGCCTAAAGCCTGAAAGCTTTGAATTGGATTACGTGCTGTACAATGGAAATTAAGTCACAATAAAGTCATCAATTTCATATTATGTTTGTGAATGTTATACAATACTTATAATAAGTAAATGAATGAAAAAAATTTGATTTATGAAATGTAAACTAAATTATTGTAACATTTTTATTAAATCACTCGACGAAAAAATTATAAAAATTTTAATATAACATTTATATATTCTTATAATATTTTTGTAAATTAGAATTAATTGCATTTAGTGGAAAAAATTAAGCACTGTAATAAGCATTTCATCACGTTCTTCATTACTTTTCTCGGATAACATTCGTTAATTTCAGTTATTTTTCCTGATTTTTCTTTTTTAACTTGAATTTTGTTTTAATTGAAAAATGTATAGAGTAAAATACTCACAAAGGGTTTTTTAACCAAATACTTAACCAGCATTAGGTAACATATATTTAAATGGAGAAAAAAAAAAAATAGAAAAAAATAAAAATTCCATATTGGTTCGCAAATGTAAATCTCTTTAATTAACTGCTTTCAGATTTTTGCAGCTGCTTCGGTATCGTTTTTAAGCCATAATTCACTCTCGATTTAAGCCAACCACTTATGCGAATAAGTTTTTGCACAACTTTATTCAAGGTTTTCTCAAGTTCCGCACTTCAGATTCACCCCATACGTCTGAAATACTTGCCACACCCACACATTGCATAATTCCACATAATTCCGAGCACTTGTTCCACGCATATTTTGCTCAATGGCCATTCATAAGTTGCAGACCCCGCAGCAAACTTTGCCCACAACCCAAAAGAATAGAAAAGAAAAGCAAATAAACAAAAGCAAACAAATGTGCATCAAGTAAAGTCCATATGTCCTCATAGATGGGGGACTGGGAGCTGGATTGATGGGTCGGTGAAGACTCGTGAATGTCTTTCGCATGGCATATAAATCCGAAGCAGAACAACAGAACGGCAACAAATATGAAGAGCAAACAACAAACACTAATGCAAACAAGAGGAATCAATATGCCAGACAGAGCGGGAGACAAAGATAGAGTGTGTGCGCGAGGGTAAGAGAGTGTGAGTGAGAGAGAGGGAGTTACATCATATTTCAGAGGATAGAGCCACAACGGGTTGGCGGGGTTGACGGGTTCTAGTGGGTCTCGCCACCAATCATTAATCATAAAGCATCATCATCAGCATGTTGGCGTTGGCTTCAAGTAGTTCCTCCCCTCGAACCGCTCTCTGCGGACCGCCTGAAGGACTGTGAAGTGCGTTTGGATCTGGGTAACGGGATGTGGAATAGGTTGGGTTCCCGGCCGCCTGCCAAATGCAGGCCAGTAACAGCAGCCCGAATATCCTTGTCCGGAGTCCGCACCCTGCTTAAACAGCCAGACGGAGTGTATCAGGCACGTCAATATGTCCACACACGCACACCCACACCCACACCCACATCCACATCCACACTCACATTCACACTTACACACTTCCTTTGTGCTGTATGTGAGTGTTACTCGGATCATAAATCCTTCAAAGCGCCCAAAGCGCGCATTTGCTGTCGTTTACATATTGAAAAGTTATTAACTTGTTTACGCACACGTTTCATGGCCGAGAATACGCTAAATACTACACTCACATATATAACACACATACATACAAACTAGTTTTCAGTTTTCATTAGCTGCACGTTTCATTTTCATTTGGCGTGGGCAAAAAAAAAAAAGAAATGCAACATCATATTCTTTCCTGAATAAAAAGCTGCAACAGCAGCAACAGCGGCAACAGCAATCAGCTTAACTTACAAGCTTCATAAACAGCAAGCGGAAGCCATGCCCACTTTTGGGGCGGCGGGGAAGGCGGTGCAGCATGCCTCGTCAAGTGGAAGCGAATGCGCTGTGTGGTGGGTGCATTTGATTGCGTTTGTGTCTTGGTTATAAATTTTAATTTTTTTCCCGCAGTTTCTGCTTGTGTAGAGTTTGCCGTTATTTTTAGTAGAATAAATATAGAATTCTTTTTAAGCTGCAGCAGATACGGTTAGCAGTGCGAAAGGGGGAGGGGGTGGGGTTGTAACCAACTCCAGAGTCTATGCGATTAATTTGCAATGAGCTAAAATTGAAGATGATTGCACTGGATGTGATGTGCACAACAAAAGCTCGAAAAAAAAGGTTGCACATATAATAATAAAGCAGAGTAAGGAATGTGAATAAAAATTGGATATGAAGACGCAGTCATAAGAAAGAAGATAAAGCAAAAGTCAGTCAAAAGATTCCTAAAAGTATAGTAACAAATAGAAAAAATAATATAAGAACTAAAATATTTTCTTGTTTTCTGATTTAGAAGAAATTTCTGTCAATTTCAGTGAAAAATTATAATTAATCACATTTAATAAGAATTCAGTCATTTTTTTTTTAAATATATGTATAAAGAATTTATAAAATTGTAGAAAACTTTCAAAACTTGAATGAAGCTTTTAATTTAACATAATTTAGGTTTTAGATTTGTATATATTGTGATTCTCTGTTATCAATATTAAGTGTTATCTATAATTCGAAAAGCTCCATTAATTATTTCTATAAGCTCCTGCTATTATCATAAATATCAAACTTTGATTCGACACTTATCTGAGTTTTTATGTCCTCATTAGTTAAAAGCGTTTAAGTGAAAGCAATAAAAGGACACATACGAAATATGCAGATATTGAGATTTCCTCAACGCACTTAAAAGCGATTAAAATATAATTTTTACACTAATTTACGCTTATTTCAGACGATAAAAAACTCAAGATTATTATCCACAATGAGTTTTTAATATTTGTGTAACTTGTCGGAAAGAAAGCAAAAAAAAAAAAAAGAGAGAAATAAACCAAATGAGTTTTGGGTTTCATTTGAAGCCAAATAAAAACAAGTCAAATAAAATTTTATTGCGAATCTTTGTGGGCCGACTCCTCAGCTACCATCGAAATGGAACTTTAGCCAGTCGAAAGACCAAACATATACCGAAATGTAATCGCCGGCTATAAAAACAAAAGCAGCAAACAGAAAACTAATAATCGTGCGCGCCGATAAACACAGAAATTCGAGCGGGGCCCCGGAAAGTCCAACACACTTCTACTTCAAAGGGCGGTGGAGCTGAAGGGGGTTGAAGAAAGAGGAGAAGAAGGGGGGGGGGGTGGGTGTTTGGTGTGGAGCTGCTGGGCAAGCCAGAAAAATGCTTCATATTGGACTGGATGAGGCAAGCGAACTTAACGATAAAGTTAAACCGCGATAACCAGCATGACAAAGGATAATGTATAACATGCGCAAGGACATTGCCGATTAGCCGTAGCCGCCAGTTGAGGCGTATGAAGTAAGCATCTAGGAAGGAGCGGCAAGGGATGTGCCGGGGTTCTCGAAATGCTTACGATAGCGTGTAAAATTAAATTTTATTGTAATACCCCTCAGAGCCGGCGGACAAATGTGTTTTTCCAATTGGGGACTTTCTTTTCCTTCCCAAATATTGCGCACATTGTTTTATATTTTGTTTTTGTCTCAAAGCGAAGTGGTCGATAGGTGGATGGGGATAAAAGTGGATGCTCACAATGAACAGGGGTTGAGAAGTTCAAGTTTTCGATGGGTTGCATTTTTCTAACAGTTGGCTGAGCAAATTAGTTTAGTGCTGGTTACGATGCCCTGTAACCACACCGGTCTCTGCGGAGATATTGAAAATGAAGAATGGTCCTGCTCGAGGAATAGTTGACAGAAGGTTCACAATAGGCACACAAGCTATGCTTTGATTTTGTGAGGATTACACAAGCTAATCAACAACAAAAAATCTTATGTATCAAATTACTTTAAATACTAATATTGAAAATAGGATTGCCGCAACGGTCTTAATAATACTAAGCGAACCCTGTCAGACCTTGATAAATGTACCATTTAAGGCAGTTTGGCATTCGGGCAACAGAATTGCAAAATCAAAACCTTGATTTCAGATTTTATACTTATAATTTCTTTGGTTTTAGTAACTCTCGATAACTTAAGACTCACATAATTTCTTTAATGCCCAAGCAAGGAAACGAAAGAAAACTATTATATAAGTTAGCAGGGAAAAATCGTATCGAAAACTTATTTCGTTCTACGTCTACTACATCTGAACTCTACAAATTAGTTTCACACAAATCGATTCGGCTATCGAAGTTGCTTTACACCCATTTTTCTAATCCGAAACTTTCACTAATTGCACTTTGTTAGCCAAACATCAGAAACATGATGCAGCCCACTCAACATTAATTAGCCTCAATTCGAACTTTAACTCATTAATGAGGCAGGCAAACAAACTCCTGTCCGGGCCATACCTGGCCTCCCATGTCGAAGGCTGTGGCCAATCCCAGATGCGTCTTATACACTGCCACTTTTTGCTGCCCAGTCTCGCCTGACGTACGTGTCAAATTAGCGACGTTTTAACAAGCTCAGCGCGTCCGTAAGTCGTCAGGATGTCCTTGCTGGGGCGCTGCATGATAGCTGGGACGCGTCCTTCGTCCTTCGTCCTTCCTCCTGCTCCGCCTGCTCCGCCTGCTCGGCAAATCAATCACGTGAAAGTGGCTAGCGTAAAAGTTTGAGAAACTACGTCAAATTGCCTACTTTTGTAAACGTCGACGTTGGTCGCGCTGTTGACTTTAGCCTATCGTCCTCGGCGTGTCCTGGCATGTCCTGTAGTTTTTGGGCGCTGCCGCCGTGTAGCACGCTGATTGCTTTTTCATTGCATTTTGTCAGGCACTCTGTCTGTTCTGTCCGCTGTTCTCTTGTCCTTGTCGACAGCAAAGTTTTCTTTCTGCTACCTGCGCAGCGTTTTCCACCTCAATGGCTGCAGGACGACAGGTGAAGGCCGGGGGCAGGAATGTGGGTAGAAAACATATCGTCAGCAATTAAGCGCGCATTCAAACGTCTGTCTGGGGCTGTGGGGTTTTTTCTTTTCGATGTGCTACCAACGGATGCTTAAAATCAAAATGCGATTTATCAGTTTTCTTGTTGCCCAACCGCTTCGTTCCGCCTGCTTGGGGACCTGCAACTCGCCTTTATTCGTCGGTGAGGAGGATTTAAAATTTTGCAATTTTCTCGGTTTTTCGGTTTTTATTTCAAGCACCATTTATCAAAGCTCTGCAGCTGTTTGCTAGTTTATGACAGCTAATCCTCGCATACTATATCTTATAGATATTGCCTTCAACTTATCTACCTACACACACACACACACACACACACACACACACACACACTCGCACACACCTACAGTTCTACAGTTGATTTGGATGGGCTCTGGTCGTATATGCCGACTGCTGCCAGTTCGATTTGCCATTTGGCAGTTTCGTAAACGTTTTACAAATTGATTTATGTGCTTAACATGTTGCCATGTTTGTAACCCCCAACCGAACCCCGCCGAACGTCTCTTACAATTAGATTTCGCTGCAAAATCAACGGCAAAAGTTTTCGGCAAGCCTAACAAAAAGACAGCTAGCGAAAGAGGAAGAGTAAGAGTGCGCAAGGGAAAAGGGAGTGGGTGAGGGAGAGGGAGAGTAAGGGGGAGAGGGAAACTGGTGGACGGGCTGGCACATCAATCATCGATAAATGTCGATATGTCGGCCCAAAAGGCACAGCGCGTGTTTTTGCCTTCACTTCTTGGCCTCTTCGGGCGCTTTTATTTTTATTAATAAAGCATTTGTTTTCCCATAATGAGCAGCGACAGCCGCCTGTCAGGATGCTTTTCGCAATTCGCTTTCCCTTGCCTTTCGCTCTGCTTTTCTAGCCAGCGCATCAAAATTTCAACGTATACGAAAAATCTCTCCCTAGGGTCAGCTTTTGCTTTGGGCGGCATTCGAATAAAAAAGTGGCAACACTTTGTCAAGTTCTTATTACCAATAATATATATATATATATACATTTTTTTTTTTTATTTTTTGCCTTTGTTTCTATACTTTGCTATCGTCATTCGCCTTTGTTGTTGCAGTTTCCGCTTTGCGCGGCTTCTGGCAGTCATTTTGTGTTTGTCATGATTGATGGCCGAGAACTTATCGAATTGTGGAGACTCCGACTGTGGGCGGGACATATTGAATAGGTTGGTCCAAAGCCGATTCGTGGCGAAAAAGGGGAGCAGAATGTGATCTTCAGTTGGGGTTAGTTAGCACTTGGTCAATTTATAGATACAGTTGCAGATCAAATAAAAAACTGAGTTGCAAGTTGGTCTTCATTTGCATCCTGAGAGATTCTATAAGATTAAGCGGAAACAAAAACTTAAGAAAATAAATAAAAATATTCATTCAATTAAAAAAAAAACTATCTAAAAATAGTTAATAAATTAATTTTTACTAATATTATTTTAAATGTTTAACAAAATGAGTGATTAAAAAATTCCAAATTTCGAATGGTTTTGAATTGGTGAATTCATTTAATTGAATTCTGTTTTCTAGCACTTAACTTTAGACTGAATAAATACCTTCATATATTCCTTTAAAATCTACGTAGGTCCCCTCCCCTACTTTATGCTTGAAAAAAATATCTAAAAGCCTCAATACTACTCCCCCACACACCCAAACATTTGCACACCCATTCAGCTAATCAAATTTGATTTTCGCTTAGCGCCAACCAAAAATAAATAGCTTAAAAAGTTTTTTGGCCGCCTGCTTTTAGGCAACAGCGCGACATCATTTGCTAGCAAAGTGGCTTCTGTCAGCGACATAAATTCAATAAAAATAATAATAAAAATATTTACAAGCATTAACACGCGTTCAGAGCGTAAAATGTGCCTCAAACTGACAACTCGCAGCCCAAACACAAATCTTGGCCCGCAAAACGGGAAAATATTGACAGCAAAATGGCGCACAAGCATAACTAGTGTGTGTGTGTGTGTGTGTATAAGTGTGTGTGTGAGTACAGACAGAGGGTTGACAGTGCTACACATCCACTCAACGCCAATGCCAATGAAATTTGCCACATTTTGCATATGGAGGGTGGCGAAACGCCTCAAAGTATGCAACATGGGAAATGCTGTGAGGGGCCAACATTATCAGAGCAACCTCAAGGAGTGTAAAGGAGGCGGCCTGCAATAGGACAGGAATGAGGACAAACATTTTGATGATGGGACGCACCATGTGCGAGTGTCGTTAAAGCCACGCAGCAATTTTTGGCAATTTTTCGTATTTTTCTCTGCTTGGGCTGGGGCAATTTTTTCCCTTGTATTATATGAGAACTAATGGCGAAAATATTATCACGCGCCATTTTGGAGGCAATTTCACGCATACGAGCGCTAATTTATTTGGAGTACCCGTAATCGTAATCGTAATCGCAATCGTGGTGGTACTTACATCGCACACTGAGGTAATAGCCAATCGAGGAGTATTGAAAGTTCAGATGCCGTGATGTGCACTTGTACCAGCCGGAATGCTCTCGTCTAATGGATGTAAAGTTGAGGAAGCCGTCGCCCGTTTGCGGCACCTGTAAATTGCCAACATACAGAAAGAGTGAGAGAGTGAGAGTTAGAGAGTGTGAGAGAAAGATAGAGATAGAGAGAGAGAGAGAGAAATAGATAAATGAGTGAGTGAAAAATTGAGACAGATTTTGGCTGGAGGTGGGCAGGAAATGAGTTTCGTTTGGTCTTATGCGTAAACAATTTTTGGTAATTAAGGCAAGGCAAATAGTTGGTCTAAGAACTTTTTACGCGACAACTGCACGAAAATCCATTTAAAACTTGCTCCTTGTTCAAAAATCACAAAAGTGCTCGCTGAATCCAGCCCAGATCCAAGCCAGGGACAGAGCCTACTATACGTATGCATAAGTTTTATAAGACTTACCGGCGTGTCACCGTCGTCCTTCTGCCAGCGCGGCGTGCTCGGAGGATTCGAGTCGACATCGCACTTGAGGCTAACTTCGATGCCCTCGCGCAGCGGATAACCAAAGCCAGGTGTGCGCGAGATGGCGAACGAGGGGGTATCTGCAAGGAGTTGAGACAAGGTTTATAAGAATGGATATAACACACAGATACGATGAGATTTTCGGTTAGTTATTTTCCTGTCTGCCGTCGCCTGGCGACTGCCAACTACCAACTACCAACTACCAACTGGCAACTGGCAACTGGCGACTGGCGACTGTGGCTACATCTACAAAATAGTTTTTTAATTAAAAAATTACGACACAAAAATAAACGCCAGCAGAATGAAACTTTTATAATTAAACTAAATGCAAATGTGTATTTTCTTCAATTTTTTTTTTCTTTTTTGTCAGCCGCAGCCGCAAAACTAACGGACTTCGTTTCACTCTGGCAAAAACATCTTCACAAATTCCATGTGAACAAAAATCGAGTGACAATAATAAGGTAGAAGCTTTTACAACTAAGAATAACTAATGAGATAAATATAATTAAATAGGGAAAATAAAGCATAATTTAGTAAATATTATCCAATTTTCATGATAAAATAATAGCATTAAAAAAATACAAATATCATATTGTAAAATATGTATCTAAATATATAGAAATGAAGCATAAAGTGAGAAAGTCAAATATAAAATGAATCATAATTATCAGTATTTGCTTTAGATAACTTTAAAGTTTAGCTAAGAATATTTTATTTTCCTATTTAATTTATTGTACTCAAAATTTTCAATTTATGCATTTTATTTTACAGACAGATTTCGGAACTTTTAGATCCCTATTTCGTAGGTAAATGAAGCTTGATAGTCAATAAAATTTGTAAGTAAATTGTAGGCATTTAAATATTGATGAAATTTCTATTTCTTATGAGATTATTGTAAATCTTTTACGAACTTGATCTGCTATTAAAAGTAACTACATTTGGGTGCCAATCAAAAGTCCATTGAATGGATGTCAAAAAGCTATCGACAAAATGCAAATTTCTCTCAATGTAGGCAGACGTGAATGCAAATGAATGTGAATAATATGAATACATTTATATATTTATATACATTTATATACATATGTGTGCATTTTGTTGCATTCAATGCATATTCATAGGCATAAATCAAATGTTTTTTAATTACTGTTAGACATACGGGCCGGGATATCATCTGCCAAAAAAAATATGCTACAAAATGTGAACACAACGATTTCAATCTTTTCAATTTTTCGCTCTTCTCTTTCACTCACTCGCCCAGTCTCTCACATCATCTAGCTCTTTCTATTGTGGGCTTTTGTAACTAATACAATTTGATTATGCAGGGCAAATGAAATTTGTTTGTCGGTTGTTTGCCAAACTATTCAATAGACATTCGTCTGCGTATGTGTGTGCTTGTGTGTGTGTGTGTGTGTGTGTGTGTGGGCGTAACATGCAGACGGACAACAGTTGTCAGACATCATACATATATGTACATATATGAAAGGACGTCTGGCTGTGGACAGTCAACGACGCCCGTTTGCCTTTTATGTGGCTAACCAAGTGAACGATAGGTGGAGAGGGAGAGGGAGGAGAAGGGGAAGGGGATGACAGGTCCTTGTCTGGTGTGGTCCTTGTCGTCACGGGGTTTCGTCTATCAATTTGTTTGGGTAAAAATCTAAGCCGCAAACTCAAAAAGGAGCGTAAAAATTGTTGTACTCGTCCAACTATGCATAACAGTGAGTTCCATTAAACTAATTCTATCTAATTTCACTAAAACATAGATTGAAATGGACAATAGAGTGTTAAATAAATTTAAAAGTTAGTTTCAGATTCAAATTCATCTAAAGAAAGGCCTCAATTTAGCAAAGCGATTCGTATTCTTGGAATGTCTCCGAGCATCCATTTTAAACTGCATAAAAGTCGAATTTAATTTTTGAAATTGTTTTTAAATTGCGAAAGCATTGAAGGCTCGTCTCGTTGGCTCTACGATTGATGTCCTTGATTTGCCTGTCAACTGTCTGCATAAAAAATGTAAAAATTAAATCCAACAACAGCAAAAACAACAAGAACAACATCAGGAGAAACAACTACAAACAAACAATACATTCCTCAACTGTCTGAGCAAATGCTTTCATGTGTGTGCATTTTAATTTATACAACCGTAACAAACAATAACAATTGGAATGGTAGAACTAAGGGATGGATAGAGTGGGTGAGCATGTGAGGGTGTGGAGGGGGACTTGGGAAAAGGGAGGAACTGTTCTCAGTTGTTCTTTGTTGGAAAACGTTGCGGTTGGGCCGCGGCTGTTGTTGTTGTTATTGTTATAGGCCTTTTGCTGTTGTTATTGCGGTTTTTGCAATTTTCATGCCTGGCCAAAGCTTACACACACACACACACACGCACATATGTATATCCATCGAGTGTAGCCATAGTCCGCATTCCCACACCAAAACTTAGTCATGCAAATCCCGTACGGCTTTTCTATATTTTCCAATCATTTTCATGGGCTTCTCTTCCATTTCTCTCGCTCAGTCTATCTGTGTCTCTCTCTTTCTATTTCTGTCTCTTTCTATGGCTACCTTGGCATTTGTCATGGCATTATGCGGCTTGACGGGCATTAATAAAGCAAATAACTGTGGCACTTTGTTCCATTGCTGATCCCGTCCAGTATCGGCTACCAATTTGAGCACGTGTCTGCGGCTTTGTTACTGCCAATTAGTGCGAGTCCTTCTAATTGCTTCTGTGGACGCAGCCAATGATTCTGATTTGCAGCCGGTGTCGATGGCGGCCTGAAACTCACGTGGATGCTGATGGATGGTTCGACAATGTGTGTGTGTGTGTGTGTGTGTGCGTCCATCTTTAGCTTTGTGTGTTGACTTCTTATGTTACAGCTGCTGCTTTGATCAATCAAAAGGATTATTTGTGTGCTGAATATGTTTTTGACTGGGAAAAACAATACTAATATTCACAGCCAAGTCGAGTTACATTGCTTACAAAAAGTATGCAGACAGATTTATTTTCTGAATGATTTAATTTTTACATCGTTTGAAAGCTTATTCTTTAGCAAATTCTTATTACTAATTATTTATATTATTATTAAATATATATCAAATATTTTTAAAATATTTGTATTTCTCTCTGACGAAAATGTATTAGCTTTCATCCCACTTTATAAAGTTCATTTATATATATGTATAATTATTTTGCTGAGAAATAGTTTCGTTGGACTTTTAAGTGGTAATCAACTTGTTTATAAATTGTTTCCCAAGTCTGCCAGCGATGTTTTTTGTTCTGTAATTTGTAATAAAGTCCCTTGCTTTCCGAATGCGAGTTAATTAAAAACTTTGTCAAAGCTGTTGCTTTTGATTTTTCTGTCCCAGTGGCAGTTTCTGTTGCTCCTCTTGTTGACATATCCTCCACATTTAAGGCCTTGTCCCATTTTCATTATATTCATTTTTTAGCTGCCACTGCTGCATTCTGCATTAAATAATTTCACCTTTGCTTTCTTTTATTTCCACAGCTGCAGCTGCATAATAATTTCTTTGCCTTTGTTTTCCTTTGGCCATCGCCGACCTGTGACTCCGCATAGCTTGCCCCCTTCTCCTTCCCCCTTCCCCCTCCCTTAACGCAGCCCTTGCCACGGACGTGATAGCATCCTTCTGCCACGCCCACTCAGCTGCGTGCCCCGTGGCGTGTGTTAACTTTAGCAATTTAACTTTTTAATCAACATTTGGTTTTTGGTTTTCACTTTTACTTGCCGCACTCGCATCACCTCGCACTCGCCTCACCTGCCCCACCTGCTCCACCTGCCCACGTGCCTCACTCTCGCTATCGCTGGCTCTGTTAATTAAACAAGGTGCGATATTCGTAGTGTTGGGCTTTTATTAAAAGTTTTTTAACATTTAAATATGATGCCAAATGAGTGCATGACTTACTGACTGACTGACTGACTGACTAAATGACTGACTGATTGACTCGCTAATTACGCACACACAAAAATAAAGTGAGATCTGCAATTTGCTCATTTCTCATGCACAAATTGAACAAATAAAGCCGTATTAAACCGATTTTTATTTACTTTAATTAACAACTTTTATTCATATATTTATTCTAATTTGCATAAAGGCTTAAAACCTAGAAACTATTATGTTAAAATTCCTAATTGAAAATCATATTTTATGATGGACTTCAATATTATTATCGCAAATGTATTGTTAATTCAATAAAAACCCTTAATATATTTTACTCATGTGAACATTAATGTCAAGTTAAAAAAAAAAAACAAAAATAAATAAAATTCACTTTAACACCTTCTTTGGTTAACCACAAGATCATAAACTTTGACGTGCTGCTGAGCCTTAATTCTGTTCAAATTCATTGTGAACCCTTAAATTGAAAATGGTTTTTGATAAACTGACGTATATTTAAGTGAGGTATCTTAAGGAAAATCATAAAACTTTAGAGCCATGCCGAAAACAGTTATGTGAGCCATAAATTGAAACTTACACTGCACATCCAGTAGCAGGGAGGCATTCTGTCGAATCTTCAGTGTGGGATGCTCCATGACACATAAAATCCTCGCATTGTGATGAGCTCTGTAGACGGCGGGGAGACGAGCCTCGCTTTTGGCGCCGCTGTTGATTTTGTAGCCGTTCTTATCCTGCTTAAAATGAGATAAAAAAGAGAGGGCGAGTGCTTGATAAAAATTCCATTACAATTTAAGGCTTAGGCCTGGACAAATTGGGCGAAATGACAAGGCAGTCAGGCCGGCCAATTAGTCTGGGCCTGTTATCAGCGCGACATCATTAATTTAAATTAAAGCGCCAACACAAGGTTAAGGGTAAGGGTAAGGGTAAGGGTAAGGATAAGGGCAGTGGGAGTGGGAGTGGCACTGCCACATCCGCCTAGTTCGCACCACCCGCGTGCCTTGACATGCAAATTTGTTGGCACAGTTTTCAATCAATCATCCGACGCGGCTTTAGTGGGGGAGCAAAGCACACCAAACACGCAAATTTGTGGCATTTAGGGTCTATGACAAACAAATACATACAGACACCCACACAACACACATACATAAGCACTGGTGTCGGCATCTTCGATGTGTTTGACAGGTGGCTGAGGGTGGGGGTGGCTTAGGGTGTGGGTTTATGCAGCGCTTGACCAAAATGTCTGCTTTTCATTATGCTCGAGTGCAAGACAAACAAATTTGGCGTAACCGCAGCCAAGTGTCCGTCCGGAGATCTGTTGTTTAAGCCGTAGCCAGAAAAGCCGCCGTTATCCACACTTCATGTGTTTGCAATCTCTATATATATCTATATCTCTTTCTCTTCCCCTCTCTGTCTGCTCCTATGTCTGCATAGCTTGCGGTTGCACTCGGCTTGCATTAAGACGACAATACAACATGTCAAAGTGTCAGCCAAACGCTTCACCACACCATTTCTCTAATGGAATGCCAATGCCATGCATACATACATACATACATACATACATATATGGGTGGCACTAACCTTCTCGTTCTTGATCTCCTCCAGCTCCAACACCTCGGCAGATACCTTCTGGGCATGCCGATCCACGCCGGGACTGAGCAGCACCTCCCAGGTGAGCGTGGGTCGTGGATTGCCTCCTTCGCTGACGCAGGCCAAGTTAAGCTCCGAGTTTTCCTTGACGGGCACGAAAATGTTGCCCGCATCAAGGCGACGCGAGTCTATCAGCAGATACGGAGACTTGGGACGATCTATAAGTGAATGCGAATTAATATATATTCATATAATGAAAAGCTAAGCTAGTAATCGAAAGCCACAATTTGAATCTGAATTCATGGTAAATTACCAGATTGAAGTCTGTTTTTCGTTGAGGAAATTGTCTCTAGTTCAAAATATTTGCACAATTAAAATATATTTTGGAATCAAAATGATAAACATTTTATTTTTTTAGAATACGCTGTCAACTAATTTAGCATAGCCTAATCTTGATGAGTTCACAAATAATGATTAACATTTTATTTATTTTATAGAATACGGTCTGAACTATTTAACACATTTTGTTTATTTCTTAGAATGTTGTTCAACTATTTAGCACATTTTATTTATTTTTTGAGTACGCTCTCAATGATCGTTGCTAAGCCAAATCTTGATGCCTTCTCCGCTTAAAGACGACATTAAACAGTTTTATAGTTATGCTGAAGGTAATATTAAACAGAACTGGAAGACATTTGGTTAATCTGGCACGCATCTAACGAGAGCGTGCCGGAGGTTTTGTCATTTGCAGCTAGCTTAACGCGTGCACAACTGTACCTGCGAAATGGCTAATAGGGAAAGTTTTTTCTTTTGCCGAGTTGGCTCATTGCCCGCTGCATGTGCCACGGGCAGAGCCAATTTCGCAAATGTAACGACCTTTTTAATATTTGTCTAAACTTTTATATGCGCCAGATCTTCGCCGACTCCTCTCGCCTGCTCCTCTCGGTACTCACCTAGGACGACCAGCTTGACGGGCCGAGCATTTTCCGTATAGCGTCGCGTATTCTCCGCCTCGCACTGCCATTTGCCATCGTCCTCGAGCATGACATTGGTGATGGTTAGCGCTCCATTAGCCTCCTTGATAAAGCGATAGTCGGTGACGCGCGTCGTGCGGTCCATGGCATGCACCACCTGCGGATAGAGAGTGGTGTAGAGAGCGGATGAGTGGGTGGGCAAGGTTATGGCCATTAAATATAATGTCTCCCGAGTTGCAAGTGCTGTGGAAATTATGCAAATGCCTCTGCTCAACTTTTAATGCAGCGCCCACAAATTTCATGAAAAATGCAATGAATGATCCCATCGCATTCTATATAGAGATGCTATCGCCAACCCCTTAACTTTTCCATGTGTGAGAAACAATTGTTTTTGCACTCGTAATATTTTAATACGAGCAGCTTTTATTTACACTTTTATTACAATTCGCTTCAAACAAACGAAAATAATGATAATTTAAATGCGTTTGGGTGGCGCCACGGCAAATCCACTGAGTACAGTTACTGTTATGTGGCAACAATGAACTGTGGCTGGCTTACAAAAATGTGCAAAATAAAAATGAACGTTAAATTGCGGCCAATAGTTGCTGACCAGCTGTCGGAATGGACGCCTTGTCCTGTCTGTCTGTTGGCCCTCGGCCTCGGCCTCGGCCTCGGCTTAATGCTCACTGAAATTTATGTGCGCATTCAAATGCCTCACAAAAATATGAAAAATATTCGTAAATATTGTGGTAAATGCGATGCGTGCTTAATGGGGGCGTGGCAGTATTCTTTTCAGTATTCATAAATAATTTTAATTGCATTTGTGCGCCCAAGCTTAACCTTTGACAGTCATAAACACTCATAAGTTGGCCAGATCTATACAGAGCTCGATATATACACTGCATTAAATGTTCTTCTCCATATAAATTACATATCATATAATTTCTGTTAAATAATGAACAGTATGTAAACATCGTTCGATGGATACACTTAAAAAGATATTTAATAGCAATTGAATAAATCTACCCATGCGAATATTTCGATTATATTTTAGATTTTTGTGTTGCATTTCTTTATTTGCAAAATCAATTTTATCGAGTATTTTCTTTATTTGAAATTTATAGATTTTATTCGATTTTCTGAACGGTTTTACATACACTTCTATAACCCACGCAGACTGCAAATCGATCGCAGCTTAGCAGTTAACTTGGCAAAAATAAAATACTGTTAGTGACTAAACCGTAAATCTACTAGCATAAAATGCTGAACTAGTAAATACTCTGTACTTTACAAAAAATACATTTTTAAGTAATTAAATGACAGTTATAAAAATATCTAAAGTTCAAGTGAAGCTTAAAATGTGGAGTGCCAAAAAAATTTGGATTAAGAATTTCTATACTATTTAGTTAGTTTTAACTATATAATGCATATAAAGTATTCAGTTTTGACTGAAATGTAAATCATTCTATGGCTAATTTCCACAACTATAAATTGAAAAAAAAAAATAAATAAAAATAACTCTTGTATTTTACAACATAATGCGCTCGGCTTTTCGTAGAAAAAAGTTTGTACATAGGAAAAATCTGTGTAAAATGTAGTATAAACAAAATATTTGTATTCCTCGCTTCCGTTTCCGTTGCGTGCGAGCTTTCAATTATTTGTTAGCCCCTCCTCGCCCTGCTTCTGATTTTTGTATAAATTTTTGAAAAGCAGCGCAAATATTTATGCGTATATGGATTTTAGCAATTTTTTCTTGCTGACTTGGCAGCGTGTTTTGTCCTATCTGAAAACTTGTGTGTGTGCGTATGCATGTGTGTGTGTGCGTGTGTGTATCTCAACTTCCGTTGAGCATTTGTGGCAGTCGCCGCGGTGGCCATTTCAGAAATTTATTAACCAGCGGCCGAGGCTAGACGCAACACATCGGATGGCATCGCATGGCATCGCATGGCATCGCATTCCGACTGGCAACTGGATTTTCAGACTGTGCAGCGACGCATTCAGTTGGAAATTTATGAGGTAACATGGCACAGAGATGCCAGTATTTGGCGACTGCACACCTGTGTGCAGCTCGGTGTTTGTGAGAGATTTTCGGTTGGGCAACATGGCCGCTAGACAAAAGCGTTAAATGAGCGTGGCAAATCCTTGTTTACAGCGTCGAGCGGCCAGCGGATTACACGCTCGATTGTTTTGGCCACCCGAACCGGACTCACTGACTCCTGCTCCAGCTCCAGCTCCAGCTCCAGTTGCAGGTACAGGCCCAGTTTGTTGCCCATTGTTGGGGCATTAAATCTCACGCATGCGACGGCCTCCCAGCGATCTGTTCACTGGTAATTATGATTTTTCGCCTTTTTGTCTGCCATTGTTGTTATTGTTGTTATTGTTGTTGGTTTTTTTTGTTTGTTGTGCAGCTGCCTCAATTCGCATAAATTGTTGCATATTTGAAGGCGCATTTGAGTTTAACATGCGCATAACTTTGCATAATTTGCGGCATCGTTATCTGGCGACTGCCATTTCTGGCTTTCAGTTTGGTTTTTGGATTCAGGTTTGGGTTTGGATTTGGGCTTTGGGTTTGGGCTTTGGTTACGTTTCTATTGCTGATGGTGACATGAACAAAACTATATGTATTTTTTTTTCGCTGCCTCGGCGGCAGTTATTTTGCATTGTATTTTGTGTTTTCTAATTGCATTGTTTTAATTTTCGGCCATTTACAATTTACAATTTACATTTGCCGTGAGAGATTCGCATTCGCAAATTTTATTTATTGCACAATATTTATGGCTCAGTGTAATAATGCAAATTTTTGTTTAGCTAGTTATATAATTTAATTATTTTGACAGCCCATGCCATATATTAAAAAAAAAATATACATTTATTTTTTTTTTTTTTGCATTACAATTTTTGTTTCATTGAAATTGTATGCGTGAAATAATATTTGTTGGTGATTACGAGAATCGTTTTTGCGCTTGAATTGTCACAAAATTTCCACATTTACATTTTACGTTTTTATACTCTGTTTTTTTAATATTAAGCTGGGCATATTAATATTTTCTAATGACTGCTCCACACGAGGTTTTTATTTATATATTCTTAGAATATTATTCTATTATATTTGAGTAATACCAAATAAGCAGGAATATATTAAAAAATTGAATAAATATCAGGATATTATAAGTCTGTTGAATACTTAAGATGTTTCTTCCAGTCGAGTAGACTACAATAAAAGTATTTGTATGCTGTCTAAGATTAAATAGCAAGATCTGCCTAGACATTTATTTTAAGACATGACTCGAATTGACATAATTAGTTAAGCGCAACATTGCAAGCCTTGAGCTACTTGAGTTGCACCCAATTTACTTCTTCATGAGAAACTGGAAGCAGAGAATAGAAGAACATGCTTACATATATGTGACTATCTATTTGGCTCTCTCTTTCTCTTTCTCGCTCTTGCTTGGGATTGCAAAAATCTTGTCAGCAAACATTACTCGCTGGCTGTCGCTGTCGCAGCCGCTGCCTCTTCTGTTGGCCCAAAGCTACTAACTTGAAATTGCTTTCGGCAAATATATTAGCCTCTTGATAATTTTCAACAATAAATTCTTTGGCACACACACACACACACACACACACACATACACATACATGCTAAGGGGCAAGGGGTGTGGCAAGGAGTTTGGCAGCCACTCAAAGCAGCTAAGGCTAGCAGCATGGCTGCATGGGGACTCCGATGGATTGTGCAGCGCTCCAGAAAGTACAACAAAAGTCGCTCATGTTGCAAGCTGTCAGTGCAACACTTGTCGCATGTCATTGCCGCAGTTGCAGTTGCAATGGCCACGCCGGGCGCTGTGCGGCGCGGGTGGGTGGAATGCGACGGATGGTCGGAGCGAGTGGGTTTGTTGCACAGTTTGCTGAAGACAGCGCACAAGACGAAAGTCAGCGAACAGCAGCTGAAATGCAATTGCAAATGCTGTTTGCAGCATGAACAGTTAGTGCGATGCAGTTGTGGGAGGGGGTGTCGGGAATGATAATGATAAAATATATCTGTTAAGCCAAGAGCAGCAGCAGTCAAACTGAAGGAATTCAAATGCCCTATATGAGAAAATACTTTGTAGGGGATTGCAACATTATTGACTGCATTCTTATCGCTAGATTTACAATTTTTCATTTTCAATTCATATATAAAGGCAACAGGCGATGATCTAAAAGCTCGCAAGTCTGTCGATTATAGTTTTTAATACTGTATTCTAAATTTGAAATGATGTAATTAAATATTTCTAAAGCAAATTTATTTTTACTCTTGAAGAAATTTGTTACATCCAACTTTATCGAAAGAAATTACTTGCTTTGGAACTTAAAATTTATTATAGATTTTAATATTGTTTTCAAAATAAAAGTTGATATAATTAAATATTTCTAAAGCAAATTTAACTTTATCCCTAAAGAAATTCAGAAATTCATTTGCAACTTTATCGAAAGAAATTACTTGCTTTGGAACTTAAAATTTATTATAGATTTTAATATTGTTTTTAAAATTAGAGTTGATATAATTAAATATTTCTAAAGCAAATTTGTTTTTATCCCTAAAGAAATTTATTTGCAACTTTATTGAAAGAAATTACTTGTTTTGGAATTTAAATTTATTATAGATTTTAATATTGTTTTCAAAATAAGAGTTGATATAATTAAATATTTCTAAAGCAAATTTGTTTTTATCCCTAAAGAAATTCGGTATGTCTTACATTTGCAACTTTATAGAAATAAATTACTTGTTTTGGAACTTAAAATTTATTGTACAAAACTATTAATTAAGAGAGAAACATAACATTTATAAATTTGATTTCCTTTATAGAAAAGTTAGATTCTTAAATTGAACTTTAAAGCGAGGAGATGCTGTAAGCCATTAGCTAACGAATAGATCACTTTGAATTTTGGAATTGGTGCTCTGCTAATAATCATCTTAATTTGCTTTTGCTGTACTGAGTAGAGCATCTTAATTGTGGTGCTCCAGTTGGTGGCTGTTCCCATCTCGCAGCTGTGCCACGACTCGCTCAGACACTGTCTCACATTGTTGCTGCATCATTGTTGTAATTGCAGGCGCCGTGGCGCAGTTGCCCGCTCTCCGCCGTAATCTGGAGAGCATGTGCACCGCTCATGTCTTCGCTTTCACATGGCTGGCTTTTGTTTTAACACAACTAATACAATTGCACCGTGGGGAAATGTTGCTTCTGCCAGTGCCAGTGCCAGTGCCACATCCACTGCTGTTGCAACGTCAGCGGCGTTGATTTTATTTGCCAGCGAAAGGAGCTGATGCTGGAGTGGAGCTGAGGCATTCCCATCCAGAGCCTCGACATTGTTACTAACTTAATAAAGTTGTCAAAGGTACAAAGTAAGCGGCGTGTTAGCAGCTTGCCACGCCCCTCCACCGCCCCCGGCAACAGCCGCTGACGTCGCATTGTTGCTTGATTTTCATTTGGGGATTTGCCGCCTTCAGTCTGAGTGATTAATTTCTTGGCTTGATGTGATTTACTTGCAACTGCAGTCGCTGCCGCAGCCACAACCACAGCCGCATCCACAGCCACAGCCGTAGCTGCACCATCGTGCATCGCCAGCGGATCTCTCTATTAATGTCGTGCATTAAGTTTTGCCCTGCGTCTTCTAATTGACTAATGGAGGCTTAGGGCGGCTTTTGACAAGCGAACCTTTCGAGATTTATGTGGCCCTTGCGGCTGGTGGGCCACATAAAAAGTGGAGGCTTCTGCCCATCTTTCCCAGACAAGGTCTGTTGACCTTAAACCTGAGCCATGACAACAGCAACAAACAATGGAGCTATAAATAAGTTGCAGCCTGCCAAGCGCCACAAAGTATGCAACCATAAAAACGTCGCAACACTTGCTCACAACGATATGGCCGGAAAAGTCTAGGGTATTTGAGGCTATATACAGCTGAGTGACATTAAAATAATGACTCAAAATCAACTTCATTTTCATTTGAATGTATATTTATTAAATACGTGTATGATATTAAAATATTAAAGACTTTGCTTGTCAGTTTCCCTTCCGGCATAGCATATTTATACAGTTAGGGTATCTAGCAGTCGATCGACTTCCAAAAGGTTGTTGTTCTATAGTTAAAGGAAACTTAAAACCGCAAGCTTTATGTCTGGCAATTGTCGCCTGTGAGAAAATTGCACAATATAAGTCAACAAATTGCGCGTAGACAAAAGCTTAGCCCAGCTTTCCGCTTACGGCTGCAGATAGGGGCGTGGCAGTTGATAAGCTGCGCCAAATTCAGCGCAACGTGTGGCAAACATCTGCGAGAGTGTGTGCAACAAATTTTTACGGCAAATAAAACCAATTGCAATCGATAGATGCGAAATGTCGCCGAGATTGCAAAAGTCGTCTGATTTTTTTGATGGCACAAACAAGTGCAGCAATCAGGCAGCAGACAACACAAACACACACAGAGGGTAGACAAGGGATGGTAGTTGCATTGAAGGGCGGAGGGTTGTGTCTGACAGAATTGGTGTGCGGAATTCGCCATTCGCCATCCGCCATCCGCCAAATGGCAGCTGTTGACAGCCAATTTGGCGGATTTTTTCTTGCGATTGCATTTCCTTAACTTACGCGTCTCGACAGCGTGCAGAATTGAATTTAATTTTCGTACTGAATAAACAGCAGACACCGAATACAACAAAAACATCAAGAAGAATAACAGCAACAATAACAACACTGCCAGTCAACACTGGCAGGCAACAATGTTTGCATGCGCCGCCCACAAGTATGCAATGGTTTTTACCAAAACCAACGCACACACACGCACACCGACACTTACACCTGGGCCAGGTGGCGTTCGGAGCGTCAGTTAACTGGCAAGCCAAGCCGCAGACCAACAGCCGAGGCACGTACACAAAGTGTCGATGTTGTTGTTGCTGCTGTTGCTGCTGTTGCAGTTGCAATTGTTGCTGTTGTTGTTGTTGTTGTTGTAGCTGTGTTAGTTTCAACTATTATTTGCCCATCAACAACTTGGCCTGCCCACTCGTTGCTGTTGCAATTTACACTGCAGAAGAGCAGCACTTCCAACAACAACAGCAACAACAACAACAACAACAACAACATGTGCAACAACCACAACACAAACAACACTGAACAACGGCCACTGTAAAATAAACAAGAAGAGCAAAGTAAGTACAACAACTCGAGCACCGCACAGATGTTTAGTTGTTTATATAAAGCTCGGCTCCACCTAAAAGTTCGCTATAATGACTTTCTGATGAAGTTCTTAAAGCTATATTATATATAGATCACAGTGGGATCATTTTTATTCTGAGGAACTAATATGGTGATCGATCTTGCTTAAATGTGAATTTATTTATCTGACACTTGTTTTATATATTTTTTTTTTTAAATTTATTTACTTAATTCTCAAGTTGTTCAACAGCATTAAAAACTTAATTTTAATAATTGGGCAACCGATAGTTTTTTGAGAATTATTTATATTAAAATATATTAAATGCCTGCAATTCGGCCTTTTGATAAAATCCCATAATGAAATTTGGAATCGTTGGCCATAATGCCTTTGATAACTGTACAGCTTTACACACCGTTTCAGAATTCTCAGTTATTTTTTTGTGCGAATTCGTGAAACTTAATAAATTGTAACGTGTGCATGAAGCAGACTATCATCCAGAATTTGGTTTGGCTGCAACGCAAAATGTTCTCAACTTTGCCCGCCGGCAGGCGAAGCGGTTATAATTGCATTACGCCGAAAGGTAGGCTACGCTTTTTGCCCCACCTCGTCGACTGTTTGCACTTGCAATTACAACTCAATAACTTTTGCCGGCTGGTTGTTAACTTTTGCGCCATGTTTGTTAATTTTGTTGCTGCTTTTTGGCTCTTTGGCGCTGCTGCCAACCGCCAGTTGGTATTTTTTTATGCGTTTCTTTTCTTTTTAGTGTTTTTTGTTTTTTTTTTTTGTGGAATTTAACTCGTTAGTTAAAGCACGACCAGCAGCCCAAAAAAGTGCGCTACAGTAATTTGCATTCGCATAATATTTCGCAGGAGCTCGTGGGCGTTGCCACAGAGCACAAAAGTTGTAATTAAAAGCCGACCGAGCGGTACAAAAAGCAGAAGCGACCGGCTTAGATACGACTTCGCCCTGGCATTGTCAGCGAAGGCCAGAGGGCAGGGGGCAGAGAGCAGGGGGCAGGGGGCAGGGGGCAGAGGGCAGCAGCTTCTCTGACAGATGAACTCTTAAAATGCTTTTGACATCAGAAACTATCAAATAATAACGATTATCCTATTTGCATAATGCGGCATTTAAACGACAAATAAGCAGGAGCACAAAAGCCAGACACAGAATGGAAATGAGAATAGCAAAGAGACAGACAGAGAGCAAAGAAAAAATAGAGGAACAGAGAGAGGGAGAGACGAAGAGAACTGGCACTTGAGACGTCTGACAGGAAGATAGAAAACAGCGTCCGAAGGGAAGGACAGAGGTCAGCGGGGACAAAGGACAAACGCAGTGCAGGCGACAATAAAAAGCAACTAAGAATGCTGCTGCTTAAGTTCCTTATCACGACTCTGTAATACCCTGTTATGCAAATTAAATACTATTATATATAAATAGTCCCAGAAAATAATTTGTCAAAGATTACATGAAAAAAGAAATTGCAAGTCGATCATCTCATCAAAATGAAAACTGTACGCAATGGCTTGGTATACCCCACTGCTCCCACTAACTAAGGGGTACAAATATTAAAATGCGAAAAACTGAGACAGCTTAAGGGACCCGAAGGAAGCGCTGGGAGTTAACGGGCCGCACAAGAATGCAATTAAAGTCAAAAGCTGCAAACAAGTTGGCAGCTCCGACAGCTGCAGTTAGAGCTGGCTGACATGGAGATAAGGTAAAGTACCAATTGTTGTCACTTACCTGGCCATTCTTGTACCACATGCTGGTGGATATGTCCAGGTCGACCTCGCACATCAGCCTAATCTCTGAATGCTGTTCCGCATAGACCACCGACATCTCCTCGTCCTCATAGGGATTGGGCGGCACTGGTCGCAGAGGCAGCGCTCGAGGACCCTCGAGCGGTCCATCGTCGTCCATGAGATCCGCCTCGCGGCTCTTGGCGAACAGGTCGCGGGTGGCTGTGCCGCTATCGAACTCTTCAACATCATCGATGATTATGACCGGCTCCTTGGGCTTGGGCTTGAGATCCTCAGGAGCGAGATGCACCGTGGATCGAGCACGTTTCGCCTTCATCGTGGTCAGCGTTCTGTTTGCATAGACCGTGACGGCTGCACTGGTTGCCATCGTGGTGGCACTGGACATAGCTGTGGGCAGCTCCTGTTCCTCCTCCTCTGTTTCCCGACGCAGTCGAGGCTTCGCCTCCTTGTGGAGCCCCGTCCGATGAGCCTGGTGGCCGTGATGGCTCTTTAGCTGCGCCTTCCATTTGGCCACCTTTGCTTTGGCCTTGCTGCAGTTCTTGCCACATTTCGATGGCTTATTATTGTGACTGCCCACCTGGCGATGGTCAACTGCCAGGTGTTGCATGCTCGGATCGAATGACCTCTGACCCAGCGGCTGCGTCTCCTCTGATATGCTGCGCCATTTGCTGGCTGCGTGCTCGGCGGGCGTCGTCTTCAGTTGCGACTTTGAATTGATATTTTGTTGTTGTGTGTAGGTGGTGCCTGAAAGGAGAGAAATCGGTTAAATATGTCCTTAAATTATTCATAGTTATAAATTAGTTACGGCATATTAATTCTGATAACGTTTCAATTCAGTAAATATTTTTTGAGTGATGGTTAAATGAATTTAAGGACAAGTAGATATATTGGATATTCGATTTATAAAGAATATTCCACCATTATAAATCTGGTTACAAAAACCAAGCCTATACGAATAAAACAAATACAAATATTGTAAAGATTGGAAAAAATGTGTCATAAACTAGAGAGCTTTTAGCATTACTTGCTTGTGCCAGTTGCCATGCATGGAACTGAGTAATCAATAGAGGAGCAGGCTCCTAGAAAGCCCAATTACAATTTCAAAACTCAGTCCGTAAACTATCAATACGCTCCATGGAGTAGCTGCAAAGCATTGACCCAATTGTGAACGCATGAACAATTCAATTTACACGTATCGAGCTGCTGCTGCTGCTGCTGCTGCTGCTGCCTGGCAACAATGCTGGGAGGCTCCCCAGAGGGAGTTCGTCCGGAATACCTGACCAGAAGTGATGCAAAAATGCCAATGGCATCTTCTGAAAATACTTTGGGAATAGGAGTATCAATTACATTGCATTGTAACGTGTAAATATCACATAGCACATGCGCTTACAAGGCTCATGCATTTATTTATGACATTTTACAGTGGGTCCCAAAAATGTGTGCACCCAGCTCTTTGTGGGTTTGGCAGATTGAGACTATGTACGATGTCGAGGAACGCACTGCATTTCTGTATGCATGCAAATCCTTTGCTAATCCTTTGCCATGCAAAGCAATTTTCAAGCCTAACTTTTGTTCGGCTGGCAGCCTCCCCAATGTAGCAGTCGAGCCTCCCAGCTCCCAGATTGTTGTCACTTTGGCAACTCTGGTTATTGTCTGGCCAAGGCTTCTGCTACTGCAGTTTCTGCTGTTGTTGATAAATTTACACAAGTGTATGACAAGCTTTCAAATGGTAATTAATATTCATCTGAGACGGGGGCCATCAAAAGACAACGCGCTCAGTCTCTCAAATTCAGTCCCAATCCCAGTCTCCTTCTCCATCTACTCAATTTGTCCGTCTCCCATAAATAGACACACACACACACACCACACACACACATACAGAGAGTCAACTGTAGCCGGCAGCGAAGAGCATTGCCAGCCAGTGTGGTTAACTGACAAAAGCAGTGGCAACTCCTGCTGGTTGCAACCCTATTCTGTTCTGGGTTCCACGGCCATTGTCATTGTCTTTTGTCTCAGCCCTTTTCTGGTTCGGGGGCGGTATGGCTATTCTTTTTACGGTAGGGGTGTGCGGGGAGGCTGTTCCTGTAGCTGTAGCTGTCTGTGTTTGTAGCTAAATTAAAGTTGTCATTTTTCAAGTGAACGCACAAAAGTATGCAATGCGCCTAATAAATTTGCACTCTGCAGCCCTGGCAACTCTGCCAATCCGCTCTTCCTCATATCCTGGCTAAGGCACTCATAGGCATAACTTAACAGCTCTGCCAAGTCACTCGCACAGCACGCCAGTGTATGTGCTCTTGAGTAGGTGTGTGTGCAACGACTTACAAATACACACACACACACACACAAACACACACGCACGCTCGCACACATTCAAGCAACTCTGAGGACAGGCTTCGCTAAAATGTTTTCACAACAGCTTAAAAGTATGCTACACTTTTTGCATAGGCAGCCAGCCAAGAGGTACATGTGTGTAAGTGTGTGTGTGTGTGTGTGTGTGTGTGTGTGTGTATGTTTGCCTTGTTTGTTTACATGCAGTTGTAGTTGTTTGTGCTGTAACTTAAGTTGTAAATGAAGATTGCGCCGGAAATTGCACAAAACTGACAGCGTCTTCGCTTTGCGAGCTCCCCATTCTGTGTCCTTCGTTCAAGCCTTGCCCCACGTCGCAAAGCTCTTTATGTGCGTGTAAATTTAATGAAGCTGCCACCCATGCAACTGCGAAGCGAACTGCGTTTGCCAAAGGAAAGTGGGCGTGGCTCATACTCATGCCCATGCATTTTGGGGCGTTGCAAATTTCTCTGGCATACACGAAATATGTTGCATACGTTGCGGCGCATAAATTGCGTGCGGTGTTCCGTATGTTGCCGAACTTGAGAGCTGCCACCCTCACAAGTGCGCGCCAATGTTGTTGTTTGGCAGTTAATAAAATTGTTAGTTCTGAGGCTAAACTTGTTGGCTGTGTGTTGCTCATTAGGCGGCGAAACTTGTGGCAGTCACAAAACCTGAGAAGCGAGTTGATTGGATGGATAAAAGCCACATATTGAGGTGTATTGGCAAGAAATATCAGTCGGGCTAACTTTAAATATATACTGCTGGCAGTAAATATAAACAGGTTTATAGAAAGATTTTGAGAAAGTAAAACTTCATTATTAAGGCCGATTATGCCTGCATATGATATATTTAATGGCGTGTGTTATGTTTCTATACAAATTATTTATAAATAACCAAAAAATATGCACATATACATAGAATAATTTTATCATCTGAAATTTTCTACTTATCCCTGAATTTAATCTTAATGAAATATTTCAGTTTTTTAAAACCAAATTTAAGAATTATTAACTTTCGTTAGTTTACCAACACTAACACTATGCACATGCAGAACATATCTGTCTCATATGGATAAAATTTCAAGCGCAATCAGCCGATATTGCAGAAAAAATTACACATTGCATATGCATGAACTTGATTTGCATTTTTTACATACTCTGTTTTTCTGCATCACACATATTCACACTGATAAGGAGGCGGTGGCTCTTTTTTGCAGCTCTCAACATTTTTTATTAGAGTGCGCGGCATTCACATAAAATAATATTATTATTGGCAACACAAGCAGGACCACACACTCACACAGACGCACACTCAGCGTACGAGTGCATTAAATAATTGTTGACATAATTAAAAAAGAGTTGAAGTGCGTAGGCAGCCCTGGCAGAGCGCCATTTTGAATGCAATGCCAAAGATGTTAAATGGAAATGCAACTGAACTGAATGTCCTTTGAATGTGTGCCTGGCAAAAACGATCGACACAGTCTACTGCATAAAAAATACAATGAAATTTGCCAGTTACATGTCCGCCACGCCCACTGCCCCGCTCATGCAATGGGCGAGCCTGTAATCAGCCTGACATATTCGCATACGAGCATGTAATTATGTCAGCGCTTGATTGCCCAGCATGTCCTTTGGCAGTTTATGAAAACCCAATCGCCATTTTGCATATTGACAGAGCTCGCATGCTCCTAATGGAAAAATGTATCTATTTACATATAAAAGTACACATCAAATTAAAATATGTATATATATATATATATATATATAGTGCAGAAACTGTCTACTGGTCATCTTGTCATTTCCGATTCGCACGATTTTTTCAAATTTTATCGCAATAATTGGAAAGTTCATTGAATCGATAGCTTTAAAAAATTCAAGCAAAAACTGAATTAATTAAAATAAAATGTATTTTATTTTTTTTTTTAAACTTCCAATCTGCAGCTTTTAGCTATTCTTCAATTTAATTCTTATTTTACAGCTATTTAATTTGTACCTTAAATTATTACTTGCTCTCTTCATTCAACGAGGGATTATTATAAATAATAAATATATTTCATAAAATACTTTACTCATTCTTTCTTTTAACTTTCATCCAATTAGTTTTTGCATTTCTTTTACTCACATCTTTGATCCGATACTTGAACTGCTTTATTACTTGAGTTAACGAGGTGCTCCTCTACCCCCTGACACTGTCCCCCATAATTATTCGTGCAGCCTCTTCAACTCTATGGCGTATGCATACAAAATCACGGTCTTAGCAGTAGGCAATATTTCACAGGGTAGTCAATATTCCGGCCAGCCCACCGACAGCCCCACCATTAGGCAGACTTCAATTGTCAACACAATGCCATCGCACTGCATGCAACGGCCTATCGTATGCAACATGCACTATGCCACACCCTCTCTTCCGTTTCCTCTTCCTCTTCTTCAGGTTGTTGCCGCACATGTAGAGAACGTTGTGCATGAAGCGTTGATTAGGTTAATGTCCTTAAGGCATAATACCAGCTGGCTTTCCACTTTGCTCCCCTGGGAGACGACAGTCAAAGGCAGCACTTTAAGCTGCCACGCCCACCCCGTCTAGCCCGCCTCCTCGCTGCAGCTGCCACCTCTGTCTTTACGGTGCTCGCATGTGTAATGCACTTGCTGCAGCTGCCGATGCAATGACTGTGGCAGTTGCACCTGGTCGCAGCCGGCTTCTGGCGTGCATTGTTTAAGTTTCATGACGTCGACAACTTTGGCAACCGCCACTTAATGCAAGCAAAGCCATGAGGAAGGGCGTAAGGTTGCGGCGAGGCGTGGCCGTGTCTCTGTCTCTGTCTCTGTCCGTATCCATGCTCTGTGACTGCACTTTGCCTCGGTATGCCGTGCGGCTTTTGTGGCAGTGGCAGTGGCTGCGTGGCAAACCAGCAAATACTTAACAACAGCAACAACAGTAACAACAACAACAACAACAACATGAGCAACAACTGTGCGAACACAAGTTGTGCGCGTTTTGGTATTTTTGCCAGTGGCCCGACGGAAAGCCTTCGCTGCTGCTCATTTGCTATTTAAACTAAAAGCCTTTTAATCGATTCTAAATGGGCTGCAAAATTATTGTGTTAATTTGCATTTGGCAGTCGGCACTCTGTCCGAGCCATGTAAACACTGTGCACTCACATTTGTCTTGCATATCCAACCATTTCAACACAGCCTCAGACATTGCGCATACGACGTGTGGCCGTGTGGCTCTGGCTAAGGCGGCGGCACGAAATGGAAAGTTGAGCACTAACTACCAACCACTCACTGCTAACTGTTAAATAATTAATTAATTAATGTGCTCCAAGTGCAATTTGATTGCCTCAGTCTACGGTTGTAGAAAATAGACCTGCAGGTAATGCAGACACTCAAATTTATTTATGCTTTATGAGGCAACTCGAATGGCATATGCTAATTGCCACAAATTCACAAATTCACAAATTTATTGAGACTTGCAGAATATTGACAAGTCAGAACATCAATAATTAAATTCAGAACTCAATTAACTCAAATTAACATTAAATGATAGACAAAATAAAATGTTGTTTTAATTGGTTTTAATTCAGTTTACAGAAATAAAATAAAGGATAGTTTAAAGTGTTGTATAAGAAATAAAAATAAAATATTTTAAGTATTTTTTTCGTACTACTAATTACCATGATATTTGTTAGATTGCATCAAATTCAAAAATCAATTAAAACATCAAATGCTTGACAAAATAAAAGGTTGTTTGAATTGGTTTTGTTTAAGTATGCAGAACTAAAATAATAAAAAGAATAGCTAAAGATATTGAATCATAATGATATTTATTAGTTGGCATCAATTAAAGTTTATATTTCGAAATATTTAATAAACAGAAAGCATTCCTTTAATATTTATATATATACTTAAATATGTATTATCTTAAATTGAAGTTATTTAATTATTCCTTTAATATTTATATACATACATATTATCAAATATATATTATCTTAATTTGAAGTTATTTTAAATTTGTTAAGAACTTAGTTAAGTGTGGGCTTTCATATCCTTTTGCCACAAGCAACCTTTAAAGGCCGCTTCAAGGTCAACTAAGTGGGCTAACTGGAATTCTGTTTAGTGAGGTCCACCCTAGGGGTTTTATTTTTTTTTGTGTTACGTGACATTTTGCTAACATTTTGCGAATGTTTCCAACTGCTGAGAACTTTGTGTCGTTCGTCTAAAAACATTTTTTATTATTATGCATGTGAGAGACCTTTTTGTTGGCCACCTGCTTCCCGTTTGCCTCTTGTGGCACATTAGATGTGGCCACGGTCAGTCGCTTAATGTGCTCGGCAATTACTGGACACTAACACCAGCACACGCTCTCTCTTTCTATCTTTTATCTCCTCCTCGCTTTCTGTATCGTTTGCTGGCGTTGCACATGTTGGATGTTGCTTCATTGCACACAAACACAAACAAACGGAGCGTCGACAATGTCAGCGACATTAACACAATGTCAACTATGAAGCTGCAGAGTCATGGAATGGGGCTGGCAGCGGTGGGTGCTAAAGAGAGTGGAAAGGGGATTGGGAAGGTCGGAGTTCAGGGCAGGTGCAACTGGGTTACATTTGGACACATGCGTTGGTTGCAGCTCTACTTTGCAATTGTGTCAAATTAATTGTCAACTGTTGTCGCTACTTGCTCTCCCTCGCTCATGTCCCGTCTTTCTCTCTCTCTCTCAATTAGTCGCACATGATCGCCATCTCATTCACACACTCTTGAAACAGCGTTCATATATATATATATATAAGAGAATGTGTGTGTGTGCGTGCTTGTGTATTTTATGCTGTGCCTGTCGTCTGTTTGATAAATTGCATTTAATGGCTGACGCCAATTAAGAACATTTTTGCTGCTACTTCACATTTTGCTGCTGCCAGTTGCCAGTTTCCAGTAACCAATTTTTATTCTCCCTCTCTTCTATCTGTTTGTCTATCTCTTTTCGCACTCGGTAGTTGCTTTCAATTTGGTAACTCAGCGGCGTTTTTAAAGACGAATAATGTAGGTTGCAAGGCAAAAGCCTAATAGAAATTGATAGCTTCACTTGCCAGCAACTACATATAAATGCATACCTTCATCTCACTTTTCTACTCTATCCCTCTCTCTCTCCCTCTCGCACTCTCTCTCTTTCACTGTGCTGGCCACGTGCTTCCGTCATATTTCTCACTTCAGCACGCGCACATTACACACAAACATCACATTTTATGCTGAAAGTTGTTTGGGCTGTTCGCTCTTTATTATAAGTAGATATAATGGTTCCGTATCTCAAGGTATCTCTGGTTACCCGCATTATTTATGTGGCCTATTGCTGCCATCATAGAGGTCAACCGTTTGTTTTTATCAACATTTCAGAAGGCACTCGTTTCTGAGATAAACAATATTCCTACCATTAAGATAAGCTTTAGTTGAGATAATCACTTTTATCGATAGTTCAGAGATAATCGTTTTGAAACTGTTCCATCGCTAATATTAATATGATTTTCAACTGTTGTTGTTTGTTTCTAGTTATGCTCAATGAAATAAACTTCAATTTATTTTGATACAATTATCTTAAATATTTGAAATTTAGTTTAGGGTATTTCTCCAACTGCAAGCTATACTCAGCTTTTTTTTTTACAAGTTGTGCTTGTTTTTATTCTGTGGTACGGCTGGGGTCATTAGGCGTGGCAGCACTTAGCGGTTCTACGTGCTGTGCCCAGTGCCAACCACAAATTAAGTATACGCCATGTTGCGCTGACTCCTAAAAGTATGCTGCAGTTTTGCTGCCTGCACAAACAACTGCTGAGACAACAAACCGACAGATGGACAGAAGGAGAGATGGACAGACCGAACAGACTGGCAGACAGGACGAAAATGCCCGCAGTATCCTGCGATTCGTTTCGTTTCGTTTCGTTTCGTTTTGTTTGTTGTCTGTTTGTTCGGTTGCGTGTGTCGGCAACTTTTGCTCCAGCATGAATTAAGCGCCAAAAATGTGCGAGGCACGTAAATAACTCGAGACCAACGTTCGAGCAGCACGTGACCAAATTTCGATGGCAACTTTGTTGCTGCCGCTTCCCCAAATTTGAGCATTCTTTTTTTTCTTCTCTGGCCTTTTTTCAAGTAGACTTTTAGACGCTTGCACTCGACTTTATCATGTTTTCATTTTGGGCGCCATTGCCTTTTTAATTTCTGTACATTTAGCAGGCGATGGGTGGCAAAGAGGGTTGGTTGTCGAAAGGGGGATGGGGCACTAGCCACTTGATAAACAATTTTTTGTACGATTTTTTATTTATTTGCATGCATTTCGTTTATTTCTTGATGTTGTTTTTGTTGCTTGTCCGCTTTGCCGCAGCGCCAAAATTAATGCAAATAAAACGAAGCGTAGAGCAATAAAAGTTGTTGTTGTTGTTGTAGAGATTTGTTGCTGCTGTTGTTGTTTTCGTTTTTTTTCTTGTTATTATTGCAGTGTGCACCATAATTTATTTACTTTTGAGTTGACTTTGCCGCGATAGACATACCCTGTACCCCAACAAAAGGCGAGTGGGAGTGTCAAAAGAAGCTCTTTACAGATAATGAGAAATTTTATGGCTTTCTAAGTCATAAAAGTATTTTTATGTGCTTAGTATACTGACGATTTTAGTATTTAATTAATACGTTTTACATCTGCTATTATTTAAGGTCTCGACTTTCACAGGGTATCTTTCAGTGAATGGTCTTCAAAGCAATTTTATTTGCGCGTCGCGGGAAAAGCGCAATTAAAATGATAATTTCACAGTGTCGTGCCACGCCCCCATGCGCCCCTCGCCAGCGTCCCATCAAATAGTGCACTGCAATGGCAGCAGCAGAGGGACCATTGCATTTCGCACGTACTGTGAATTATAACCGTGCCGCATAAAAGTATGCTATAATTTTGCGCTTAAATGATGCGTGCTCAGTGCCTGCGGCCAGTCGTCGTCCAGCCCCCACTTTCCGACCCCCCTCCTGAAACTCTTCTCTGGCCATTTGGCTGGAATAGTTTTTTTTATGCACACTGCCGCATCGTCGCCTCTATTTGAGCAGCCATCTACGGGCTTCAGCCACCCTCGGCTACCTTCGGCCCAGATACACCCGCTTTTGGCCCTTCAGCAAATTTTATTGCATTCCAAGCACTCGACCATTTTTTATGCGCTTTAATTAATTCGCTTGGCCGAAAAAAAGGAACAAGAAAAAAAAAAGATGAAAACAAAAAACAAAGCAAATCTTATTAACTTCGGCTTCGCTTCTTTTTTGTTTTTTGCGTTTCGACTTATCTGAATGCACACAAATCCAATAAGACAGGCAGTCCAATAAAAATCAATAATCAATGTAGAAGGACCGCCCGGAATAAATGAAGAAATATCCGTAATACTTTGCTTATTACCTTCCAATTCATTAAACGTGCCGTCAAGCCGACGAAGCCCCAACTCCAAGACTCCTTTTGCATCCTCTTTAACCCCCAATCCTTGGGCAGCCCTTTTCACTTAGCGTTGATGGCGGCCGGCAAATTTTTAGAGTGTGCGTGTGTGTGTGGGAATTGTTGAGTGTATTGGTGTGTTGATTGTCTCTACGGCTCAGTAAGTATTTCTCCTTTTTTTTTTTATTGCCATTTCTAAGTGACGCACTTTGTGGTTCAGTGGTTAAAGAAAACATACAGCAAATGTACGTGAACACAACAACTTATGCAAATGAATAGCTGGATTATAGGAATATTTTAAAAATTGCTGATGTCATTCTAAATAAAGACATAATTCTATAAGAAAGAACAAATTTAAGGAAAAAAACAACTGTTCGAAAGGACAGAAATATGAAGGGCATAAGCCGTAAGCTTTGGTAAGTATTGTTTTACTTTATCAAATAAAAAAAATATTTATTTCAAGCAACATCTTGTTCACCTATCTTTTGTGTGATTAGAATAAAATATTGTTCGGGTTGTTAAAGCTTCTAAGCTTGTACGAAAACGTTCTTTAAATAAATAAATATTGAAAATCAAATCAAACTTTTAATTTAATTTTGTTAAAATCTGTGAAACAATGTTTATAAAGAATTTGTAAATTGTTTAAGAAATTGAATTAAACAATTTTGCTTTATTATTTACATGATTGTGAAAATTTCATCAAAAGACAGTAAACTTTTCCTAAGCACTGTATACTTTTTTCACCCGTGGCTTTGTTCTATTTATTTTTGGTCCGAATTTCATCTTCTTTCAATGTAATTCAATAAATCACACGAGTGGTTCTTCGTCTAAGCAAAATACCCAGACACTCGGTTACACACACACTCACACACACACACACACAGTCATACGAATAAGAATTCACACACGTCCAGTCTGGGATACTCAATCATTTTTACACTCAGTCTGGCAGGCTGTGAATCGGGACAAGCAGCTCCCTTCCTTATCAGGCGTAAATAATCACAAACGTTGGCTAAATAATAAATACATATATGGGATGTACTTGGCCATACGGGTATTTTTATATAAATATACATATGTATGTATATAAATATATGTGGTATATAGACATTGACCGCCCTTTCAGCCCAATCAACTGGCATTAATAGCCCAGCGCTGAGAGGCACTTAGTCTGGGCGACTGGAGGCGGCTTTTCGTGCGGCATGAAAAATGATGCAACAGCCGCCTCAGCAGCAGGCATTAAGAGCGGTCGCATTTCGAAGCAATGCGAGAATAAATATTAAATAATCATTTATTTTCGCAAAACTTTTGTTTTCTTTTTTTTCGCACTGCTTGTTTATGTTTCTCCGGCATTCTCGCTCTCTCTCCCTCTCAGCCACTCGTATGTTTGTTGGCCTTTTTGCCTTACCACAGGGCGTATGCGCGTTGTGGCGTAAGAGGCGACAATTTCTTTTGCTTAATGCCTCACTGAGCACTCCGTGAAGGACCATTTGGATGCCTGCTGCCTTTTAAGTCTCTCTTTTAACAGATTGTTTAATGGCTTTAAGACCTAATTGCTTAAACGTTGGCTCAAGTAATACTTAATAAACGTATAAAAAGACTAAGGTAAAAGGTAATTGAGTTTCATCGGGAATCACAGACTGAAGAGCAAATCAATTCAATTTATGATGATTTAAAATGAACATTTTTTTTTTGTATTCCAGAAAATAAATTGCAATAATTCCAAATAACATTTTTGTTGCGATACCCTAGATGAAAACAATATACCTTTTAATGGATTTAGTGTATTAAAATTAATAAGAATATAGAAATAATTTTGCAAAACGAAATTGATAGTAAGGATATTATCGCTATAGCTATACACACATAACTTAAAGTTAAGGTTTCTAATTAAATTATTTTTTTGAGATAAATATTAACGATTTTCCATAAAAGCAATATATTCTGCTAACAAATTTTAGTTAAAGTGCAGTTACTGTAACTTTACTACTACTATATCTCTACAGCTGCTCTCCTTTAGCCTTAAATAAAACAATTTGTAAAATTTCCCCACTCATCCCTTCACCCACAACGAAAATTCCACCACAAAAACCGCCATAGAAATGTGTGTTAAATATTATGCAAAAGTTGCAAATTGCGAGTAAAAGGCATTCGTAAAATTACAGACAGCAAAACATTTTAATAAACTGTGCTCATACATCAAATGGCAGGTAATACACACACACACGCACATAGTCATAGAAGCATACGCATACCGACACACACACTTGCGCACGTAATTGGCGGCAAAACAATTAGTAAAATTTTACAGTTCAAAGTACAGGGTGTCTATGGTACGGTGGGTGTTTGGGTGTGTATATATGTGTGTGTGTGTGTGTGTCTGTGTTAACAGCAGCTTAAAATATTTGTGCGCAAAACTGAGCATAAAAGTATGCAACAAAAATAAACAAAAACCGTCTGACGAGCTGACAAAGTTCCAATTTGAGCAGCAGGTGAGGGAATTAGAGGCGGGTGGAAGGGTGTACAGTTAGTGTGGCAGGCAACAGTTGTCTGGCGAACAGACTGCGACTGTGGCAATCTCTCAAGTGGCAAAAGCCAAAGCGTTGCAACTGTTGACACACTTTGGCAATTGCAGCAGTTTCAGCTGTGGGCGTGGCGGCAAAAACACTCGTTACTCCTTTCGTTGCCGGACCCGTAATAAATTACCGTAATTTCAAAAACACTTAGTGCATGTGGCTGAGCGATTGCTTCAGCATATGTGTAGTGTTGGTGTGTGTGTGTGTGTGTGTGTGTGGAGCATTAGCATACGTGCGCACTTTTTTAAGCAGCTGCAATACAGAGGTAAGCGACGTGTGGCAAAAGCAAAGGAATGTCGCAATTTCCGTTTGAAGCGCAGCAGCTGGCAAGTTGCAAATGTCATGTATACACACACACACACACACACACACACTCATACACCTGCCCGTCAAGCCTGGCTCGTTGATTGGCTGCATAAGGTTCTCATAGAATCGGAGCTAGCTGCCTTAATGGAAAAGCCATGCTGCATGTCACCAGCTGCCGGCTGCCGGCTGCTAGCTGCCAGCTGCCAGCTGCCACTTGTCAGCAGGCAATAGACGGGAGCGAACCTCTATAGAACTGTCGCATGTGGCCTACTTATGGGCGCCGTGGGAGGGCGCATATTAAATTAGCATGCATCAATAAATTAATCTAATCAAAAAAATGGAATAACAACTTTTAAAACTAGCGAACTAAAGAGAAAAAAAAATAAAAAAAAATAAAATTGTGACAAGAAATAATTGTGCTGATGAACTATGATTGAGTCTGTTTACCATATAAAATGAAACATATAATTGTGCTGTTGAACTATGATTGAGTCTGTATAGACTGTAACAGAAAGTAATTACAAAATATAAAAAAAGAAAATATTAAATAAAATAGACATTAGCTAATCCTACTCAACAGCTCATCAAACTATATGCTTATAAATAAAAAGAGAAACCTTTAGTTTATAATGCCTAATTGGGTTGATTTACAATCGATTTACAATCGACATCGACATAGACATAGACTGTCTATCCTCTGCCCAGCCAAAAGTGAAAACCCTACAACTGGAGCGTAGAATTTTAAAGTACTTTTCAAACTCAATTCAGTTGCTATTTTGCTGGGCCCCTTCGAGTGGACAGCAAATCAGAGTGTGACATCGAAACGTCTTCAATTTGAAATGACGAGGACAATGGGCAGCGACTGAAACATAGTTGGGATATGGACAGCAGGGCAAAGGAATAGCGAACGGATATGAACTGCAAGTGCGCTGACTGCCAATGGGGATGTCAACGAGACTGAGGACGAGAACGACAATGAGGAGTACATCATCGTCATGCAGACGTTTGTTGTTGTCACTGTTGATGAGCTTGTTTTCGAGTGTCCACACATAGCAGCAGCAACAGCAGCAACAGCAGCAACAGCAGCAATAGAAGCAACAGCAACAGCAGCAAGACAGAAGGTGGGCTGTCCACTTGACGCTTTTGCTAACCTTTCCAAGTTGTTCAAACAAGTTGGCAACTTCATTCGTTTTCTTGAAAGTCTTGTCGCGTCCACTTGCTGTTTAGTTGGGGGCACGGCTGTAAGTCGTATCATGTTTGCACTTTCTGCTGCCGCCCCTTTTGTCCAAGTGCAACAGTTGCAAGCACATCAAGTGTGCAGCTGTCAGCGTGCAAAAGAGCCACCCGCAAATATCAAGCATACGCCCCGTACAAGGCGCAGCCTTCATTCAATTTGCTGTCAACAATATTGGCTGCCATATTGAGGTTTGTCTTTTAGCTGCTGCAGACATAACTGAAATGATGTGGAAAATTTTATTTCATTTAGTTGCGTAACTTTCGCCAATCCATTTCTACACTTCAGCTTTGTTATTTGTTCGAAAGAAAAGCTTTATTTTTCTCAATTGTTGCCGTATTAAAGATTAACCGAAGAGCATGTTAATTGCAAAGCTGTTTCTCCTTTTTGGTGTTTGAAGTATTTAATATCTTTTGGCCACGCTTCTGGCGTGTCGCACTTTATAGTTTCTGGCCCAAACTCATTTTCTTTAAGTAGCCCGAAAATAACCCCAAAATGTCGTTTGCTTTGCGCTGGACCCGAAAATGAAAACAATTTGCCAGGCAAAAGTAATAAAGATGTCGCCTTCAAGGGGCTGCAGGCGTCTGATCTGCTGCATGTGTGTGTAGGTGTGTATGCTTGTGTCTGTGTGTGTGTGTGAGTTATATATATTTATGCTCTGTGTGTACATGTGCCTCTCATTGGCGCTTTATTGTGATGAGCGCTCGTATGTTTGTCTCGTGTCCTTTGCTCCTTGGGCCGCAGTTTGTTCCTTTTTATATTTTCATCCTTATTTGTTTAGCCTGGCATTTTCTTTTTACTGTTTATAAGCTGACAAAATTGTTTTGCTGCTCTTTATATTTGCAGCCACGTCGACGCTGGCGTCGTTAAATGATTTTCTTGTTGGTTTATGTTAACGGCCACACTGCGGCTACGTAATAAAAGGGCCGCAGCAAATAATTGGCCCGTGCTGCTAACAAATTTTTGGATGCGGCTGCTTGTCGCACGCGTTGCGTATACACCATGTGAGCTGCCCACTTAACTGAGATTGTTTTCGCTTTCTGTTTTTGTTTTTCTGTGGGCTGCTTCAAAGCCGAATCAAAGCAGCGAGCACCCTCACACACGCACACACACACACACACATTGGAGGAAAAAACATTCGCTTTTGGCTTTGCATTGATAAGCACTGGGAGCGTTTTTCAATTTCATGCACTTGACTGCGGCCGCTGGCCACTCGTCACAAACAAAAAAAAAAAGAAAAGAGAACTAAGGGAAAACAAATCTCCATTCGCTGGCCACCAAATCCCGGCCAAGGGACATTTCCTCATCGCTGCTCGCATTGCGTAAGCAAATGCGAATCTCCTACAGAATTCCGGCCTCTCGAAATTGAACGTTATGTATGTATGTGCATTTTTTTTGGGCTTTCGGTTTGCGCATCGCTGAGCTTTGAAAATGCCCACAAAAATACCGAAAAGAACAAATGAAATAAGAACTTTTAGTTTTTATTTTGTTATTATTTTTGTTGTTATTGTTTGTGTTTGGAGAATAAAAGTGTGTCAACTGGTTTCGATCTATTTGCAGGCAGGCCCCCTGGCTGACTCTGTCATTTGACTTTAGTTTTAGTTTTTCTCCCACATAAATTTCGGTAAAAAAAAAATACAAAAAAAAAATATTTACTCAAAAAAAAGAAAGCCACGAAAAAAATGGCTAACTCTGGCACGCCCAGGGCAGCTTCAACTGATGCAAACGCCTTGGAGCTGCAGCAGCTGATTTCACGCAGCTACAAATCGATGAACAAGCTGGTTCACTTCTACAATGGCCAGTTGCACGAGGAGCTTACCACATTGATGAGCTCCATCCAGCAGGAGCAGCCACCGGGGCGCAGCATCAGTGAACACAGCTCGCAGCTAACTGAGGCACTCGATTTAAAGTGGTAAGCCACACCGATAGTCAGCTGTCGATTGTCGATTACCGATTGTCGATAACTCATTTTGTCGACCTTGGTCCACAGTTTAGCAGGCTTTAATAAGCTCAGCCACTACCTCATGATGCGGCCCAGTTGCAGCAGCCTCGATCTGCACGGCACCCCCGAATTCCGGCAACTCTAGGCAAACCAAAATTTATTCATAGAGCTTACTTCCGGTTCACCAAATTTCCCCAAGAAATGGCAGTAAAGCGCATTGCAGTACACAACGAGTTCGAGCACACTCACTGACGCTTGTTGTTGTTTATTTTATAAACGAGTTTTCCACATGAGTAAATCATTTTATTATAATAGAATTTCATTAATTTATGCGAATAATAGACTCTGTTCTAAATATTTGGGCAAAAAAAAAACGATTGCTTTGTGTTTCCTATATGAATAAATAAATTATTTCTAAGTGGCAATAAAAAAAAAAAAAAAAACACTCATTTGGCTGCTTTGGAATCTGGAGCAAACGAAAACAAATACCAAAATTATGAATATTCAATTATACAATAAAGTGGCATTCGAATTTGTAAATTAAAAAGAGTTTCAATAAATTTAAAGTGGTAAATCCAATTTCCATCAGTTTTACATTCCATCCAATTAGGATAGAAGAAACAAGTTGCTCAAATTCTGATTCTTACTAACATTTCCGTAGTATAAAAATAACTGCTTAGATAAATGATAGCATTTAGCTGAGTGCGATATCATAAGCATCTAATACTTGGGTCGTAATTAATATCCCTATAAACTATATTTATAGCCGGCCTAATGAGCAAATCAAATGCCTTTTGGCCGCGTCTAGCCAAAGGGCCAACATCCATTCTGTGAACTCAATTAACATGCAGGCGCTTCCAGACGAAAGGTGAGCCTATGGGCCAGACATTTTTATGGCGCATTGTTAGCGCGCGTTGCAAGAGCCGCAGCATACACACATACTCACACACACACTCACAGAGAGACTCGCACACACATACATAGACAAAAAGAACAGCAGCTAGGAGCCGACTGGCAATACAATTTGCCGTGACAAATGCGGCCATAAACAAAAATGGCGACGCCGCCATTTTCTAGTGCAGCGACAAAATGGCTGCCAGCTAAAGTGCCAGCCACTGGGCGAGAATTTCATTTCGTCGACCTTTTATGGAATTTATCACACGCGACCCTCGTCTCTGACAGCGGGCTTCGAATGCAGTTAGCCTTCGAAGTCGCTTTTGGCCTCCACAACTCGGTAATGAAATTTCGCTTTGGCAATTACGTATACCCCGGGCAATTTGAGTTGTCGTCGGGTTACGCCACTAAGCGCTGAGCATATGTTTAGGGTAGTTAGACAAACGCTAATAGCTCCTCCGACTGCTGCACAAACTGTGGGCTAAGTAATCCCCAATTCAGACTAAGCCACAGCCTTGAACCGAGTCCCAAATCAATTTTAACGACAGGCAGAAAATAAAGCACCAAAAATTAATAAAAACAACTTAGACAAAAGAATGAAAACAATATGAAACAATATTTCAGATGACGAAGCATAAATACCCTCACATAAATGACAAATAAATGTAACTGAACTATTTATTTGAAATTGAAATTATATATTTTATTTTAAATGCTTGAATCGAAATATTAATTTTTTCTAATTCGATTCCAAAGATCAACATCTATTATTATAAGATAGAAGTATCAATTTATATAGCCATAAGTCCCGTTTAACAGGCTGTTAATTTCCTCTGCTGTAGAGCATTAGAGAAAAAACAAAACATTTTATTAAAGTCAATAACAAGACGAAGGGAATGTTATTCTTAATGGATCGGGAAGCTGAAATAAATACAGAAAAACAAGTGAAAGCAAATTGAGGATAACAAAAAAAAAATAAAATAAGCGTTGGCTAACGTCAAAATAACAAACAAAAATAACAAGTAAACAAAAATTATTAACATCAATTGAATAAGAAGAAGAGAAGACGGAACTTAATTGAAATTTAAATTTAACCAAGTTGGCAGCTACAAATTCTATCGATTGCACAAGTTGGACGACTTTTGCAATTAGTTGGTAGCGCTAGGCTCAAACTGACAGTTTAGTTAATGAAAAGACAGCAGCTGATTGTAATTGAACTAAAAGAGCCCAAAAAATGAAATTAAAAAAGGATAACGATGCTGAGGAGGCGACTGGAGTGGGAGTGGGAGTCGGAGTGGGAGGTGTGCCCCGTTCTGTGCAGGCTCGCGGTAAACCCGAGAACTACTGGGATCTGTGCCAGACGCTCGAGTCCCATGATGATACCGACGACTTCGATGATTTCGATAGTGAAATGCAAACTATAACTGTTCCGCCCAGCTCCTCGGATCAGCAAACCGAACTGGAGCACAAAGCAACGGTGGCCGCGAAGGCCATTGAGCGCGAGCGCCAGAATCGGACGCACGCGGAGCTGCTGCTCGGCGAGACGGAGCTGCCTGGAGCGCTGCGAACCCTGGCACGGGTCTACGACTTCCAGCACTGTCGGTTACTGGACAAGCCGCGGGAGGCGGCAGTGAAACCGTTGGCCGCAGTGCCGAGCCTGCCGCCGGCAAAGCTGCGCGAGGTGCCGGTTGTGCCACCGGAGCTGGAAACGATGGTCGTGGACCAGCCGCAACCGCAACACCAGCAACAGCAGCAGCATCAGCAGCAACAACAGCAGCAGCAGCAGCAGCAACCGCATCAGCAGCGCTCCGTTCCTTCGTATCCCCCTCAAGCTCATCCTTATCGCCATGTGCATCCTCACTTTCTACCGCAACATCCGCACCCAGCATATCCGCCACCTCCTCCCTCACATAATCATCACCACCACCACGCTCCACACCTTGCGCTCCCACCATTTCATGCAACGCGATTGCTGGAGCCGCATCGCCTTGGCCCGGAGCACCATTCGAGATTCGTGCCGGCGCCACCCAACGAGCATTTCTTCCAGAACTGTCTGCCAGGAGGCAATCAAATCCGATTTCAGAGCCGGCCACCGTCAAGACATCGCCAGCCACAGTACGTTCCCACGCTTCGACAGCCGTCGCACCGACAGCCACTGTACGCACCGCCGCAGCGCCAAATGACGCACACTCCGATTCCGAGCGGGGCACGTCCGACGCGCAAACCTATAATAGTGGTGCCCGATGAGTTCACGAGTCTGGTTACGTTGCACAACGTGCAGCCGCTGCTGCAGGAGCAGCGCTTCGTGCCGCCGGCGGTAATGAGGCGGTCAGATGTGCGGCTGCTGGAGGAGGTGAGCATAGTGCGCAGCTTTCGCGGCGAGCAGCAGCACTATCGAGTCATCGACAATGTGGCAAGACTGACAACGGAGGACTGGGATCAGGTTGTGGCCGTGTTCGTCTTCAATCCCCACCAACAGTTCATCGGGTGGCCCAACCACGGCGACCCTGCGGTCATCTGTCGCCAGCTCTGCGCCTTTCACCTGCACTACAAAGGCAGCACGATTTACCGGGAGCTGGAATCCCTCTGGCTCAACATACTGAGCATACCCGAGGACGACCGCAGCCTCGACTGCGAGATATTGACTGAGTTCTGGCGCAAGCTGGATCAGCATATGGAAAACAAAGATCGACCCATGGGCTTTGCCCGCCACAGCTAGTCGGCCTCTCTCTCTCTCACTTTCTCTCTCTCTCGCTCTCTCTGTCCCTGTCTTTCCCTTGCTTGCACTCTCTCAAATGGAGCAGCACACTTAACGCACTTCGCCCGATAATACATAAAGATATAAAATCAATAAATGAAATTGAATAAACAGCCCCTTAGTCGAGCGGCAAGACAAAGGCAAGTAGACAGCTACACCCAGGCACATTTATATACACATGGGGGATGGGTGGTGGGGTGGTGTGGTGTTTGGGTGGCTTGTGGGTTTATCTTGATGTTAACGCCGATAATAAAAAGTGTAACAGCAGTGACGGGGCATCAGAAAAATATATCACGTAAGTATAAAAATCATATAAAAACGTTGCGAAACTGCAAAGTTGGCGAAAAAATTAAGAGCACAAACAAGTCGTTGGGGGCGAGCGGGCGGGAAAACAGCCTCTGAGTGTGGGTGGGGGGGTTGATAAGAAGCGGGTGGGTGGGATAAAATGAAACGCACGCGTGAGACAACAGTTAAATGACACACAAAGGAGCAGTTGTCTTCTATATGAGTATAAGCCTCTGTATCTGTATGAGTGTGTGTATTGTTTAAGTCACTGTGTGGGTCCCATTGCACAGTGGGCAAGCAGAGAGAAGAGAGAGTATGTGTGTGTGTGTGTGTGTGTGTGTGTTGATAGTTAAGCTTAACACGTCGCATAGAAATCACTGGCAAAATGAAACTTTTATATTTTAAATAGAGTGCGAGGGAAGTCGAGGGAGACACGAAACGGTGGAATATATCAAAATCGATGTTAAAATAATAGTCAATTTTATATAAAATTATATATATATATTGCACTTAACATACAGTAGATACATATATTTATTAAACTTAAATAAAAAATGTAATAAAAAAAAACTGCACAGATTTAAAGAGAATAATTGAAATGTAACTTTTTTATGCGACATTTACTTTTTAATAATAAAATAAATATTAATATTCTAGATACTTTTTTTTCTTAAATTGAATTTTAAATTTCACTCCTTTTGTGCCACTGTGCAAAGTACCATACGAGCCAGCAGCTAGTTAGTGAGGAGCAGGAGCCACTTACTCCTACTTGGCAATCGACGTCTTTTCTAACGGATAATTCGATGACTTACGCAACGTGTGTGAAACAAAGGCAGGTTGCGTAAATGTTGTTGGTGTGGGTGGACTTCACTGTATGCGTGTGTGTGTGTGCAAATCGAGTTTGTCGCCAATATTCAATTTTGTAAATTGAAGCAAAGTAGTAATAAAAAGTAAAATGGAATTGAATTCGTGCGGAGCTAAGATAGAAATTTACGCACATGAGAGACAGAAAGAGAGAGAGAGAGAGAAAGAATGACTAAAAAATATTGGAGAAAAAGAATAAGATGTAAGGTTCCATTAACCCACAAGAAATTGAATAAAGTGGCGAAGACAAGGTTGCACTTTTTGTTATTCCTAAGTTAAGGAAAAGATTTTCACAACGAATTGCAATTTCGCAGCGCAGGCTAATCGAGATTTTCCAGCCATCGGACGAGTCGGAGTGTGAGGTATTTTTTTTTTTTCTTCAGCTTATTGGATAATTTATGTTCTAGGCAATGTATCCTGTGCAAAACAAGAAGAAGCTGAAGCAAGCACAACTCAAATGGTCTCAAATGGGGCTCACATAAATTTTGGGTGAAAATTTACATTTTCAGCAATTGGGCAGCATGTGAAACGAACGAATATGAAGGAAAAACAAGTGCAAATGCGGTTCGCATTACAATTGGGAATTGTGGCCAAAGCTAATGCCATGCCACGCCCAGTTAACGCCCACAGCGGCCAACAAATGGCACATAATTCAATGCTCGATGGCAGCTTTTGCGGAGCCCTTTGATTTGCTCCTTTACGATTCAGTTTAAGATATATACTCGCATACACCCAAACCTTTTTTTCATTCTCGTTTTATGAGCTCGAGCAACGCCCACTCATTGGTGGGCGTGGCACGTCGCCAGGGCCATTGGTGAGTAAAGCGCGTAAATAAAATGGCACATGAAAATACGAAAGAGCATTTCCATTAAAACTGCGACTGCAATCGGATTGTGGGGCCATTGACGGATCCAGTTATGGAATAAGTCTGCCAAGAATATCGACTATTCCCATTGACATTTAAATCTGTAGAGAAATGGTAGACACTCACAGACATAAAGTTGAAATCTGAGACGTATAAAATAATATATTTCATTTTTACGATCTGCCATAAAAAAAGCTTTCATTGTTCAACATTTATCTGTATTATCAATATATATTGCGTTTTTCAATTTATTATTATAGTTTATATTAATCAATATTTTTGTTTTTTGAATTACTAACAAAGAAATGACATAATAATAGATTAAATATAATAATATTTATGAAATGTTTTTCATTTTTAGGTACAAAGCGAACAGATTCAATTATTTATACCAAATTTTCAAAATATTGTTCGTCAAGCAACGATACATTTTATCGAATTAAAAACTTTATCCGCATTTCCTTTAACTTTGGGAACGATGCTGAAATTGAATTGATATCATTTGGTGGTATTACTTGTGACTTAACACTGATTATACACGCTTCAAGACATTTTCGCACTTACTTATACGATAAGGCATACAGATACGCATGCATTGAAGTGTGTGTGTGTGCGTATGTGTGTGTGTGTGTGTGCACTTACTTACTTATGCCAAGCGAAACTTTTACTTTATACCCAAGCGAGAGCTCAGAACCGGCAACCAAGAAGCGAGAAGCACTTTTAGCTACCATAAATCCCCATGCTACGAAAACTTTAAAAAAGTGTGGCCAAAGTTTGTAGCCCGTATCAAGCAGAAGAAGAAGACGAAATAAAAACCCCAAGAAACATCAAATGGCTAAGAGGAAGGGAGAAAACTGCTGAAATCTCTGAGTTTAAGGATCTCTCGCCTTCTCTCTAGCTCCTTCTTCTTCTTCTACTTCTCTTCTTGTTATTTTTGTTGTTGCTATCAAAATATAATCTCAAAGTTCGCGACATAAATGGAATAATCAAAGCATGCGGAAAAATCACGTGAGATTAAGCTTTGCAAATAGTTAGTGAGCAAATGTACCCTAGAATATTTGAGAACTATATAAGAATGTTAGCTTTACGTTTTGAATGTGCATATCAATGGCATAAATACTTTTAAGTGCATTTTCCCAACGTGCTTCATGCTTACAGGGTATACAAGAAATATCAGCCACAGACATAGACTTTGGACAAAGCCGAGTTAAAAGCGATGTATGGACAGCAACAAAATCGACGACACTTTGATGACGACAACAACATAAAACAACAACAACAACAACAACAATGGAAGCCACAATAAGCAGTGCAGCTTTTGCTGGCCACCATTTGGTGGTGCTTTGTTCTGTTTTGTTTGGCTTGTTTTGGCCAACGCCTGCCAATTGTTGGCCATTGATTGCGACTGAACATTGAATGCACTGCACACACAAACACACACACACACACACATACGTATGTATATGTATGGGTAGCAAGGTATACTGTGAATGACTGTGGATTATGAATGGAAACGGGGCAAAGGCACTCGACATATGCCCAGATTTGTGAATGCATTTTAACAGCCATCATTGCCTTTGGAATTTAATACAATTATAGCTGGGGGGATGGCAAAAATCCAAAAATAGGCTCTGCAAGTGAATAAAAAGTTGGGTAAGCAACAACAACAACAACAACAACAACAACTCAACTCGAACTCTTAATTGCAGTTCAGCAACGGGGTTTTTACTTATAAACAGGCCCAACGTTAACGAGCTTCGAAACAAACATGGATCCCATTTACTTTACAAGTGCAACCTGTGGCACACACTCTCATAGCGTTGCGTGTGTGTGTGTGTGTGTGTGTGTGTTGGTCAGCTTGGCAACTTTTCAACTTGCGCCAATCAAACAAGTTCAATAACGGTAATTAACAGTGCAACGGGCAGCCCGTGGAAGCTTTCAATGCAACTCGAACTCGCAAACGATGCCAGCTGCTGCTGCCCCACCGTAATTTGTGAAAAGTTCAAAGCTATTAGCATGTGCCCACTGTACAGCACCGTTGCCCACTTTACCCCACTTTACTCCACTTTACCCCACTTTACTCCACTTTACTCCACTGTAAGCCCCTGCTGTGACCATCCTTTAAGTCCTGCCTTGCCTGTCCATTTTCATGTTGTCGCTTGCAGCAAACGCAAGTATTGGAGGCCTTCTTGCACCACCCATCTAATGATGGCAACTGCCCACCCACCACCGTCAATTATAGGCCATTAGCACAGCGGGCAGCGGAGAGGCCGAATCGCGGCATTTTTCGTGCTGGGCCTGTTGAGTTGGCCATTTGGTTGAGTTGGCACTTGGCACTTGGCACTCGGCATGTCAGTTTTGATTGAACCTGATGGACGCGCCTAATGTGGTTTAATTGTGAATGATGTGCGGAGGTCACAGCGGATGCCTCTAATGGTTATTAATGTGCACTAATAACTAAACTGCCCGACCAGACATCCCCAATGCATAGACCCACGGACGGACTGACCGACAGACGGACAACCTGACGAACGAACAACTGCAACTAAATGACAGCAGCGTTCAGTTCATTAATGTCATGTTAAGTGCAGCACATTACAAACTGAGCACTAAAGTTCAGACTTTGTACGCTTCCAATATCCGCAGGGTGAAGAAGAAGCAGCTATTAAAAAATATATATGTATATAAACATATCATAGTTATTCCTCAGTCTCTATCTTGATTGGAATGCTAGGAATTTTATAATTTCAACATTCAATAAATAAAATATATTTCAGCACACCTGTTTAATCGTTTTTAATAAGTTGGAGTTTTAATTTTCAGTTTTATAATTTCAATATTCTTCAATAAATAAACTATATTTCAGCACACCTGTTTAATCGTTTTTAATAAGTTCGAGTTTTAATTTTGAAACAATTTTTCGTCATTTATGAACTTTATATACAATAAATTCTTTGACTATTTTACTTTCAATCCAAATTGTTTCTAATAGCATGCAAGGCTCTGTTTCCATTTAATTCAAATACATTTTCATTTTATTTAGCTTGTATAGATTTTGTTTTTAAAAAAATATGGTTTTACACATTGCTTTAGTTACAAATAAATTGTATTCATGCAGTTTGAATACTTTCATTCAAATTTGCAGCTTTTTATTTCGCCTCTAATAAACAGAGCTGTACGCACGTTCAGTTTGTTTGTAGTTGTTGCAGTCTGTTAGCGGATCTATCAATTTGTAGCATTTTCAAGCTCATATAAGCCACACACATGAGTACACACACACACTCACACACTCACAGTCGTACGCACTGTCCCTAAAATCCGGCAGCAACAGCCGTAGGAATCGAGAACACGCAAGTTGACGGGCCGGAAGCTTGGCAACCAACCCTGGCCGGGTCAAAAATGGGTTGAAGAGTGGTGAAGGGGAGGGTGAATGGTCTTGCATCCGATTCACTTTATTCTTTCTTCGTTGAGGCAGGCACTTTGGTAACAGAACTTGAACATGAGTGCAATCAAATGTATTACATTTTGTGCAACTTAAGCGGCGACTGAAGTGCCGAAGACAGCTGCAGGAGAGCGAGACGCCAAGAGAGTGTGAGAGAGGGAGAGGGAGAGGGAGAGAGTGTGAGAAGGAGAAGAAGTTAGCTGGCTAGCTAGAGCGAGTCATGGATATATCCGACTTTGGGTGCAATGATTTCCTGGAAAAACTCAAGTCAAGGCTGCGGCTGCAAAAACTAAGCAGATGAAGTGCCTGCCTCTGCCCCGCCCAGTTCCAGTCAACACACACACACACACTCACACACACACATGCACAGTCGTACACTCATGTGGAGACGGCGACGTAAAGTATGCAGCATGTGGCACAAAAAATGGGCCAACGGCAAACAACTCGGATAAAGGAAATTGCTAGAAATGCATTTTGTGGCTTATGAGCCATGAACAACCCAACAACAACAACCCAAAATCCAAACTCGTCTCGTGTTGCATGCACCTTGAGCTACATGGAAAGCGGCGTATTGCCATGTCTGGCAAATCAATTGAGTTTGCCAGACAAATATCCGCTCGAATGGCAGCCGACAGGCAAATGAATGCAATGCAGTGGCTTATTTGAATAAATAACAACCACTCGATACTCATTGTGGCTAAAACCGTCACTCGGCTAAAGCGGCTAAAAGCAATTAAATGTGACTGCAGCAACGTTAACTCAGCACAAAGGCATGTTAACTATGACAAATTCGCACTGTTTGCCCAATTGGCTATAATGCCTTGATCAATGACAGGCCAATAGAGAAGGAGAAAGAAGAAGCATGAAGGGAGGTAGATGACATCCAATGATATGGTTATCCAACAATTTGAGCTCCAGTATTTGCGACTAGTTAATCACTGGCAATGCGACGCAACTCAATTACTACACTTCAAAAAATTTCTGAGTTAAATACAAAAAAAATTAAATAGCATTTTATAAGCAAATATTACATACAATTGAATTAAAATAAATCTATAAAAAATAAAGATTTTTACCGGACTTCATTAAAGTTCGCACCGAAGTTTCTCAGTGTAGCAAAGCTCTTGTCATTGTCCTTGGCGTTTGTCAAACAAAGAAAAACTTGCTAAAGTCTCTGGCCAAGCGAGTGAAGCATAAAAAAAATGCAAGCAAGAGACAGAGTATAAACGACAAGTGGAGTCAGACAGAGACAAAGACAGAAAGAGAGAGAGAGAGAGAGAGAGAGAGAGATAGAGAAAAAGAGAGGGGGGTGGAAAAGAGGAAGGGCACAAGCAAAAGGAGTAAGTAAAGAACTTTATACCTAAAAGGGATTTATTTGATGACTTGTCTAACTCGTGCCATTGACTCATACGATGACACTGCCTGAGACCCATCTTCTGCCCCGCGCTCAGTCCTTGCCCCCCCTGTTGACTGTCCCGCTATGACGCAGCACTTTTGCAAATGAAGTTTTATAACTTTGCCCGTCGTTTTCGAAGTCCACAGCAAAATGGGTGGGAGTACGGGCCAGCTGCAGGGTTGTAAAATGCGACAAAATGGAATGAAATTAAATGCATTTTGAAAAATGATAAAGTCCCTGTCGACGTATCCAATAGACAGCGCCTTAGCTTTGCATTTAAAAAAAAAAAAAAAAAAAAAGCAGTCTAGAAACGCAGCTAAAGGCAAAAGGAAAGAAATTGGGTAAGTGTCAACCTGAAGTGCAGGACAAACTCAGTCATGCCATAGATACATATACCTACATTTTTTACCTCTGGAGTGGGCTGTGACACTTACAATTGAAGTTTGGTATTTACAGAGCACATACGAATGGATTCGACTTACCTGGAAGAGGAAAAGAGAATTCATAATTAGAGTAAAGAATAAAGTGATGAAAATTGGGTAAAGAGTTCAACACTGCGCTTTTCTCGGTGATTCTCAGAAATCATAATGCAGACAATTTTAATTAAATGCATATACAATTTTTTTATTGATTGACTTTGGATAAGCAAATGTTCTATAAACAAATTGTATTATTATGAATATTACCTTAATCTATTTTTATTTTATTAACGAATAACAGAGTTACGACTCAAAGTCACATTTTATACGTCTAAAAGACTTGCCAATGAACAGCATATGTTTTCATATTTTTGATTGAATTATGACAATTTGTTTTTGTATTAAATACATGTCCTTTTCAAAACTTAAACAGAGGTATAAATATGCTGTGACATTTATGCGGCCAGCCATTGCCTTAATTATGTTGACTGTCACAGTTTATACACATATTATTGCTGAAATTCATGATTTTAATTAAAAATGCAATTTAATAATTTTGTCCGGAAGAGCGAACGAAAAGAGACAATGCAACAACGTATAAAACAAGACAGAAACAACGACAATGACAATAACAACAACAACAACAACCATAGCAATTAGCAAAATTCGAGCAGTTAGCAACACAGCAGCACATACAAGCAAACACACATATATGTATACGCACACATACACACGTGTTAATAAGTGTTGTGTCGTGTCATTGTTGTTGTTGTTGCTGTTGCAAATTGTTGTAGTGGCTGCTGCCGCCACTTTAGCCACTGACTTGTCCAATTACTACAACAACAGCGCAGCACAAGCGGCATTCAAATGGTGTGCCGCAGGCCACGCACACACACACGCACACAGTCGCAAATGGCACACAGACATGGAGGAGTCTAGGAGGCAGCAACGGAAGCGCCAACTACAAAGTTTTTTCATATCCTGTGAAAATTATTATACGCTTTTCACAAAATAGTTGCAGCCAGCGGGCAAATGCTCACACACACACAAACACACATACACACAAAGAGACAAGCACACATAGACATTACTGCTGCTGCACTTTTGACCAGGACGAGTAAGGAACAAGGAGCATACATGTGCAACACCACAAAATGGCAGACTGGCGACAAGGACTCGAGTCCAGTCGAGTCTAGTCGAGTCTAGTCGAGGCGACTCCAACTGTTCGACAGTCGAGCGTATCCTGCGCTTCCTTTCGACTCGACACTGCTTTGCGTTGGAAAAACTTTTGTCAAATTGTTTTTACTGCAACAGCTTGTGGGCAGCATCAGCATCAGTTTTAATCATTTGCTCCAACTGGACCCCGACCAGGAGCTGGACTCCCTTCTCCAAGCTTGTGTCCACTCTTCGCATTGGACACAAGTGTTTGTCATATTTGCGTTAATAAAATAAATAACTCAAAATTGAAAGCAGCCCTAACCATGAACTTCCACTTCGTAGCTTGTAATGCTAGACTCGAAAACCACTTAAAGTTTCCAAGTGGTTGCACTAGATGAAAATCTTTGACTAACTTTTCGTCGGGCTTCAGACTTGCTCAATGATATTCTATTTTAATGAAGTTCAGTTCTCTTTAGAGTGTTCAACTTCGTGTTTATTTAAAACTTCTTATCATTAAGGCCAAAAAGTTACAGTATTAAAAATATAAAACAAATCGCGTGTATATTTCGTAATATATGAAAGAAAAACTACTATAGACATATTTTCTAGCATTACTTAAGAGCCTGTCACAATTATTTACATACTGTTACTTAACTTAACCTAATTGAAATCGAATTGCAGATCTTTCCAAGATAAATGAAATAAAATATATGTATATATATATATATATTTTTCGTATTAAGAACTCTAAAGCTTTAAAATTTGAATTGGGAATTATTATTTATATGATAAGAAGAGAATAAAATCAATTTATTTAAAATAGCACTGGAAAATGTGGTATTTCGCCACAGCCACATTTCTGCTCTAATCTTCTATTTGAGCCCGGATTTTTGTTATTCTTAGAGCCCACGTTTGGCATTCCTTAAGTTGTCTTATTGGATTTAAAAGAAGAAAACTAACCGATACGACAAACAAGTTCGAACTAAATAAACTGAAATTTAATAAAGTTTAAGCTAAAAGAGTTCCTTTTTTGGCTTACGCATAAGTCAAGGCTTTAGTTAGTTGTGGCTTTTATTTTCTATAATGTGATGGGAATGGCACATGGCGTATACTCAATATTTGTGAGCGCATTTGCAGCAGCTTTAACTCAGGGCTTTGTGTCGTAAAGCATCTGTTGCTAAAGCATAACTCGCGGCGACTCATGGCTCAAAGGCAACAACAGCAACAGCAACAACAACGGCAACAACAACAAATGCTCGCTGATACATTTTGCGCTTTGCAACACGGAAAAAGGCAGTCAAAGTGGGAAAAAAAAAGAAAAGGCAACACTTGCCCGACTCTGGGTCCTTGGCTGCATAGAATTTCGCCCAGACACGTAGTCGCCGCCTTACGCTGTAGTCTGCAGTTGAGCGCCTTTCGCCTTGGCGCGTCTCATCGCGGGGCACATAACTCACGCTTTTCAGCGCCAAAGTGCACTCGGCGCAGAGCACCTGCCACGCCCACAGAGCGTAACCAGCATTGAGTATGTGCCACGCTTAAGCCAATAATAAATTTCTGCAACAATTTTGTGCCAAAGCTGCAGTTTGTCAGCATTAGCCAAGGCAACGGCTGCTTCCCCTGTTGCCACAGTTGCCACAGTTGCCAGAGTTGCCACAGAGCCAATTTCTGACTCGATCGAAGTGCTTGCTGCAGTCCTTAAGTTCTGAGAGCTGCCAAATTATGCCACAAGGCATTTCAACGCACACGCTCAACCGTATTTATAATTAACTAAAATTAAATGTTAACTCAATTTCGACAACGCACCAAAGCAAATATCGAGATAAAAGACAACTCAGAGGATTTAAAGTCGGGCAGATGGGCGTTGACTTTCAACTTACATAGTTCTGGCTGAGGGTTGAAGCTCGAGGGGTTGGTTGCAGCCTGTCCGTCTAACAAAAGTTGCTGTAGTCAAAACGTGGCATGTTAAGTTTTACCAACTTTTGCAATCTTTAACAAAATGCGAAAATGTAACAAATCTTTGACATAGCTCTCAAGGAGAAGCTGTGCGAAAGGGAAAGAAAAAGAGAGAGAGAGAGATTGACAGAGAGCAAGGGAGAATGTAGATAAAACCCTTTCACATTCGCCATGGAGAACTTAATTAATGCAATCATAGTAAAATGCTTGACAAAATAAGTTTTGACAGCAACAAGAAGGAAAAGCAAAATAAGCTCAACCGGAAGAGCAAAGGGGGAGGGTAAAAGGCGGCATGTGAGATTGTCAGATATGCATTACAATTAATTTAAATATAATTCTTAGACTTAAACAAAGCAAAAAAATGCATATGGACAAAGAATTATTCTGAGATCCTCAACTTAACAAAACTTTATTCATAATTAGGTTTGAAAAAATTTTGTACTCAAATATGCGATTCCTAAGAGTTTTCTTTCATATAAAGGTAGAAAGTTATTAGCATCAGACTAAAATAATACAAAGCACAAAACTTAACCTATATGCAGCCTAACCTTCGATATAATATATGTTTGTTTATAAGACAATTAATTATCTTACATCCAACTGAAATATAGGGAAACGTATCTTTTTAATAAAATAAATTAAATAATGATTGAAAAAATATGTATAATGATAACAATAGAACTCTAATAAAAGCTTTCTAGCCTAAATAAAGTGAACAGTCAATTTATTAATTAAATAATTAATTATAAATTGTTAAAATGAATTTATGTTTATTTATAGCAATTTATTAAGGATTTCTTCAGAAGCCCGAATTTGTGAACCAATTTTCAGATACCTTTAATATACGCCTCTTCCTTTAGGCAGCTTTCACATAAATTTCGCTTTTATATCGTGATTAAAGTCTACCTGCGCTTACCTTGCCAGCGAGCCCACGCATGTTAATTAGCTAGGGAAAGGTAAAAACGAGTTGAAGGTTATGCAAGCAGCACCCATTGTCGAGTTCTAAAACTGATTTCATTAGCATGTATCCCCAACGACTGACAACGTGCCTCTCGGCAATTTCATTTGAACTTTCCGCAGCCAACACGTTTTCATCGCTTTTCCCGCCTTCCCATTTCCCATTTCCAAACACACCTGCTCACACAACGAAATGTGCGTTAAATTTACAAGGGCTGCTTTCGATATTATAGAATCGCGTCAGCTATGTATCTATACATACACATACATATGTAAACAAGTGTGTATGTGTGTGACACTGAAAATTGGGCCGTAGGTGAGCGTGTCAAAAGTTTTAAGGTCACACGTTGCTTAATTATCACCAGCGTCTAATTAGAGAATTTTTGTGGACTGTAGAGCATAGTGTCAAATCTAATCCTGACAACACGAATATCAGATATTAATTACTTGCACACACACACACACACACACACATAGAGAGTGATTGCTGTTTGTCTTGACACTGGTTAAATACAATTTTGACATTGCCTGCCAAAGACAAATTATCATAACGACTTCTGTTGCGGCCGTCGCAATGTCCTGCTGTCAGAGTCCTTGTCGCTCCTTGTACAACTGTTTGCCCTGACGAGTGTCAAATTAATTGACAGTTGCGTGGCTTTCCATTGTCCGCCCACGCGCCACTAAACGGGCAACCGCCGCTGCAAGGATCAACTTGCCATCGCTTTCGAGCTGATGTCCTGGCATTTAATGCTCCGGCTCTTCGGGTTGTTCGGGCTGTCCAGGCTGTCCAGGCTGTCCAGGCTGTTCGGGTGGGCGGGGTCGCGTTTATATTGCAGTCGAAGGATTTGCGCATAAACATAAACACAGCAATGGGCACGTTTCCATATTTGTGCAGGGTGTGAGTTGTGTGCCACGAGTATGTGAAAGGACATAACATTTGCTGCATTAATTAATGCACACACACACACACACACACACATAGTATGAAGTACAAATAGACATATAGATAGAGAGCGTGAGGGAGTGGGAGAATGGGGGTCAGAACCTTGTCGCTTGTAAATAAGCGATTTAATGAGCTCAACTGTGTTGAATGACTTGATTTTTGTGCTTCACGGCGTGTCTGCATGTCATTCGTGTCATAAGGAGCTCAAGAGCTCTATTAAGGGATAATTATGGAGGCGGCGCTTATGACGAAATCTATATTAATTAATGTTTTTGGTCAGCTCACAACCATTTCACGGCTTTGTGTTTTAGTGTATCAATTTATTCGACATTTCCGAGTACCCATTAAAATTAATAAAACGGGAGTATTAATATACTGAAGTAAATATTTTCTTTCAACATAAACCTTACTATTTTTGATATACAATACTATTCTTATATGATAATCGTAAAAGAGAAGCATATATGTACATATGTCACTTATTATAAAAATAAAATATTCAATATTATAAGAAAAAAATTCTAATCTATAAGAATATTAATCACCAAAAAAAAAAAAAGTTACATTATAACTAATTTTTATCAGCTGAATATTTGATAGTCGTAAATGACAAGCATAAATGTATGTTATTTATTATAAATATAAAATATTCGATATTATTTAGAAAAAAAATTCTAATCTATAAGAATAATAATCACCAAAAAAAAAGTTAGATTATAACTAATTTACATCAGCTGAACACATTGAAAATTATTTTTATTTGATAGTCGTAAACGAGTAGCATACATGTATGTTATTTATTACAAATATAATTTGTATATTATTTAAAAAAAAATTCTAGTCTATTAGAATATTAATGATCAAAAACAAGTTACATTGTAACTAAATTTTATCAGCTACACACATTTAAAATAATCGGAAAGGATATTTTCTGATTTATTCTGATTTTTCTGTTAAATAGAATATAAATGAGAATATTTTAACTGTTAGTCAGAGAGATAGTACAACTTTGATAAGTTTTTAACGAAATTTAATTTTCTTGCCTACTTTGACATTCGATTTGTAAGGATTTATATTGTAATCCAGTTAGAAAGGAAGTTGTATCTTTCGATTATTAAATAAATGTCATATTCTTATGTTGCGGCAAGCATCTCTCAATCAATATAAGCTGAAATATCTGTTGGAGCGTTGTTTTTCGCCTAGGTCAAGTGGTGAACGCAACTCGGGCTTTGCATTTGGCAATCAACAAAATTGATTAGAGCCGAAATGGCAAACGGTGGCCAGAGGCAGAGCACCACGGCAGGATTTTGTACACGGCCAAGTGGATACGAGTGCAGCCAATTGGCAAAATGGCCGCTCCCAATGGCCCCTCCCTCCCTGAGCCACATCGTCTTCTGTTTCCTAGAACATCCAGAACATCAAAAAAAAAAAAAAAAAGGAAAAAAAAACAAAAAAGAAAAGGGGGAAATAAAAGCAAATGCAGCAGGCAAAATAGACTCAGCCAAACCGAAACCAAAGCCAAAGCCAAAACCAAAACTATGCAACTCAATTGCATGTTGGGGGCGAAAGCCCTTGCTTAGTCCTCGGACGAGGACCAAAACTATTTTTTGGTTTATTTTGTAGACAACGGCCGATGGGGGCCCCCAGCACATCATCAATATGAAACAGGGGACATGCATAATCGGGCGGATGGCTCCCAGTGCGATGCATTTATGCGTTCGCTCGCTCCTCTTTGTAGGAAATCCCGTCCAGACAGGAATTTCAAAATTCTGGCATGCGAATGCATCGGCTGCTGATCTAACGAGTGGGTATGATGTTTGCCAAGTGGGTTTTAGAGCTGGTTTTTGGTGGAACTGGAGCTGGTTCAGTTGCCGAGTCTATTGCCAGTTGCTGGCAATTTTTGTTGTTTCGGTTAGTTATCGGCGGCTGGCAAAATACAAAATAATAAAATGCGACGGGCTGGCAACGCTTTGCACTCAGATAATAAAAAACAGATTAGAGTTTGTGGCAAATCGAACTTCGCCAGCTCAGAAATGGGATACAATCCAGCAGCTCCACTCACGTATTCCCAATGGAATAAATTGGGAGTATGCAAATGTCAGATTTGAGCGCAAAAAAAACCCATTGGTACAATTCAATAAAAAATTGAAGATATTATTTAGCAAAAATTTAAGAAATACTTTATTTAATTCTATTTATGCAATGATTATTTTTGCTTATATTTTTCTGTTGCAAATTTGTATTTTTAATTTTTTTTTCTATGATTATTATTGTTTTATTTGATTTAATTACATGCCTCAATGCTTTGGACTCTTTTATTATTTATAGTCTTAATTTGCAACAAATTTTCACTAATTTCCATTGTTTGTATTTGTCAGCGTTTTCTATTATTTATTTATTTCTTTTTTTTGTTTTTTTTTTTGTTTTGTATATTTTTTGCTGCCGTTGTTTTTGCTGTTCACTATTTATGCGTGTTTAATTGCAACTCATTAAGCATATTAATTAAATCACCACATTTATGCAATAAAGTTGCTGTGGCAGGGGCAAGGGTCAGGGTTGCGCTGCCTGCCAGGGTTGTCATGTATTTCAATTCAGGCAATGAGAAAATATTCACGCAAATAGGGCAGCAAATTAACATGAAAAACTGAAATTATTTTTTCGCAGAGCAACAAAAAAAAAAAAGAGTATGTATATGTATTTATAAATTACATTTTTTTACGTTCAAATTTGCATAGAGAAGGGAAAATGTGAAAATAAAAGAAGTCAAAATTTAAATAGCTGCGAAAAATATCATTTATGCTGGCAAAAGTTTTACGTAATGGGATTTACTTTTGATCCCCGTCACTGGCAGGTCGGAATGTGGAGGATTATGTGACATTTGGTCAGTTGGCATAATTTACTTAAAATATTACACCAAAAATTACAAGCTGATTAAAAAATGCATAAATATGATTAACACAAAAACTGCCAGCCTGAATAAAATGATATACGTGCAAATTAATAAGCTGAAATAAATACAAAAATAAAAAGCATTTAAGTGAAACAACAGAAATTAAATAATATAAGCGGAAAGCCAACGGTCTGCAATGAAAATTAATTTGCATATCGCTGAAAAATATTTACCAAGCAAATAATAATTTATAAATTCCGCAATGCTAATTGATTTAAAAATTGCGATAGTAAAAAACTGTTGCATAGTTGTGGAAGCGCTTTGTTTGCATTTGCCAATTGCGCAACACAACATTGACATAGATTTGCTGATGAACTATCCTACACTGAGAGAAAATGTACATATGATTGCTGATACACATAACAGATATTATCTTGTGTATGAATTGAATAAATGTGTTTAATACTTATATATCTTATTTTAATAATTATAGCAATGCAAGCAATATTGATTATACTAATATTTAGTCTATTAAAATAATCAAATAAATATAATCGTTTAAAATAAATGATATTTGAAATGCAATTTACATAAATACATTATTTTTAAAATTGTTAAATAGTTGAACAAGAAATATTGTAGCTTTTAATATGGAGAATGATGTTAAAATGAAATTAAACTTGAAATAATTTATATTAAATATTTATAAAATTTTAAAAACATTCATCAGATGTGTGAACATAATGCAAATATTTTCTGATTCATACTCTTTTATCTTTTATCAGGTTTCTTATCATAATTCCTTACATAATTAATGTATCTATCTATCAAAATCAAAACTTTCATTCACTCTCTGTATAGGGGATAAGCTTTTTAATAACATTATAGAAACTATGGAAATTTGTACCCTGTTATAAAAGGATAAAGACGTATTATATATACTCATAAAAAATCCCCTTTTTTGAGTGCATGAATGGAAGAGGAAGGAGTGCAAGTTGTTGGTTTGATAGACAACTCGTTTTTAATGAAGCGACACGTGTCCTCAACTTCACGTGTGTGTTTGTGTGGGTGTGAGTTTGTGTGTGTGTGTGCATGCAATTAGAAAAAATGTCAAAGCCAAACAAAAGGCGACTTCATGCCACGCCTAATTTGCTATGCAAAAATCACGCCCACCAACTTGTCAGCCAAGTGACATTGAAATGTTGCTGCCAGTCGAGCGAAAGGGAGAAAAAAGGGAGAATGGAAGAAAGAGAGCGAGAAAGAGAGAGAATGAGCGGGGGCGAATTGTGTAAAATTACCTTTATTAGCGGGTTTTGCCACGGTGTCACCAAAGCAGCGCGACAGGGGCAGAGCCGACGTGCCACGTGTTGCACGTGTCTGGTCTGGTCTGGTCTGGTCTGGTGTGCTGCGATGCAGGAGAGCGGGGCAAGGACATTGGCTTACACAACATGAGGTATGTATAGCGTATACAAAAGCCAGCTTTATGCATCGTTTGCATATTTCTGCTCCAACTCCTGCTGCTGCTGCTGCTGCTGTTGTTGTTGTTGTTGTTGTAGTTGTTGGTGTATAAATTTGGGATTAGTCTGCACTAGGGGACTGGGCTTTGCATTAAGCATAAAATTGAGTTGCGTCTCGCGGGCCTGGGGATGCGGCACCAAGCATTTAATATGTGGGATTTGCCAGCTTATGCCAGAGCTCTAACGGTTCTTGTTGTTAGCCCCGTTCGCAGATCAGAGAGCGGTCAGCGGCTTTAAAAGCTGCGAAGCGTTACGGACACGCGTCTAATGCCATTCACTGGCTTACTTGATTTATGCATGAGTGTGTGGTGTGTGTGTATGTGTGTGGGTAATATTACTAAGAGTGAAGTCTAAAGTTGATTAAAATCAGATGTTATATACAGCTAGATTGAAACATAGACGGCCTGAATCTATGTAGACAGATATGCACTAGACCTAAGATCTAGGAAATATATTATTAATAATTTAAATGATTTTTGCCGATGAATGAAATTCGAAAAAATGGTTACAGCTAAAAAAAAATTTGTTTTTAGTTGAAAAATTAATATAATTTTTGATAACATTTTAAATTTCTTAAAAGAGAATTATAATATAGTTGTATTTATATCAAATATTTTAGTACTTCAAGCTTTAAAGGAATTTTGCAACGAAGCTTACACAAATGTTTTCTTGATAGAGTACTGATCTAATACCGTTCGTTTATTATAATAAAATATTTGTTTTTTCTCAGACGGGTAAATTGGTCATTTTCTAGACAAGCCTCTCAATGCTTATTAATATACATCGAATCATCGAAGTCTAGTATCGAAAACTACGTCAACTTTTTGGCACAAGGTCAGGAGTGTGGCTCGTGCACACTCATGCTGACAAAACTCCTTTGACGGGGCATTCAAATACGACATAAAAATGTCTGACAATTTCATTCAATTTGCCTACAGGACAGTCAAACAGACAGAGAGAGAGAGATAGACAGAGAGAGAGACAGAGAAGAGAAACAAACATGCTGGCAACGAGCGTCTGCAGTTGTCACTGCGCCCACGAGCCATAAAAATATTTAAATTTTCTACAAAAATACACAGTGAGAATGTCTCTTTGTAAATTGTATATGTATATACAAATATGTAGATGTATGTGTGTGTGTGTGTGAATGTATTTTATGCATTCGCTGTTGCTTTCACAGCGAAATTTATAGCTTATTTATATAACAATAAAAACTACAAAAGCAACAACAACAATCACTGCAATAACAACACGCAGACACAACACGAATGTGTCGCCTCTGCTTCTTTCTCTTTTGGTTTTTTTTTTGTTTTTGGTTGTTGAATGAAACGAAATTCGACAACTGTCACAAAAAAATGAATACATGGAAATGTTCTACCAGGAGATGCTCTGTAAGTACAAAGTGTGTGAATAATGCCAAAACCCAACCCAGTTTGAAGACCGATCGGGTTCGATGAGGTTTTATAGGTGGATCGACTGGCCTCTGCACACACATATGTATTTTTTTTTTTTTCTTGATATACTCGGAAGTGGCTGCGGCTGCTTGTTAAACACATTTGCAACACTTTTTGGAATGCCACTTTGTTAGCTGTTTTATGGCTACAGGGTATAAAAAACACACGCGTATGAAATATTATGCAAGTCCGTCTGGCTGCCAGATTGTGTGTGTATAAGTGTGTGTGTGTGTATGTGTGTGTGTGTGTGTGTGTGTGTGTGTGTGTGAGCATACAAATTAAACAAGATGCAACACTCAGCCGACTAACTGCCCGCTTCCCTGGCTGCGCTCTCAGCCCTTCCCCCTCCGTCCCCTCTGACTGGCTGCCATTCTGCTCTGTTGCCATCCTTGCGGCCATTTTGTCTGCCCTTTTGCACCCACATCCGCCCAGCGGCCAGCGTCCAGCTCTGCCAGGGACCACGGCCTGACCGGCACGGCGAGCCGTTGTTGCGGTCGACGCGGCCTCTCTGCCGGCCCCATTTTTGTGGGCGTAACTGCGTTGGCTGGCGCCAGTTGCAGTCGCCATTAAAAATTGCCAACAGCTTGCAAAAATAAACAAAAAAAAAAAAAAAAAAAAAAACAATACAAACAGAAACACGCAACAACAACACACAGCGAAATCAACATGAGAAAAAAGTATACAAAAAAAAATAAACAAAAACAACGTTGATTTTTATAGATGCAAAATATATCGCTACGCGTTCAATGACATTAAAGGACATTCACCATCGCAGTTCTATTTTGAGGAATACATTATTTAAATTGAGATTTGCAAAATATATAAAATTAAGGACTTTTATTTAACTTGTACTTTGAGTAGACTAACGCTTTCTATCAATTGAAACTATATTTTCAGTTAAAAAAAACTTTCACTTTGTATTTTGCACACATATGCATACATTTTCTAATTTAAATAAAGAATAGTCAAAATATATTTCTATTTTTTGTGTGTTTAATATTTTCCATATGTAATATACTTCAATTGATTTTCCAGTAACAAGAGTAAACAACGATTACAACGATTAGGTATATAATTTTTCTAACATAAGTGGAAATTCTCTTTACAAATAATCATATTATACACAACAATGCAATATATGTAAATCACACTCCTAGTTAATTAACCTCAAATACATACAAGCGAATCTGTATGTCAAATTATTGAAATAATGTGTCAGCAACTATCCCAATGGAGTGTCAAATTTTTGAAAGCTTGTTGACTATCCAAATCTCAATCATGATTGTCATTGTCATTGTCATTGTCAGTTTTTTGGCAGGCAACTCATTTGTCTGATTTTTATAAATTGCAGTGAGGCAAACAAAAAATTGTCTCGTTTCCTCGTTTTATTGTGAACTAAAAATGTATTTTTTCTCCCCTTTTTTTACAGGTGCAACAGCAATTTGTACTGATATTAATTTATGTGATTTTGCAATCATTGATTTATGAGAGCTTAATTTTATATGAATTTCGTATGTAATATATAACTTTAAGATTTATATTGGAAAATACAGTATTTAATTTGTAATAAGGAATCGACAACCAACCAACCAATTTTCTTCAATAAATATCAGAAGAAGAAGAAAACAAAATCTGTAAAAATAGTTTTTAGAAACTTCGTTACTTTAAGGGTTAGCTTACAACTGTTTACAGGGTATCTTCTAATTGAATACCTTCAAATATGTCTCTAAAGGTTTTTATTTTTATAGATTTTTGTGCTCTGTCCTTGTCACATTTATTGCTATTGCATTGTTGGCATTTTGCAAATTAAACGGATTTCCGCCAAAGGCCATTTCCGTTGCCCACTTACCGCCCCCGACCACGCCCACTGCCTGCAAAGCTATTGAAAGCGGCTGCGCTTTTTTGCCAATGGCCCCAAACACGAATTTATTTTTTATGCCATTCTTTTTTTTATTATCTTTTTTCTATATACGTATTATGCTGTAGTATTGACAAATGTTTTCTATTGTTTTTTACTCTCAGCTCTATGCACTATTTTGATTTCAGCACTAGTCTAACAGAAAGAGACAGATAGGGATATAGAGTAAGGGGGCTGGGGAAAGTGAAAGAGGGGTCCGGTTTTTCGCAGTGCAGTTTATGACAGTTGGCTGCCTGTGGCGCTGCTTTTGAATGTTGTTGTCACAAAAGAAACTTTAATAGAATTTTGTTGGCTATTTGCATTGGTAGCAGCCATTGTCAATTGCTTTCGTTATTTGTTTATGTTCCTTTTTTATTTCGACTTGGTTTAAAACAAAATATTGATTACTTTATTATGTGCCGCTAAACCAAATGTTAGTTTTTTTTTTATAACTTATTTTTTTGTGCGAGTCAAATTATTACAGGCTGTCAATTAAACGCATTAGACTTCAATGAACTGGAAGTGCTTGCCAATTATCCAATAAACAATTGTGCAAATCGAAAAAAAAAATACCGTTCAACAACTAATAGTAATGTCTAATATGGCAACACAAATCTTTTGAAATGAGAATAATTAACATTAATTAAAACAAAAAAAATCTTTTAATTTAAATTCCAGCTTTAATTAAATTGATCAAACTTTACAGTTTACGAATATATTAAAGTTTATTATAATATATAAATATATATTATATATTTTACAACAATACACATTTTTGCATATATTTAGAAAGCCTTGAGAGTTTTAATCTATTTAAGGAAATAAAAAAGCCTCTCAGTCGAATTGGGAGAAGACTTTCTGGCTGACCTTGTGGCTGTCCTTCAGTTTTGGGGCCATGAAGTTTTACAACACCTGCGTATGATGCGGCATCAGACCGTGGTCCTCATTAACATATTGAATTTAAATGTCATGTCGACAGACGGAGTTCGACTTAAGCCCCCGGGAGCAGGGAAACAGGAAACCTCAAGGCGTACATCGGAATATCCCTCAAACGAGCCGCAAAGAATGCTAAACTACTTTTGTTTGCCATTTGCATTCACATTCCCGGGCCCAAAGCCCAAAAGAAATTTCTGCGTAAGAAATGTTGATAAAGCGACTCATCTACATATTTTTGGTTGTGGAATTGAAGGACTCCTTCGTAGAAAATGACGTCAAAAGTATTTTTGATATTCTTTTCGTATTTGCATTAAAAATTACAATAGGGGAAAGAAATTAAAAAATATATAAATCATAAAAGATGAGAATGGTTAAATTTTGGATTTGTAAATTGATTTTTAACGAGGCGCAGAGCAATAACAAATTTAAAATATATATTTTTGAACTTTAAAAAGCCACAAGCTTTGACTTAGCTGCAGTTAGTTAGACGCGCTGCTTGAGGCAAGTCCCAGAACAGAACACTCACACACGGATGCAACCCCCCTTCCCCCTCCCCTTTTTTTATCCACACTGCGGCCAGCTGCTGGCTGGGAAGAAACATTTCTGATATTAAGCAAAAAAGGCTGCAGGCCACGAGCGCCAAAATGTGGGCAAGAGTCCCGCAGGATATGCCCACATATAGCAGCAGTTCACTCACACAGACAGACAGCGAACAAGCGCAAAATGGCGGCGCAAGCAGCGTTGCCAGACCCTATCAAATTGCATAAGCAGCCAAGCAGCGCGAGACGCGCAATTGTTTTAAATTTGCCCTGGCGACAAGGGAGGCTCCCCCACTTCCAACCCTTCTGCTGAGCACGCCTGCAGCCAAATTAGCCAACAAGGACAAGGACAACCCATCGAGCCCTTTAAGACGCTTTAATAAAGTTCATTAGCGGCAGCCACAAAGCATTATTGTCAATTTGCAGCTATTTAATTTATGAGTCCAAAAAGACAACGGCAAATACTGTTTCAATAATTTATCGATGCTTTAGCTTGGCACAGTGTTCCTCTACTTAATGCCACGCCCACACGCCCATGGGCCGTGGCATAAATCAGGAACAGTTCACACATAAATTCCAAGCGACAAGTGTCCGGTTAAATAGCGTGCGAAATTCAAGTATATATCAAGTATTATAAATATATTTTTCTTCGTATTTTTTTACTTACATTTTCCGGCACACACTCACAAATGTGACACACATTCGGCCAGAAGCAAGCAAACAAAGAAAGCGCCCAAAAGTTGGCTACACAATTTGTCACTGGGTCATTTCGCACATTAGACAGGAGTGGGAAAGAGATAGTGAAAGAGACAGAGCGAACGAAGGATAGAGCAAACAGCTAACGTTCAGGGGCAGCACTTACAAGCAGCTGGCTGAAACATAAATTTAAAAAAAACAAGGTGAAGAGTGCTCGACTAGAAGATACCATTGGTAAGCGCAATGTGGTTAAGACTAGAAATTTATATATTCAATAAAGAAAAAACTATACGATTTCAACAAATAAAACATGGTTCACTAATAAAAAGCTGATTGGAAAATGGAAGAAAAATATTGCTTTAATTTTGACGGCTTTCAGACAACTCTAACCTCCCTAACTAATCATATTTGGATATTAACATTAGAAACTATCAAATTTCTTTTCAGCTAAAACTAAATTAAGAAATAATTGTAATCTGCTACAAGTACGTAATCTTATACACCCCTTGTAACATAACATACAGGATATTTGTGGACACTCAAAAAAAAGGACTAATAAATCATGTGCACAGTGACCAGAAGAACATAGCTAGCAACCACTCGACCACTTCGCATCAGCTGAACCACCCAGCGGGTCAGTGGCTGCTCATTTGGCTGACTGCCTGTCGACGCGACGGCGGCGGCGGCGCCAGCGAACTTCGTCCTGTTTTTGGCGGCCATCTTTGACACAGTTTCAATTCGCAGTTGTCTTAGCTTACTTTTTGGTTGCATACTTATAGCTGGCACTGTTTGAATAATTGCCCGAAAATACAATTATTCATATGCCGTTAAAGGTACGCAGCATCGCTGCGCTATCTAATTAGTTTTAGTAGCTTATGTAACTGCGAACGTAAGTGATTAATGAACGGATGCTCCACTATCAAAGGCAGCCAAAAGCAAACGCAATAGCAAAAGCAACAGCAACAGCAACAACTCAAAGGCCAGTGTTAATGATTTAATATTAATTTCGAATTTGTGCCGATACCTGTAGCAGGAAGTCAGTTGGATCCAAGTGCCGAAAGCACCTGGCACAATTGACCGCAAACACACAGACACACACACAGACACACACAGACACACACACACAGACCCACACACAAACGAACTTAATTATGAGCACAATTAAATTGCTATTAAGTGAGCAGCTAGCAGGTAACAACGCCCCCAACCTAAAGTCCTTCTGCTCCGCTCGTCGGCATAATTATGTTATGTTTGGCTTTTGTATGCAGCCAAGGACTTGCATATCTACAGGACTTGTCCGAGTTGTTGTCCTGCAATGTGTTTTGCAGTTTGTGTGGGCGGAAATTGAATTTTAGGTAATTTCGTTGCATGTCATTAGACGCAATTATGTAATAGAAGTAGTCAAGGCATAAAGTGCTAAACAGATAGTTGCAGATACTCCCCCTCTCTTTCTCTTCCCCTCCTTTTCTCTCTTGTTCGCTTTTTGTTGCCAAGCTTATAATTTTTGGTGTTAAATGATAATTTAACTATTTGCATTTAAGTGTGTGTGTGTGTGTAAGTAATAATAATACACTTTTTGCCGCCTGTTCTTCTTAGTTAGTGATTTGAATTATTTGCTTGATTTGCTTTCTGTGTCAATTTGCCGTAAAGTTTATTTTTGTGCTTAGTGTTTGTCCAGCGTTGCAAAATAATTTGAATTTAATTAAATTTAAATTTGATCTTAACTTGTGTATTTTCGTGGCTATTCAACTATCGTGTTTATATTTACATATATTTAAGAAACATTCAAGTGTTGTAACTTAATTTAAAGTATATTTTTAAAGCTATTTTATGAACCTTTCTTTATATTCAAAAAGTTTTAATCAAGTAAAGATCTCCAGAAAAAAAAATCTCATTTATTTATATTTGAAAATGTAATTAATTTTGAATGAAGTTGTGAAGAGTAAACGTTGCAGTTTAATATTTTCATACTTATTAATTATTTCCAACTCGACACACAACGTCTTTCGCTTATCGCAATTTTATCGCCGGAGCATGGCAAATAAATTTCACATTTCCTGAGACATTTGTCACATTGAAAGGACTCCGCAGCTCCTCAATGAACCCTTTTCACACAGTTCCTGGAACTTATAGAAAATTGCTACGTAAATTGCTGGAACTTCCGTCGCTCATTTTTCAACTTATTAATTTTCCATTAAATCTTACAAGCAATTAAGCTCGAAGACCCACAAAATTGGACACGGAAAACCAAAACCAAAAGCCGAAGCCCAAAAACAATGACAACAACAACAATAACCATTGGGACAATTCTAATACAAAATTATCAACACGTTCCGCTTATTAACTGGACAGTTTGAACAATTCCATAAATAAATAAAATGCCAGAGACTCAAATCCTTTCGCCTGCCCACTAAGAAAATCTGTCACAATTGTTTGAATTATGTGCGAAAGAGAAGAAGGACCTAGAAAGAGAAAGAGAAAGAGAGGGAGCGTGACAAAGGAGAATTCGCTGCATGAAATAAGCAAAATATTGTTGAAAATTTCCGGAGCTTCTGAAGCATTTTCAGTGTGCAAATATTTTCGGGGTATTGTGCGATGCGTAAATTTTACGCTTCCCTGAATTTTGCCAGCAGCCTACTAAAGTCAAAAGTAAAGAAAATACGCACAATAATCATTATTGTATTATTATCTTGATGATGAACATCGTCATCATTGCCATCATCATGATGAAAGTGACTTTGATTTTCGTTAGAATTTCTTCATTTGATGGCTTTGATTTAGATTTATGCATGCTGATATGCTTTAAAACGGATGCCCCAACACACAGACACAGACACACGCACACACATACACACTCGCACAGAGGAGCAGAGCACAAACAAGGCTTGCCATATCTTGGCTGTCTTTGGGATCCTGGGCCAACATTTGCTAGCGCATAATGCTTTCAAAGCTGCTGTCAGCCAGCTGCGCCACTTGAAGCAATTTATGAAGCATTTTACTTACTTAGCTGCTGATTTACTCCACCCAATGCCAAACGAGTTGTGTGTGCGAATATATACACATATATATGTGTGTAGGTGTGTGGGTGTGTGTAGGGTGTGTGGGTGTCTGTGTGCGTTACAGCTAGCGTGGACCTTCACTTGGCACATGTGTCTGCGATTTTTCTATGAATATGAAATAAGTTTTTCCCTCGCATGTGCGTAAATAAACAAACAGCAGAAAGCAGCGCACGGCCGGCAGCGAATTGTGGGCGTGGCACATGGATATTCACTTCTCTTCGAGTCGTGTCCTGACTAGCGATCGAGTGCGTTTGTGCAAACAATGTATAGCATACTCTCAGCCAGCTGCCGCCTTTCAATATTTACCCAAGGCGTTGGCGAACTCTAAGAAACCAGCGAAAGCATATGAATTAGTGGCCAGACCTTTTTAATACCCTGTAAACGCTGTTCAATTTAAAAATACGTACTAAAAAACAAACTGTTTTCAATATGATCGATCGACCCTTGCTTGATAGAACACAAATGAAATCTATTTTATAAATTTAAAATAAATGAATTGTGATATTGGAAATCCAACAATAAGTTTTAAACTTAATATAAGTTTCAGTTTACTTAAAAAGTAACTATAAACAATCAGAACTTTAATTCATTTCATTTGAAGTAAACAATTGGCATTTATTTTGTGCAGGGTATACAAAATTCTCAAGTAGCTACAAATTAAATACACGTAGCCTACTTTACGGCTGGCAGTAAAGAAATTTAACGCAGATTTTATGCAGGTCACAAATAAAAAGAAACGAAGGGAAAGGAATGGAAAAGAAAAGAAAAGAAATATAAAATCCCCCACAAGAGAAACCCTTTCAGCTTGAACATTACTTAAACTATGGCATAATATATGTGAGCGGAGCCCAGGCAAAGGTGAAATTGGCGTTTTTCGCGCATAAACTTAAACGGAATAAGCCATAAGCCGGATCCGGACAGCCGCCGGTGACCCAAGGTCAGTTCCCCAGAGGCTTTCAGTAAGCTGCAATTAAATTTTTATCACTCAAACCAATCGATGGAGCAGACAACAATGACGCGACATTTTGCTGAAGGTATTCTCTAATTTCAAGAAACAGACAAAGTAATAGAGAGTGAGGAAGAGATCAGCTTTTGTCAGATAGAGAGGGACATATATATATATGCCCATAATTGCACAAAGCAAATGAAAGTAGCGAAGACTTCGGTTCGTTAGGGCGCCGTCTGCTAAGTTATATTTTTTTTCTCTCGATGATTTTTCCATTTTGTGTGGCATTTGGGAGTTTGTCGGTTTGCCATTTTGTCTGTTTGCTGGTTGTTTACATAAAAATATGGCCAGAATGACAGCGAACGAGCCAAAAGCAAAACATAATGAGGCAGACAACAGCCCACATCCAACGAGCTGGCAGCCAGACGCGAATGACGGCGCAGACTAAGCGGAGACAGAACAACCCACTGGTCTCTGCTTCTCCAAATGCAAGTGGAAATCCAAAAAAAAAAAGAAAAAAAAAAACAAAAAAAGATAGGAAAAATATAAAATAGAGAAAAAAGGGAAGAAAATGGGGGAAAAAAAAACTACCAGACAAAGTGGTAAATAGACGTAAAACGCGTGACTTTCACTTTGATGTCGCGGCTGCCGACGTTGACGTCGATTTGACCGTGGCGCAAAAGCCAGGCTAAGAGGTAGTTTACACTGAAATGAAATACGGGCAACTCTGGGTGACTGACTCCTTCCGCCTTGTTCCCAGCCGATGTTTGCATAGACGGCACGTGCAGCCGGCTGCAAAGTTGTTCTTATTTTTTTTTTCATTCTGTTTTTCTATTGCCAACTGTGGTATAAAACTTAAGCCGGGTCTTGACAACATCTGCGCTGCATTCAAACGACGTTGTTTTCAGCCAGACCTAAGGCTTAAGGTGGACATTGAAAACCCAAGAAAGTGCAATATTAAAAACATTTTATATATATATCCACAGCAGAACAATAAATTTAAGGACTCTATTGTACGACAAACTAATAATAACAATAATAATAGAGCTATTGTGTGAAAGCCAATTAGCTTTACAAATTCAACTTCAATTGAGAAGAAATTCAAATAATCGCATTCCAATAAATAACACAGAACCGATCACTTATATGTAGATATCGTACTTTCCATTTATGATATTGATCTTAATTCCACATTTTCTTTCCATTAAATGAGCCTTTTGTTTAATCCAAATATTTCATGACAATTTGTATGAATAGAAAGTCAACAAGACAAATATTATAAATTGGCATATAAATTAATTAAATAAAAGAATTCATTGCAAATGATAAACAATTTTTGAAGATAAACCAACTAACTAAAACTTATGTTGGAACGTTTAAACTCTAAGTTATTGCACAAGTCATGTAAATTTACTTTTAATTAGCAGCTTACGAAAGAGAAGGCGAAATCACTTGCAAGTCCCATTAAGGAATTTTACTGATTGAGGTAAGATTGGCAAAGCTTGAAGTAAAAGTTTTGTGTAGCACAGTTTTTTGGATTTCATCACAAACTCTGTCGTAGATATTGACTTCATTCTTGGCAACAACTATTATTGCTGTGTTTTTCGTAACCACAAACACGCAGTTGAGCTCCTTACGAAAGTCCTTTGCAACTGACCGAAGTAAACACAAATTTCACAGCTGCCTGCAGCTAGATTGTCACAAAAGCCAACACATAGCCACTGGGAGAGGCCAAGAAAGTTACACCTGAAAAAAATGTTGCATGAATGCAGAAAATTAGAAAAACATGAAAGTCTAGGAGGGGAGTTGCATGTGACACAGCTTTAGGCACCTGGCAAATGTTTGCTTGAGCGGCAACGTATAAAAGCGGCAGCTTATCAGCAGGTGCCACAATGCCACACACACACTTATACACATATATACATAAAGGTGTTCCAAAACTGAATCGGACTGTCAGATTGAGTGCCTGGAGTTAGTTGAATGCAAAACTGCTGCTGTTTTTTAGTTATCAAAACTGTAAGCTGCAAATGACAAGTCAAAATGAAAGAGCGAGAAAGCTTGAAGGAGCTGGGAAAACTGTTAGATAATGAACCGTAAACTTTTACCACAAATAAAAAACAAAAAAAAAAACAGGCCAAGAAAAATTAGCCGAGCGCTTTTTTGCAGCTGCCTTTGAGCAATTGTGTCAGTGGAGACGCCACAACTTGAGCTAAATGGAAAAATGCCGTTGCATACTTTGCGGCTGTCTGCGATAAAAGTTACCCCAGCGCGAATGCCAAATTGTGTGTAAATACTTAAAAAGTCGTTAGAGCTGGCAAGCAATGGACGCCTATGAGCAGAAGAAGGACAAGGTCCAAGAAAATGAAAACCATAAAAGAGGTGTTGCATGGTCTGCTGGTAAAAGTTGTTGTGCGTTGAAGGTGAGATCGTGTCTGCCCATTGCAACTGGAGATCTTTGCAAGCCCATTCAAATTAATTACAACACAATACAATAGTTTCTCAAATTATGTTCTTTAGCTGATTAAGAATTTAATGAAATTCCAAGTAAAAAAAGGCAAAATAATCTCTATTAAAATTCTATCCTCAAACACAAACTCAAACTCTTGAGTCGTGATCGTTCGTGTCACGCGAATTAGATACGTTACCATCTCCATTAAAAGCAATCGCTTTGCAAGTTGCAAACGCAGCAAATATTTTTTAATGAGCGGCGTCTACTAAAGACGTCGCCTTCATCATTAAAAATATGCAGGCATCGACTTTGATGATTGATTGAGCTCCGTTACGGCTGGCTGCAAGCTGTATGCAGCTGGAGAGGGATTGCGGCCATTAATTGCGGCTGAGAGCGTGCTGCAATAAATTTGCTTAATCAAACTATTTAGGCGCAGTGTCTGTCACGCTGCGGAAGTCAAGCTGGCGCCGAGCCCATTAGAGGCGAAGGCGCACGCATGTGTTGCACGCTTTTAGGCGCTGCCCAGACGACACACATAATCCTAATTAATTGCCAGCATGAGGCTGAACGGCAGCACAAAGCTTCGCTCACTTGTGGCGTAATTCGAATGCATCCACAGCATTCACATTGCCAGCATCCATCCTCGAGCTGCTCATATCCCATTTGGCTCGCTTGACAGGTGCACGTGAGTACTTCGTGTGCACCATTTAGTCGTCGAGTGGCACGAGAGCTGGCGAGGCAGAAGGCCGATACTGGCTCGGGTGGCAGACACCGTTCATTGCGTTTCATGCCACTACGCCATTATTTCCTTTTAATTTGCTTTAGCTGCAAAAGTCGTGGCGTGTTCAATGCTGCCCCAGCGGCAACCTCCTCGTCTATCAGCGGCGCGAATCGAGCGGCAAGCAGCGAGCAGCGAGCAGCGACTGCGACGCATTTCATGCACTTGGCTGAGCTTTGAAGTTGCTTAACACGTTTGATGTTTGCTGCAGCAGCAGCAGTAGCAGCAGCCGTTGGGCCACTGCTCATTTGTAATGCCTTTGTACACGTACTTGTGTGTGTTTATATTTGTGTTTGGTGTCCGTGTGTGTGTGTGTGTGTGGAGCCATAAAGTTTAATGCATACAGCGAATGTGACAGCTGGCAAAGGTTCTTTTGGCTACATCATATCGTTTCAAAAGGGTGTTGCAAGCGCCATGTCGCAAGTAATGCAGCGACGATATCTTTTGCAGGCACTGTAAAAGCCTAAGAGCTGACATCGCAAATCGCTGTTGCTGCATACTGCATGGATACCGAGGTGTGAGGCATATCTTAAGCAGAGAATCGGCTTTTATAAAAAAAAAACCGTTTACAGAAAATGCAAGCTTAAATGAAAAGAGATAATAATGAAAACAGAAGATATTTTCAGTTAAATATATTGTTGCACACTACTAATTTAGTACATTGTAAGCGTTTCATTAAATTCAAATGTTATCTTATTTACATTTGTTTACTGAAATATTAATATTGCTCAATAAATGGCAATTTAGTATAAATATTAAACGTGTATTATGAAAAGAATATTTTTGTATTCTAATTTTCCTCAATGTTGCAATTTAATCGAAATTTAAGTTTAAGTATTACAACTCTTAAGCAAGAGTCAAAGAGATGGTAAACCCTAAAGACCAAAGCAAAACACAAGAGAAAAATTGCTAAAGTTTGGCCACTCACAAGGCGGCATAGGCGAGAGCATAGAGAGGGAGAGAGAGAGAGAGGGAGAATGAGTGGAAAGCAGAAAGAGTGAGATGGAGAAAGAGTTCGTTTTAAATATACCGCAATAATCGAAGTTGAAGTCGAACATCAATGGCCAACCAAAGGCTGCCAAAGCAGTTGGCAAAGCTTAAAGGCTGAAAGCAGACAGAGCAGACTTTGCCGAGGGCCAGTCGAAGCGGTTCCCAAAAAGTATTCAACACAATTTTAATTAGTTTTGAAAAGTATTTTAATTTTTGCAATTTGTGTGTGCCACACGGCGGCAGCCGGAGCTGAAGCTGGAGCCGGAGCCAGAGCCGCAGAAATCTCTTGCCTATTGCAAAAGCAATTGTTGCAGGCCCCTTAAGACTTCGTCCTCTCGTCACTTTGGACCATAGGAACAAGCCGAAATCACGTTTAATGCGGCACTTTAATGATTATTAACATTATTAGTTGTAATGAGCGTCGTCAGCGTGTTTTAAAGTTTGCCAGCGAAATTTGCCAGCTATTCAAAGAATGGATGCGTACAACAAAAGCAAGCAAAACGCAAAACCCCACAAAATGGGAGCATAAAAAAAAAAACAACACAAACACAAAAAACACAGAAAAAAAACCAAGCGAAAGTTGAAAAAGTTGGTAGAAATTTTTGCAATTTTTTTTCTGTTTTAATGTAATAGTGGCGTTTCCAGTTTTCCCCCTTTTCCGGCTCTATTTTACGTTTTTTGTTTGTTTTGGTTTTTTTTTTTTTTTTGTTTCTAGCTTTGAAGCAAAAAGTTTGTTTAAACTATGCGGCCGGGGCCGGTTTGAACGGCTGGCAATACGTCCGTCGATCTGTCCAATTGTCCTCTTGTTGTCTGTCTTTCGGTCCTGGCCAGTTTAGCGGTTGCGTTAAGCATTCTCAAAAGTATGCTTTGATTTTTGGCCCGACGTTTGACGCTTCGCCCATTGCGTGGAATCCAGTGTTCGAATTGTTTGTGCTTTGGTTATTATATATTTTTTATTTCTTTTTTTTTGTGTTGCCCAGCTCTTGTCGGATATGTTTTTCTATTTATTAGACTTTATTTTTTGTTTTGCTTTTTGTTGTGAGTTATTTCTCAGAGTAGCCTGCAAAGTTTTCAAATTAAAGCCACTAGTTTTAGGCTAAAAGTTTACCTCTAGTTGCTGTTAAAGTTTTAAGTTTTTATTTCAGGCGTGTTTTTTGTGGCACTTACCTAAAATGAGAAAGAAATTAAGAAATCGTGTTATTAATCAATATAAAATTAATCATTTATAAAATTCCTAAACATTAGTAACTTCTTAATATATACATATACATATATTATATTTATGTGGGTAGATCATTAATTGATACATTAAAGCTCTATTTTTTCTTTCTTATGATCAAAGTTAACTGCAAAACGGAAATTGTTTAAGATAAAGAAAAACTTCAAGTCGTATGTTTTTCTTTTTATATGTATTCCCAATGATGCTACAGAAGTCTCTATTCTTACCAATTTTAAAAGCAGCACAAAACTTAACTTATTCCTTAAGCAAAGCTAATCAATATTTGTCAATATTTTGGCAGCTCGAAGGACTCTCAATTTGCGGCTCGGGTGCCGTAGTTGCCTTCAGCAAGTATCAGAGAAGCTGTCGCGTTGGATAAGCACACACACACACACACCAGTTATTCTGCGCCAGGACTTAATTACACACAACTCATTTGCCGCATACAAAAACAAACTCTCCGGACGCACAATCCATGGACCCCACATGGGAGCTGACAGAGTTGTAGTCGTCGTCGTCGTCGTTGTCGCATTTGAAATAGAAAACCGAAAAAAGGACACAAACAGCGAGGACAACAGATGACATAGAACAGAAGCTGAAGCCTTAGCTCCAACAGAGACTGCGATTGGGGCAGAGCCTGGTGGCAGCCACAATCAGTGAAGCGTACAACTAACACAGACTTTTGTTTATATGTCATACAAATTACTCATACGTTAATAATTTAAACGGATGGCTGTTGATGATGGCCAGTCAAGGCGTCTGCAAATTTGCTTTGCCAATATAACCCCATTCCCGATCCCTCCCCATACTATGAAATCAATACGAAATGAAAACCAAATACGCATTGCCTGTCTCTCTTACTCTCTGTTTCGTCGTCTCTCTGTCTGTCTGGCTGATGGCCTGTCTAAACATAAAGGCAGCACCTCAAGCTTGTTTACTTTATGCCCGATAACTTTCATTATCATGCCCTGAAATTCATAACCCAAAGCAAAGACTGGATATAGTACGTATGTATATATAAGTTAAATGTATGCGTATTTGCACTACGCAGTGTACATGTGTGTTTGTTTATGGATTTGCTTGACTGTATTTTGCACGTTACAAAATTCATTATTTCATCAATAAAACAAGGAGCCAATCAATATTTTTGCTTGCGACTCTATTTGAATTGGCTTACTTTCCAAATTATGTACTTATATAGTATTGAGTGCATATTTGCCATTGCCAGATTTCATTGTTATCAATAAAGGACACTAAAGGTGATATTTACTCGTACTTCTTGGATGAAATACCTTAGAAAATATTCAAATGTAAATACCATTAATGAAATTAATTCCATGTGCGTTTAGTATGTCCAACTAAAGTGTACGGATCTATTTGAACATTACAATTTTCTCGACTATTGTAATTTATTTTGAAGGCTTTAATTTGTTTTTTTTTTTTTGTTAAAGATATGAATTGTACGCAATTATATTTAATGATATATTCAAAACCAACTAGTATTAATAACTTGTACATATGTTTCACTATGTTTGTGCTTCAAAAATTTTACACACATATTTAATTTAAATACTTAGCCCAGTTTGTTCGACTGTTTGGTGGAAATACGAAAAACTAAGCCAACGCTAAGCTTAAGAATCGGAATCATCATATTCTAACTCTTTACCCACTGAAAGAAGGGGCCACTTACATGGAGAACACTGATCGCATTCACCAACTAAGTAGCCCCCCTTATAGTGGGGCAAGGGCAATAATATCTTTGATCCCGGTCTTAACTGTAACGGCAGCTCGGCAAATTTTTGCACCCACTGATTAATCAATGATTCGTTCAGATGCTCTCTAACTTCCTCGGTGTCCAATTCGTCATCGTCTAGTTTTATAGAAGATTCAACTTGTTGATAGCTATCGGCGAGAGCTAACCGATTTTGAAGATCAAATAAGTAAAATTTGCTATTCAGACGTCTGGCGTAGGGAATACCGAGAGCATCAAGTACTCCACCACATTCGATGATCCCTCTTTGATTCTGTGACCCCAGCAATTGGCATCTGCTTTCCAGACGGCGTGTGGCGACAAGGCAATCCTGTCTGTCCCATTGGAAAACGGATGGAGTTAAAGTACCACTTAGCCTATGCCAGGGAGATAATATATATTTATTTAGGCCATCATCAATTGTTTTATCTGTATTCTTGCCTTCAAAACGGCTCGAATTCCTTAGCTCCTGCTCTTGTATGCATTTCTGTAGCTGCCGTTCAAGTTCATCTACTTTTTCTTGAGCCTCAGCGTAGATTCGTTCAATTGTCTCTGTTCTTTCTTTTATATTGTAAGCTTGGGCTTTCTCTAGTTCTGTACCTTCCTGCTTGTCCTCTGCTTTTTGACATTTCAATTTTTTTTCGACCCGGTTACTCTTTTTGCTAACTTTCTCGTTCTGTTTCTCTATTTCAGTTTCCTGACTGTGCTCTGGTGAAGTTTCTTGTAAACATTCTAACGATTTGTCATGTTGCTTTTGTTTTCTTTCCGTTTCATTTTTCGTTTGTATCATTTTCTGCATGTGCGCGAAATTTTGTTTTGATGTTTGGCACATTTTTGTAAATTCTTCGTGTTTGCTGCCTTGTGTAGCATTCATATATTTATATAATTGAGCTTTATTTGTGAGCCTGTCGATATGGGATTTGTGTTGATGTCGATAATCATTTAGTTTGGCTTCTAACAAATTTTCAAATCTCTCGACTTTGAAGTGACTATTCTGTTTTCCGTTAGCATCCTGGTATTTTCTCTGAAGCACCGTCCCGGCCTCTTGTAATCCACCATTTTTCCGTTTGAACTTCGGCTGGTTGTGTTCTGTACGTTTATCTTCTATTCTCATTTTGTATCTACTCTTGAGAATCTTACACTGCTTGATAATGTTATCGATCTGTTTCATTTCAGAGTTGATGTAGTCGATATCGGTTTCCTTATCACAAGGACGCATTGCATTTCTTCTTAGCTCGTTTAATTCATGATGACATTTTAATAAATCATTTGGTTGAATTCTTTGCTGCTTCTCCATTTTCAAGTTGTTCACATTTTTACTAAACATTTGCTTCTGAGTATGACAATGAGAATCATTTAATGAAATAAATTGGTTCTTCGGCTTTTGTTGCAAGTCCTTAATGGTTTTGGATTTCAGAGAGCGCAACTCCATTATTTGAGTTTTTGTGAGTGAATTATTTATATTCTTCGTCGGATCCAGTAGGTTTTTCTTATTGCTCGAGCTTGACTCGTAGTCAGTATTCAATGTTTCGTGTCGAAAACCTAACATTTTAGCATGAAGTGCCTTATTGCATATATAAGTTAGGCTTTCCTTTCTAGCAAGCGTATTTCGTAAGTTATTTCGCTTTTGTATCTCAGTGGAATATTTGCATATTCTTTTTAATTGCATCTCCTTATTAGGGGAAAGCCGTACGTTTATTGGGGCACTACAAGCGTTATACTTTTTCCACTTGCGCATATTTTCGATGGCCTCCTCCAACTTCCTGCTAGGTGGAACTTTAACACCCCACAAATGACGCGAATTCTTTTTGACCCTTGAATATAGTGAATCATCATAAAATTCTTTGGTGGTATTACGGTAAGGCGGTTCATCTTCATAAAACTGTTCCATCGGCGGCTTTTCTTTAGATATTTTAGGCTGCACTTTCTTGCGAATTGGGATGGCCTTTATCGTTGGTTTCTGTGGAACGAGAAATGGAAGAGCCTTCAATTTGTAAAAGAGTTCATTCTCTTCCTTATTGTATTCTAAAACAGGATCCCTGAACCGACCGGTTCCTATTGAAAAATACTTATTTGAAGTGATCGTAGAGTTCGAATTTCCTTTCACTGATTCTCTTAATGTTTCTGAAGAGTTCTGCAATGACGCATAGGATTTTTTGCTAGGACTCAGGTGATTCATACGGTTATGTGTACCTTTGCGGAAATTGGGAGAAGGAGTTCGATTTGAAAGACAACAATTGGCCAGCGATTGTGTCCCGCTACTCGCTGCTAAATTATTCTTATGAGTAACTCCAACCGACGCAGTATTTACTTGAGAGTGTGCAGCCTTTGGTTTAATGGGTTCTTCTGATTGGTGCTTGGCATCACACTTTGAGCATTGTAATTTTCCTACTGGAATATACATTTTTTGCAGCTGTGGTCTGACTTCACAAGTAACGTGATGTACCAATTTATCTGATTGATCAGTGCTAATGTTTTGCTCTACGGGCTGACCCTTTGCTTCCTTTCGCTTCTTCACCTGTGTTGAATTGTACTTCTTTACATGATTCTCCACTGGAATTAGCGGCTTATCCGCCTCCGTTGTGCTGCTATCATCTGATATTGTAAATAAGTCACTTTTAACTGAAGACGGTTCCTCGCAATCATAGAATCGGTCTCCCTGTGGCTTGTCTTCTAAATGTTTTGAATTGTACAGAAGATCTTTTAAGCGATCTATAAATTTCTTTGAAGCATACCAAGATGGTATCTTTGTCAATCGTTTTTGTGGGACATTCCTTTTAGGTAACATTTTAGTTTTTCTCTCCTCAATTATAATCTTGTTAATAAAACTTTTTGAATTTTCACCTACGGGTAAATTTTTATTACAATCCCTTTGAGAATTTTCGTTAATTGGCAGAATTTTCCTGGCGTAGATTTCCGGTGGTCTCTTAACTGGAAGCTCACTGCTGGAACTTTTATTGTATAGATTGCAATTGGAATTTCTCTGAAACGAGGAAGATATACAACATTTGTATTTTTCTTCCAAGTCTTTCTGTTTGCGATGATTCAAAATGCGAACCTGTGAATTTTTCTTGTCAATAATGCTGTTGCTTGAGTCAATGGTGTGCGAAGCCTGAGAGCGTGAAGAACCTCTGCTCCTAATATTAGAGTTAACTTCTGTTGGCAACTGACATCGCTTGTATCCGTTTAGAATTGGTTTCAGTTGCGCACAATTGCAAATGCGCCACATCTTGGCTACGCCCGGAAAGCAAATCAATTTTGTTCAAAATAAAAAAACCAAATATGTATGTACTTATATATTATTTATAACTATGCCCAACGATAATATTTTTTATTCCGTTATGGCATATGAAAATACTGATTAAAATGTCAAAACCATTTCTGCACTAACTAGAATTGAATTGTTGATTGAGCCTTTAATAGTTCCTCGGCCGATTTCTTCATCGCTTCAGACTCCCATTTCGATAGATGCGGGCGAATCGCACCATACAGTCCCCATTCGTTTACTATACATGGCAACGATAAGAAAATATCTTCTGTGATCCCACACATGCCCTTTGCATTAGTTGATAATGATAATACACGATTGCTGTTCTCAAAAATGGCTGACACAACATCGGCAACGGTGTGACCAATGGCCCAGTTTGTATATCCTTTTCCTGCAATCACTTTAAATGCTGCATCCACAACGTCCTTGTGTACTGTTGACCATTTCATAGGATCGTCATCTGTTCCAATTTTTGGTACCAGGTTCTGAAACCGAACTCCGCCCACGGATACAGTAGACCACATGGGCACTGAGCTTCCTCCATGCTCTCCAAGAACGTAACCTTCCACCGACCCGGTCGCTACCCCCACCATCTGAGCAATAAACATGCGAAACCGTGCAGTATCCAAATGACAGCCAGTACTAAAGCATCGTTCGTAAGGCAAATTGGTCAATTTCTGAACCACCCAAGTCATGACATCCGCTGGATTTGATACAATAATAAATACTGCCTTGGGACTATGTGTGACTAGGTCTGGTATTACGGATTTCAGAATATCAGCTGTCTTTTGGGCTACTTGCAAACGTGTTTCATCCGCTTTAGGGCGTGCTCCACACGTTACCACAATAACTCTTGAGTCATTAGTGGACTCGACGTCGCAGCATTGCTCAATCGTACAGTTTTTAAGAAATAATGAGCCGTGCATCAGGTCCAAACACTCGGCTGCACACAACTTTTGATTGATATCAAATATAGCCAAATTGTTAGTTATTCCCTTCGAAAGCAATGCAATAGCACAGCCCATTCCCACAGCTCCACTACCGACAATAGATACTTTGTTACCATGCTGAACTGGTTGCTTTGTGAAACGTTTGTACAAGCAGGTGCGAAAAGCATTCAAAAGTTGTTCCTTATTGCATGACGATGAATTGTCACTAGAAGAAGAACGTTTTATAACAATGGATCCAATACTTGGATGCAATCGCCGTAAATTATCCACAATTTCACATGCCGAGGAACTAAAATGAATGCCATGTATAAAGTGTCTTATCATTATAATAAATGGTTTCTGAGGAAATTTAGATACAAATTTAGAAGGAATAAAATTAAACTCTACGGGTTTCCCAAACAATCTTAAAATATCAGAAAGCTTTAAACTGGGTTACTGGGAATGTTTATTGTGTCTCTTTTACTAAATATTTATTTTTCTTTGTTTACTAAATTTGTTTTTTAGCTAAATATATTTTTTTACTGAATAAATTTGGATTTTTTTTTTTTTTTTTGGAATATGTTATCACAAGCTGAAAATTTTGAATATCACAATGAACATTTCTTCCAAAAGTTTTCATAAATGTGAGAATTCATTTAAGAAATTGACAGACATTTCAAAATTTGCTTAGAATTTGAAATAAATTTTATTAATTAAATTTTGGGGTACAAAAGAATTTGAATTATATTTTACAAAATTCAACCAACGCAAAAACAATTAATTTCAGCATTAGCTTAAATTTTTAACTTAATTTGGATACGTATAATTTGAAATGCAATCAGCATGCTTTTGGAGATTTTTGAATTAATAGACTTCGGTATTGAGCAACATGGTACGACTTGGATTCAGTGCAAATATTTAAAGACATTTAAGGCCGACATACAAAAGCTCGGTTGGAGATCGATAGCTTTAGTTCGTAAGTTATGAGGGAAAAACGTCTTCTATTCATATTGCTCTTGCAAACATTAAAAAGAGAACGAGCAATTTAAAGGGTATTCTGTATTTAGCAAAAGGCACTGCCAACACCAATCAAACGATATTTATTTAGGATATTGAAATTATTAATCTTAGAAAATCTGTTGATTAAAGCTTAACACTATTCTGCTGCTCGAGCAACATTTTTGCGGACTTCTTCAGCATCTGTTCTTCCCAATCTGAAAGCTGAGGATACACTATTCCATAAAGACCCCATTGGTTGACAATACACGGTAATGATAGGAAAATTTCATCTTCTATCCCACATATGCCCTTTGCATTTGTTGATAATGATAGGATGCGATTGCTGTTCTCAAAGATGGCAGACACAACGTCTGTAACGGTGAGGCCAATAGCCCAATTTGTGTAGCCCTTACCCGCAACTACTTTATAGGCCGCATCGACAACGCTTTTGTGCACATTTGACCAGACCATCGGATCTTTGTCAGTACCTATGTTCGGTAGCATGTTCTTTAATAGCGCACCACCTACGGTTACGGAGGACCACAATGGCACCGAAGTATCTCCATGTTCACCCAGCACGAACCCATGTACCGAACTGGTTGACACCTTCACCAGCTGCGCTATAAACTTGCGAAATCGCGCAGAGTCCAAGTGACAACCAGTGCTGAAACATCGCTCGCAAGGCAGATTCGCCACCTTTCGGGCAACCCAGGTCATGACATCCGCTGGATTTGTCACAATTATAAAAACAGCTTTGGGGCTCTGCTGAGCTAATTCAGGAACAACTTGTTTGATAATGTCTGCCGCTTTGTGGACTAAACTTTGACGTGATTCATTTGGACCCATGCGCACTCCAGTTGCGACCACTACCACTCTAGAATTTTTAGTGCACTCAATGCTGGTGCAATTGTGAATATTGCAATTATTTAAGAAAAGCGATCCATGCTCGAGATCCTGTCGCTCTGCAGTACATATGTCTTCCTTTATATCATATAGTGCTATGTTATTAGTAACACCTTTGGCAAGTAATGTAATGGCACAGCCCATGCCCACGGCTCCAGCGCCAACAACAGAGACCTTGTTGCCGTACTGGAAATCTTGCTTCTTAAGCGTTTTGTAAAGAGAAGAGCGAAAGAGCATATTAGATTCCAGGTCTTTCTCTTCCCCGCCTTTTAGAGCTTTTGCGGCTTTTTCGCTTTTCTTTCCTTGAGTCTCTCCTTTTTTCGCCTCCCCTCCATCCATTTCTTTCTTTTTCATTGCGCTATTTTGTTTGAGATCTTCTTGTTTCCCTTTATCAGCCACGTCTTTCTTTTTTTTCATTTCAGACTTTGTTTTAAGATCATCTTGGTTTTCCTTATTAGCCGCGTCTTTCTTATTTTTCATTGCACACTTTTTCCTAATAGCTTCTTCTTCTTGCTTTTCCTTGTCAGCCGCGTCTTTCTTATTTTTCATTGCACACTTTTTTCTAATAGCTTCTTCTTCTTGCTTTTCCTTATCAGCCGCGTCTTTCTTATTTTTTATTGCACACTTTTTTCTAATAGCTTCTTCTTCTTGCTTTTCCTTATCAGCCGCGTCTTTCTTATTTTTCATTGCACACTTTTTCCTAATAGCTTCTTCTTCTTGCTTTTCCTTATCAGCTGCGTCTTGCTTTTTTTTCATTGCACACTTCTTCCTCAGAGCTTCTTCTTCTTGCTTTTCCTTATCAGCCGCGTCTTTCTTATTTTTCATTGCACACTTCTTCCTCAGAGCTTCTTCTTCTTGCTTTTCCTTATCAGCCGCGTCTTTCTTATTTTTCATTGCACACTTCTTCCTAAGTACCTCTTCTCCTTGCTTCCTTTTATCATCCGCATCTCTTTTTTTTTTCATTGCACACTTTTTTCTAAGAGCTTCTTCTTCTTGCTTTTCCTTATCAGCCGCGTCTTTCTTACTTTTCATTGCACACTTTTTCCTAATCGCTTCCTCTTCTTGTTTTCTTTTTTCAGCCGCATCTCGAATTTTTTGCATTGCGCAGTTCCTCCTGATAGTTGCTTCTTCTATCTTTTTCTTGAGAGCTTCACACTTTTCCTTAAGTGAATTTTCTTCACTTTTTTTCTTCTCAGCCTCTTCACGCTTTTTTTTCTCCTCTTCGCACTTATTCTTCAGATCTTCTTCTTGCTTTCTTTTGTCTTCTTCTTTTTTCTTTTTCCTCTTTTCGGCCTCTTCGAGTTTTTTTTTAAGAGCTTTGCACTTTTCAATAAGGGATTGCTCTTCGGAAATTTTTTGCTGCTCTTCACATTTTTTCTTAAGAGCGGCGTCTTCTTGAATTTTCTTATCCTCTTCACACTTTTTCTTTAGAGCTTCCTCTTCTTTTTTCTTCGCCTCTTCACATTTGTTCTTAAGATCCTCCTCTTGCTGCTTTTTCTTCTCTTCACATATTTTTCTTTGAGCATCTTCTTGCTTTTTTTTCTCTTCAACTGCGTCTTGCATATTCTTCATTGCGCACTTCTTCCTAATTGCGTCTTCCTCTAGCTTTAACTTCAGCGCTTCGCATTCTTCGTTAAGAGCTTGCTCTTCACAGTTTTTCTTTGGATTCTCTTCTTTGCTTTTCTCTTCTAATGTATGTTTTCGATCATCATCCTGCTTTTTCTTTTGAGCCTGCCTTTGCTTTTTCTCCTCTTCGAATTTTTTCTTCTGAGCTTCTTCTTGCTTTCGCTTTTCCGCATCGCCACTCATTTTATTCATTGCGCACTTTTTCTTAAGAGCAACCTCTTCCAGCTTCTTCTTAAGAGCTTCACACTGTTCCTTAAGTCTTTCCTCTTCACATTTTTTTTTAAGTGCCTCCTCTTCCTTTTTCTTTGCCTCTTCGCATTTTTTCTTTAGAGCCTCCTCCTCTTCCTTTTTCTTCATCTCTTCGCATTGCTTCTTAAGATCCTCCTCTTCTTGCTTTTTCTTTAACTCTTCGCACTTTTTTTTAAAGTCCTCCTCTTGTTGCTTTTTTTTCATCTCTTCGCACTGCTTCTTAAGATCCTCCTCTTCTTGCTTTTTCTTTAACTCTTCGCACTTTTTTTTAAAGTCCTCCTCTTGTTGCTTTTTTTTCATCTCTTCGCACTGCTTCTTAAGATCCTCCTCTTCTTGCTTTTTCTTTATCTCTTCGCACTTCTTCTTAAAATCTTCCTCTTCTTGCTTTTTCTTTAGCTCCTCACATATTTTCTTTTGATCCTCTTTCTGTTGCTGTATCTTTGCCTCTTCGCACATTTTCCTGAAAGACTCTTCTTGTTCCTTTTTCATCATCTCCTCACACTTCTTCTTAAAAGCCTGTTCTTGTTCCATTTTCTTCGCCTCTTCACACTTCTTAAGAACTGATTCCTCATCTATTTTCTTTCCCTCTTCGGAGGCTTTTTTCTTATCCTCTTCACATTTTTCTTTAAGAGAATCCGCTTCTTGATTTTTTTTTAAAGCATCTTCTTGCATCTTCTTTTCTGCCTCCTGTTGTTTTTTCTTAAGAGCTTCTTTCTCCACTTCAGCCAACTCTTTACACTTTCTTTTAAGAGCCTCCTCCTCACACTTTTTCTTCAGAGCCTCCTCTTCGCATTGTTTCTTCAGAGCATCATTCATACACTTTTCCCTGAGTTTTTGAATTTCGCTTTTAATAAAAGCTTCCTCTTCGCACTTTGCTTTCATGATTTCGTGTTCCAATTCTTTTTTTTTATTTATTGATTCACATGTATTCGTTTTAGCCTCCTTTTGCTTAGGTTTTGTTGTCTTTTTCTTTTGAACATTATCAATGCGATTTTTAGGTTTTACTATCTCACTTTCGGCGCACATTTCAGCCAACACTTTTCTCCTGCACTGCTCTTTAATATGAGCCGACAGGCATTTGTGAGAACGAGCCAGCTGCATCTTTTCACTCTTGGTAAATGTCTTTCTACACTTACAGATATCTTTCCATTCTTTTCGAATACATTTCTCCAATTTTATAAGATATTGATTTTGAGGCTCTTCCGATTGTGTAATTGGCTTTTCGTTTTTTGACAAAGAACTGCAAATCGCTTCAATTGGATCGTTTTCCTCTTTAACAGATTTACTTCCTACTTTTTTCTTATCTTGCTTTTGTTTACTTGTTTGCTCCTTTACCTTTTCTTTAACCTTCTGTGTTTTCGACTTATTGTGAGATTCGGCCGTTTGCACGCATTTCTGTTCACTACCCTTACTTTCTGCAGCTTTTTTAGCTTTTACGGTTAAATTTTTTTTAATATTTTTGTTTGCATCTGTTTTTAAGTTTTTTATTGATTCTTTTTTTGTAACTTTTGTCGATAGATTTTTCTCATCTGAGCCATCTCCAGTGCATTTGCCTCCAGGGTTTTCTTTATTCGATTTTTTTTTATCGCAATTCAGCAACAACTTTTTGATCTTCGCACTTTTCATCATTACTGCACATTTTTGCTCAATCTCTTTATCATTGCAAAGTTTCTTCTGGGCTAGCTTTTTACATGCCCTTCTCATGCCACGAGTTAAACAATCCATCATGCTTTCCAATAGCTTTTTTTCCTTTTTATCCATACATTGCATATCTTCGGCGAGCTTTTTTTTTTGACCTATCAAACACTTTTCCTCATATTTTTGTAGCTGTTGTTCTTCCTCCAGTTTCTTACAGGCTGCTTCATGTTTTTCCTTTTCTTTTCTCTTTCGATCCATTATTTTTGTATAAAAGTCGCATGGATTTTGCTGATTATCGTCAGTTGAACCAGAATCAGGGTCAGATTTTTTACTAAAGGATACACGTTGCATGTATTTTATTGAAATCTTCGGCGAGCGCATACAGTCCAAATAGCCCGTAATAATAAAAATGCTTCTTAATACAGACTTACGTATGCAAACGGAAGTGAATCTATTAAAAGACATGCTGAATAGCCTTCTTTAAATTTTGATACCGAGCAAGAAAATAAAAAATAATTAAAATTTTGTCGATACTAACAAAATACTGTTGCTAAAATTTTGACATCATAGAAATCCAAAAATTAACTGTTTTGTAGGCTTGAATATTTGTAACTGAGCTGTTTTTTAAATTTATGACTATACACTATTTAAAAGGAGTACTAGATATTAACATCTGATTTACAAATGCCAAATAAAAATATTTGTAATATAAATATTAAATAGACTTTTTATCTCCAATATCATCAATTGACAGTGGATTTAAAAAAAACACTGCTATGTAAAACTAACCCCTTAATGGTGTACATACATTTCATAAAAAAACAGCCGCATTAAAACTAAATGAAATACATATTTTGTATAGTTTATTAATAAATATAATTATACTTTATGGCAAGCTTAACTCATAAATTTAGCGAACTACACTAATCACTAAGGATCATTTTTACACTCATTATCTGCGGCAGCCCCCCCTTTCTTCTTAAAGCTCTTTTCTTCTTGCTCTTTTTTAAGAAAATCATCTTTCGATTTCCCCTTAGGGTCTTCCATAGAATTCTTTTTAGGAGCTTCTTTATTTTGTTCTAGATTTCTCTTATGAGCATCCCCTTTTCGGTTTTTGTTTTCAGCTTGTTTTTCGGAGGTCTTCTGAGGATCAACCTGCTTTGGTTTGCTATTATGAGATTCATTACTTTGGTTTTTTTTACTTTCATTTTTTGTAAGTGCTCCCTCTTCCTGACACATTTTTTTTCGTGCTTCTGCATCTTTCTTTTTCTTAAGAATCTTTTCTTCACACTTTTTTTTAAGCGCCCTTAGCTTTTTCCGCAAAGCCACTTCTTCGCAATTTTTCTTTAGAGCCTCCTCGTCATTCCTTCTCCTCTGTTCTTCCTCTTCTTTCTTTTTCTTAAGAGCCTCCTTTTCTCTCTGTTTTCTCAGAGCTTCTTCTTCTTTCTGTTTCTTAAGAGCCTCTTCTTTTTGCTTTTTCTTAAGAGCCTCTTCTTCTTTCTTTTTCTTAATAGCCTCCTCATGTTCCGCTTTCTTTTTAGCTGCCTCTTTGCACTTTTTCTTAAGAATCTCCTCTTCTTTCTTAAGAGCCTTCTCTTCTTGTTTCAGGGCCTCCTCTTGTTTATTTTTCTTAAGAGCCTTTTCATTTTTTTTCTTCTGTGCGTCCTCTTTACACTTTTCTTTTAGAGCCCTCTCCTCACATTTCTTTCTGCTATCTTTCTTTTTAGCATTAGCCCCGTTTTTATTTTGTTTTTGATCGCCCTCACCTTGTTTCTTAGGATCCCCATTGTTTTTATTGTCACTCTTATTCTTAGCCGACCCACATTTTTTTTTATTTAGAGCCTCGCTTTCATTTTGTTTCTTATCTTTGCCACACGGTGTTTTAGGAGCATTCTCATTTTGTTTTGTCAGGTTAGTTTTTTTAACTACCTTTCCTTTATTTTTATTTTGGCTTTCCGGTTTATTTTTACAAGCTTCATTTTTACCATGTTTATGATCTTTGCCCACAGAAGGTTTCTTAGAAGCTTTCTTTTTTTGAGCCGCCGCGCCTTCCTTTTTATTTAAAGCCTTATTTTTATTCAGTTTTTTATCCCTACCCTCACCTTCAGACTTTTTGGGTTGATCACTTTGCTTCTTGTTTTGAACCCCCTCTACTTTTCTAGTCTTTTGGGCCCCTTCCCCTGACTGTTTACTTTCAGTCTTCTGCCCACCCTTTTTCTGTTGAACCTCCTGCTTACCTTTATTCACCTGAGAATTATTTTCCGACGTACCTTCTGTGTTGGGAGTTGCTGTAGATTGCTTAGATGCACTCTTATCAGTCTTACCGTCACCCGTGCTACACATCTCACTTAACACTTTCATTCTACACATTTTTTTAATTTGACAAGCCAGGCATTTGTGTGCAAGAGAAAGCTTCTTTTGTTCAGTTTTTGATAAGTTTTTGCGGGTTTGACATATATCACTCCACTCTTTTCTGATGCACTTCTTAAGTTTTAATAGATACTGATCTTTTGGACTATCCGATTTTGCAGCTTCATGCTTAGATTTGCACAATTTCAAGTACAGGCATATATTTTCAATAGGATCGACATCCGAATTGTTTTTACATGTTTTTTCATCGTTTTTGAGCTGTTTCTCAGTTGTTTTTTTTGAGGATTCATTTTTGGCGCTCGTATCAGTTTTGTTTTTCTCTCCTTGTTTATTTTCACACTGCACCAATAACTTTCTGATCCTGTCTTTTTTTGCCATCATTGCACACTGACTATCAAGATCCTTTTCATCCTTAAGCTTCTTCTTTGCTTCTATTTTACACGCCTTTGACATGCCTGCTTCAAGGCATTTCTTCATGCTTCCTACTAATTTCTGCTCGTGCTTGTCCATGCTTGCCAATTCCTTTTCATATGCTCGCTTTTGAGCAGCCATACATATCTCCTCGTATAGCTTGAGCTTTTCCGCATCCTTTTGTTTCTCTGCGTCTTTCTCTTTTCTACCTTTACATTTCTGCTTCGTTTTTGAGCATTCTTTTTTTTTTTTTTTTGTTTCCTTATCGAAAGATTCGGAGCCATTATCACATTTCTTACTAAAAGTATATCGCTGAATATTGTTAACTGAGGGTCGCGGTAGACACTTTTGGTCCACAGAGCCACTCAACATCGAAATACTTCTATACATGGCTTTACGCAAAAACACTGATGCAAATCGACCAAGGATCATGTTGAATTGACTATAAATAATTTAGTGGCTCAAACTACAATACTAAACGTCCTAACCTAATATATTGTAAATTTTGTCTTTTTTTATTTAAGGCTTTGGCGAAAATTTTGACATAATTGGAACTCGAAACTAAACTATAGTAGATGCTTGCCTATTTTAAACTGACTTAACTGATATTAAAATCTAAAACATTACGGTTTCAAATGAATACTTGATCAGTAAGCTTAATACAAGCAATTGTATATACAGTCAGCCTTTTTTATCGTGTCAACCAGCTTCAGATAGATCCTTAATTGCTTATATATAATATCCATCGGGACGACTAAATGCGCCTTTCATTAAAAAAAAAACTGATTTTTAAGTTTGCAATTTTCAAGTTGGAAATGTCTACACATTGTAATTAATACTGATCATGAACATATTTTTATATAATCTACGAATCCATATATGTTTTCATAGAATTATAAATATATGTCAATCATAATGAAAAATCAGACGATTTCACCCAACCGAACAAATTTCAGTTTTTCCATTTCTAACATGTGGCTTCAATTTAAAACAAGTCAAGATTTAAAACTAATTTATATTTTATTTACTTCATTACGCTTTCTTTGAGTCCGCTTCGTTTACCCAATCTGATCTGATGCACTTTTCCTTAATATTTGGATATATTTATGGGCTATAAAAATCACACAAGTAATTTTTAGGTTTTTTTTTGAAGCCCATGCTGAAACATTTAGTAATTTTGGAAAATTAATGCTTTATGAGTTAATAGCCAAATAAAAAAAACCTACATCCTCTACTTTTAAAACCAGTTAAAACATCAGGCTGACCATTTTCTTTTTTTTTTCTTGGAAGCATTTTTCTTCTTCTCTTAACTTATTTCTTAGCAGCCTCCGCACATTTCTTTCTGGCAGCCTCTTTTTCTTTTCGTGCCGCCTCCTCACACTTTTTCTTTTTTGCCGCCTCCTTTTCCTTCTTAGCAGCTTCTTCACACTTGTGCTTTAGAGCCTCTTGCTTGCGCTTTTTCATTAAAGCCTCTTTCTTTTTTTTATTTTTCTCAGCTGCCAACTTACATTTCTTTTTAATTTCGTCTTCTTTCTCTTTTTTCTTTTGGGCTTCACTTTTTTCATTTGAACATTCCTGTTTAACTTTCTTTTGGGAAGTTTCTGCACATTTCTTTCGATCCTCGTTTGCCCCATTAGTCGTTTTTTTCTTAGCAGCGTCTACTGTAGATCTTTTGTTCTGCTTGGTAGCCTCTGCTGAATTTTTCTTTTTATCAGCCTCATCACATTTTTGCTTTTCAGCACCTTCTTTTTTCTGATTAGCAGTCTCCACGAATTTTTTCTTTTCATCCGCTTCCTTTTTCTTTTGGGCAGCCTCTTCGCACTTTTTTTTTGCAGCAGCTTCCTTTTCTTTCTTAGCTACCTCTTCACACTTTTTCTTTTCAGCCGTTTCTTTCCCTTGTTTAGCAGCTTGTGCACTCTTTTTCTTCTCACGAGCTTGGCTCTCATTTAAAGACTTATCGCATTTCTTGCCAAACGGAAATCGCTGAAACTTGTTAAAAAAGAAGGTCGGTTGATATTTATGATCCACCGGCCCCGCACGAGCGGAAGCTCCTTTCAATACGGTTTTCCGTAGAAAAGCGCATGCTAGCCGACCAAAAAACATTGTAAATAATTTATTTGTAATTCCGCTGCAAAGATTAAAATACTAAACGTAACACGTAAAAAATCATAAATTATTAGTATTAATTTTTTTTATTTACTGATTTGGCGAAATTTTGACATAACTAGAACTCGAAAATAAAAGTATATGTAATGCTTGTTTGTTTAGTACTGTGATAAAATTTACATTGTTTTCAATCGGTTTAAATAACGGAATGATCAGTAAGCCTTGCAATAAAAACAGGTATATCCACGACATTCGAAGTTGCAATAAAGCATGTGTCGTTTAAACGAAATCCTTTGATTTAATATAATATATAATTTACTTTGTGAGCCAAGCTAGCAATTTGTCAAGTGAAGTGCACCTAAAAAGAAAATTCTATGCGGTACGTTTAATTGTTCAAGGTAGTAAACCAATTCTAGATTAAAACCTAGAAAAATTACCCATTTCAATAATATATATTCTTATATATGAATAGCGTTTTTTTATTTAAAAAGAAATAAATTATAATAAAATAATTTATCTTTTATATAATCCATTACACTTAAATTGATCTTAATCCAATCTGCAAGCAATTCTTACACAATCTGATCTGAAGCGGAAAAACTTTGAAATTTCTTTAAGGCCCGAGCTGGAATACAAAGTAGTGAATATAGTTATGGTTTTGGCGCTTAAATTTTAAACCTACATAAAACGACTTCAAACAGTGCCGCATGTTTTTTATAGACACCAGCACTATTTCCTATGGGCTCTGGCTTTCGTTGTACGCCACTTTTTTTTTCCGTACTTTTGAAATTTTTAGCCGCTTATTTCTTTGTTTTAGTAGCATCTTCACACTTTTTCTTGGCAGCCGCCTCTTCACACTTTTTTTTTGCAGCCGCTTCCTCTTCTTTTTTAGCGGCATCTGCGCACTTTTTTTTCTCAGCTGCTTCTTTCTCCTTTTTAGCAGCTTCTGCGCATTTCTTCTTTGCAGCCGCTTCTTTCTCTTTCTTAGCAGCTTCTGCACATTTCTTCTTTTCAGCCGCTTCTTTTTCCTTTTTGGCAGCTTCTGCGCATTTCTTCTTCTGTGCTGCTTCCTTCTCTTTCTTAGCAGCCTCTTCACACTTTTTCTTCTGTGCTGCTTCCTTCTCTTTCTTAGCAGCCTCTTCACACTTTTTCTTCTGTGCCGCTTCCTTCTCTTTCTTAGCAGCCTCTTCACACTTTTTCTTTTCAGCTGCCTCCTTTGCTTTCTTAGCAGCCTCTGCACACTTTTTCTTCTCAGCTGCTTCCTTCTCTTTCTTAGCAGCCTCTTCACACTTTTTCTTTTCAGCTGCCTCTTTTGCTTTCTTAGCAGCCTCTGCACACTTTTTCTTCTCAGCTGCTTCCTTCTCTTTCTTAGCAGCGTCGGCACACTTCTTCTTTGCAGCTGCCTCCTCGCACTTCTTCTTTGCAGCTGCCTCCTCGCACTTCTTTTTTGCAGCTGCCTCCTCGTCGCATTTTTTGCTAAAAGGGAACCGCTGCACGTGGTTAATCGAAGCCCGTGGTAATGAGGCTACTGGAAGAGGTTTTTGGTCCACAGACACAGTCAGGGTCGAAAAGTTTTTGAGCACAGCGTTACGTACTAAAACGCTGGCAAATCGATTAAAAATCATGATGAATTGACTATATAAAACTTTAGGGCTTAAATTAAAATGCTTAACGTCTAAACCCAGTAAATTTATCTTTTTTTAGTAATTAATTTATATGTTTTGCTAAAATTTTGACATATTTGGATTTCGAAAATAATCTATACCAGATGCTTGTCTACTCCTGAATGAGACTTTATGAAAAGCTAAAAGAGAATCATATAAAATCAATATACAAACTTGATCAACAGTAGGCTAAGTATGTAGTGTCATTGAAGCTTCTAAAACAAGAATAAGAGTTTAAAACGTTGAAGTGGATGAAAGATACTTTGTAAGAATCTGTTTCAGTTTAAAGTTACCATTTTTTTCTGCTTTATCATTATACTTGAATCTTCAATTTTTGAATGGACCACCTCAGAAGATAATTCAAATATATAAATATAAAAAATAAGACTTTCTGCTGACAACCACATCAAAATCTATTGAGTACTCATTAGATGTCATCATTTGCAAGTTGTATTAGCAATATAAAGAGATTAACGAAAGCATTTTTATATTCGATGGATTTTTTTTTTATAAGTACATATGTACACATTCATACATATACTTATTGTATTAATTTTAGAATTTTGTTAATATGTTCTCAATTTCGATCATTCTGTTGCATAAGTTGCTTATTTATTGTTAAGTCAAGTATTGCTGTGTCTTTGAGGGGAAAGACAAGGAGTATACACAGATTAAAGCAAGACGTGAAAAAATTTTATTTTTCCCTGTGAAAAAATCTAAAAGGTATATTCCGCAATCTCATTTGACAGGATTTAAAACACAAATCAATCTAAATATAGCATTTAAAGTTAAACTGTACCTAATTTATGTTTTTAAAACAATGATTTTCAAGATTTAAACTTCAAAGATAGTTTATTTAAAATTGCAATTTTAAAATAATTCATCTTTTATATAATTCATAACACTTAAATTGATCTTAAACCAATCCGCGAGCATTTTTTACGCAGTAGAAATCTGGAATTTTTTTAGGCAACTTTTATTACTTAGCCAGATCCGTTATATTCAGCCGCTTTTCTACTTCATTAGCAGCTGTTCTAATTTTACTTTTTAGGACCACACTTCTTTTTATCAGCTGCTTCCTTCTCCTTTTTAGCAAGTTCTGCACACTTTTTCTTCTGAGCTGCCTCTGCACACTTTTTCTTTTCAGCCGCTTCTTTCTCTTTCTTAGCAGCCTCTGCACACTTTTTCTTTTCAGCCGCTTCCTTCGCTTTTTTAGCAGCTTCTGCACACTTCTTCTTTTGAGCCGCCTCTGCACACTTTTTCTTTTCAGCTGCCTCCTTAGCTTTTTTGGCAGCTTCTGCACACTTCTTTTTCTCGGCCGCTTCCTTTTCTTTCTTAGCAGCCTCTGCACACTTTTTCTTCTGAGCAGCTTCCTTCTCCTTCTTGGCAGCTTCTGCACATTTTTTCTTCTGAGCTGCTTCCTTCTCTTTCTTGGCGGCTTCCGCGCATTTCTTCTTTTGAGCTGCCTCTTCACACTTTTTCTTCTCAGCAGCTGCCTTGTCCTTGCCCGATTTATCGCATTTCTTGCTATAAGGGAACCGCTGAACGTGGTGAATCGAGGCCTGCGGTAGATACTTTTGGCTTACAGAGCCAGTAAGGGTAGAAATGCTTTTTAAAACAGCATTACGAGGAATACTGCAAGCCAACCGACTAAAAATCATAGTGAATAATTAATTTATAATTGATGATTTAGTGCCGAAAATTAAAATAGTAAACGTCAAAATTTTATACTACAAAATGTTCAATTTAATTTAAAGATTTTGTTAAAATTTTGACATTTTTTGAACTCAAAATGAACTTTGTTAGACGCTTGTCTTACTAAGAATGAAGTCTTAATAAAATGTTAAGCAGTATCGTTAAAATAGATTCATAATCAGTATGCCATGGAATAGAAACAGGTTTTCATACAAACGAAAATGTATGTGAAAATTTAAACGACTGCAACCCAGTGCATGATTCTGTGTTTCATTTCAATTTGATCGCACTGTTTCCCTTATTTTAATACGTAATATATAGATAAACAGCTTTAAAAAAAAAAAAAACATTTTAAACGAATTATAATGAATCGTTTTTATGAAAATGTATGTTTACGTATATATTCATGATTGGCTTAAATCGGATGTTGATCCGGTTTAGTTCAGAATGAATGCATCTATATCAGAACATTGAAGAGCTCAAATGTGGGAGCGAAATATTTTTTTAAGTATTATCCCAAGTTACACATTGGTAAAGAACCAATTTACTTTTTCTGCATTTTACGATGGTATGATTTGTACGTTTACTATTATCAGGTTTACTTAAGAAAACATTCAATTTCAAGAAAATAATTTATTTTTATTCAATTTAATACATGTAAATATAATCTGCAAACGTCGTTTACTTAATCTGATCTCAATCGGAATTTATATTTCTTCAAAGCCCACGTTGAAAGAAATAAATAACTTACTCGATGGCGTAAAAGCAAATTCAGGATAAACATAATTTAAGCAACTTAAACTTATGTAAAACCCATCTAATTGCTTAGTTGCCAGATCTGTTTTTTATCGTATAAAGTATCTTTTTTTAGCAGCTTTACTTTTTAAGACCACACTTCTTCTTATCAGCTGCTTCTTTCTCCTTTTTAGCAAGATCTGCACACTTTTTCTTTTGAGCTGCCTCTGCACACTTTTTCTTTTCAGCCGCTTCTTTCTCTTTCTTGGCAGCCTCTGCACACTTTTTCTTTTCAGCCGCTTCTTTCTCCTTTTTGGCAGCATCTGCACACTTTTTCTTTTCAGCCGCTTCTTTTGCTTTCTTAGCAGCCTCTGCACATTTTTTCTTCTGAGCTGCTTCTTTCTCCTTCTTGGCGGCCTCTGCACATTTTTTCTTCTGGGCCGCTTCTTTCTCCTTCTTGGCAGCTTCTGCACACTTTTTCTTTTCAGCCGCCTCCTTCTCTTTCTTGGCGGCTTCTGCGCATTTTTTCTTTTGAGCTGCCTCTTCACACTTTTTCTTCTCAGCAGCTGCCTTGTCCTTGCCCGATTTATCGCATTTCTTGCTATAAGGGAACCGCTGAACGTGATTGAATGAGGACCGCTGCAGATACTTTTGGCTTACAGAGCCAGTAAGGGTAGAAATGCTTTTTAAAACAGCATTACGAGGAATACTGCAAGCCAACCGACCGAAAATCATTGTGAATTAATTGAATTAATTTAGTGCCGAAAATTTAAATACTAAACTTCAAAATTTTATTTTAGAAAATGTTTTATTTAATTTGAAGTTTTTGTTAAAATTTGGACATTTTTTGAACTCGAAATGAACCTTACTAGAAGCTTGTCTTCCGTAGACTGATATCTTATTGAAATCTGTAACAGTATCATTAAAATAAATTCATACTCAGTAAGCTATGGAATAACAATTTAAAATCTCTAATTGAGTGTGCTCGACTAGTAGACACCCTGAGCCATTCAAATACCGCTGTTTTGCACATTTCACTGTATGCTTACAAAAAAAATTTACGCTTGCAGCTACAACCCAAAATCAGTGATTAAGGCTCGAATTGGTGCAACTAACAAATTTTTTTAGACTATATTAGAAATAGCGAAGGATTATACATTTAAGGTGTTTAAAACTATTGTTTCCTTCCCGAGATTAAATGTTTATTAAGTATCGAAATTCTTCAGCCTTAAGAGATATATAAAATAAAAATAAATTATCACTATTAAAACCTTTTAGGTATTGGATCCAACTGGAGTCTCCAATGTCACCTATCTTCAGTCTCGTCTTCTTGGACTATAGGTTTAATTTCAATCTAAAGTTGAAGCTTTTTCAACAGAGACCATGATGGCGATGTCATCTGCTTATGTCGAGTTTGCTTCGAATCTTCTATAACTTGTTCTCTTAGCTAATTATCTGCTAAAGTCGATAAACAAATTAAAGGTTGAGTAAGGTTTCATATCTTATGATTCAGGTATACGAAAATGGGTACATCGTTCCAAACTAATTTTCATTTTTCAAAAATCCAAACTCTAATGTTAAATATGCGACATGTAAGAAAAACAAATTTGCCTATATAATACTTCGACAGATATGTATATTTTAGGGGCATTCACATGGATTCATAAAAATAAACGCAAAGTCTCTGTTTTCGTGGATAAATGTAAGCCTATTACCTTTTAGCATAAAGTAAAAGAATTAAGATTACTTTATTCGAGTATGCTCGACTAGGAGACACATTGGAGACACACTGCTGTCTTACTTCGCTAACTTTGCTAACGTACGTGCCAAGTAGATAACTTGTCTCATCGACATTCCTGCCACAATTGTAGCATGTAGGAATTAAAAGCGGTTCCTTTTTTAAATAGTAAAGTAGAAATATAAGATTCAATTTCATAATTTAGATTTCTTTTTAATATTAATTAAATTACAGATCGAAAAAGAACATTTAAGACTTGAAGCTTGCGCTAAGAAATATTGAAATGAACAATTGTATCTCTATTAATAAAAAAAATAATAAATAATGTATATATTTTTTAAGAGGAATAAAATATAATAAATTAATTTCTAAACTTATTCAAGCTCATAACCAAGAATTGAAGGTAACTGTAATTAACATTCCTATAATTATTTTTAAAATAAAATTTTATATTAAAAATGAAAAAAAAAATTATAACTCTTATATGGGGTATGAACCCAGAAGCTAAAATTTGTAACTTAATTAATGAATGTAAAATAATATCATTTTCCTTATCAAGGTAATCCTTTTTATCAGGTAACTCATAAAAACGGCTTCGCATATTTGAACAGAACAAGCTCTACGATATCAGATTTTTTTTATTTAGCGACCTTTAAAGAATATGTTGAGACATCCAAGATGTGAACTTATTACTATTAATTTTATTATATTATATTAAAAACACTGAAGACATTTTAATAAAATAATTTATATTTTATTTGATCTATTACACTTAAATTGATCTTAATCCTTTTCACGAGCCTTTCTTACTCAATCTGGAGCGGAATTTGGAATTTCTTTAAAGCCCGCGCTGGAAGACAAATAATTTTAAATATTTTTAACGTTAATGAATTCAATTAAAAACCTACATAAAATTATGTTTAAAAATGTCCTTCATCGAGATGTTTTCGGTACTCGCACTTTAAGCAACGTCTCCACATTTCCCCCTTAGGGCTCGTTTTAACATAAGATATCTTTTGCCTCCTTTCAGAGCCGTCTTGTGGTTTTACATGATGAAGTGTTTTCTACACTTTGTTAGTGCGTCCTGCAAGCAGCCTTTACATAATTTGTCAGCCGCTTCCTCGTCTTTTGACAGCAACTTATTGCTAATTTATTTCTTTTTCTTAGCGAGATCTGCACATTTTTGCTTTTCGGCAGCCTCTGCACATTTTTTCTTTTCCGCCGCTTCTTTCTCTTTCTTGGCAGCCTCTGCACACTTTTGCTTTTGAGCAGCCTCTTCACACTTTTTCTTTGCAGCTGCTTCTTTCTCCTTTTTAGCAGCCTCTTCACACTTTTTCCTTGCAGCTGCTTCTTTCTCCTTTTTAGCAGCTTCTTCGCACTTTTTCTTTGCAGCCGCTTCCTTTTCTTTCTTAGCAGCCTCTTCGCACTTTTTCTTTGCAGCCGCTTCCTTTGCTTTTTTAGCAGCCTCTTCGCACTTTTTCTTTGCAGCCGCTTCCTTTGCTTTCTTAGCAGCCTCTTCGCACTTTTTCTTTTCAGCTGCTTCTTTTTCTTTTTTCGCAACTTCTGCACACTTTTTCTTCAGTGCAGCCTCTTTTTCCTTTTTAGCAGCTTCTGCACACTTTTTTTTCAGTGCAGCCTCCTCTTCTTTTTTCGCAACTTCTGCACACTTTTTCTTAAGTGCAGCCTCTTCTTCTTTTTTAGCAGCTTCCGCGCACTTTTTCTTCAGTGCAGCCTCCTCTTCCTTTTTAGCAGCTTCTGCACATTTTTTTTTTAGGGCAGCTTCAGCTTCTTTCTTAGCAGCATCTGCACACTTTTTCTTCTCAGCAGCCTCCTTGGCTTTTTTAGCGGCCTCTGCACACTTTTTCTTCTCAGCTGCTTCCTTTTCTTTTTTAGCAGCCTCTGCACACTTTTTCTTTGCAGCCGCTTCTTTCTCTTTCTTAGCAGCCTCTGCACATTTCTTTTTTGCGGCCGCTTCCTTTTCCTTTTTAGCAGCCTCTGCACACTTTTTCTTTGCTGCTGCTTCTTTTTCCTTTTTAGCAGCCTCTGCACATTTCTTTTTTGCTGCTGCCTCTTCACACTTTTTCTTCTCAGCTGCGGCTTTGTCCGCTGAACTATCGCATTTCTTACTAAATGAGAACCGCTGGAAGTTGTTGAAAGAAGCCCGTGGCAGATACTTCTGTTCCACAGACCCAGTCAGGGTGGAAATGCTTCTCAAAATGGCTTTACGCGGTAAAACGCAAGCTAACCTTCCAAAAAACATGATGAATTCACTATAAATAATTTAGTAGCTAAAATTGAAAAACTAAACGTCTTAACCAAATATTTTGAAAAATGCGTCTTATTTAATTTACAGTTGCGGCTAAAATTTTGACATTTTTTGAATTCGAAAGGGAACTGTATCAGATGCTTGGCTATTGTAGACTGAGATTATACAAAAATCTTAAGTAGTATCACTGAACATGGATAGATGACAAGTAAGCTTTGCAACAGAATGAGCTTTGTATATAGTAGGCCTTTGTTTTAGAGTGATGAACATAAATACAAACTTGTGTTTGATGATCAAACATTGATATAACAGCGATACAGTAATCAGCGACTTCTTGAATTTTCCTTGTATGCAAATCAAAATTGCAAATTGAGCCAGAAACAAGGAAGCAATCAAAACAGTTGCTATCGAAGATGAGCGTACAACATATTAATCCTAGATGGGTATGGTAATCATCACGGTCAAGTTTCCCGAGCTAGTAGCTGTTCATTCACAACGAATGCCTTGAGAGTGAATCGATTAGCAGCGAAAACTATACATAATTTTAAAGACTGTTGAAATAAAAATGACCGCCTGTGGCAAAATATTTTCTATTTGCATCAATGTGTCAAATTTCTATGCTACTAAATATTTCCCAAAGGAAGACCATAAGGCGCTTGGCATATCTGAAGTAAATATATATTATTTACTGTTATTGCTAATAATTTTACAGCTTATAAATCTTATTTTAAATTATAAATAATATATATTGGTTATATGTCCACACCCAAAAGGGGCGTAGCAACTGAAACAAAATTAAGCTTATATAGCGTAATTTCCCCCGGCGTGTGCGTAAGAGATTTAAGAGGGTAATATCAAAAATGGGGACCCTAGTGTTACTTTAATATTAATATATTACGAATAGAGAATAAAAAAGACCTCCCCACGTCAAAGTTATTGTTTCCTGCTGCCTCTATCATATATATTTAAAGCGTACTATCCAGTCTGGTCTATACGACCATTTAAATATTGTGGTCGACCTTTTTCACCATTCTCAAATAAGCAATATCGGTTGCACACTTGTTGTAGATTTTATTAAAAAGTCGAGCAAAAGTTATAAAATATGGCATACTTTATTTAATCCATTACATTTAAATTGATCTCGATCTTCACGAGCCTGTGTACCCATCTGATCTTACGCGTTTTCAATTATATCTGGTTCTACATCGAGGTTGTAGAAATAATTCAACTTACATTTGAAATTTTTTAAAAACCCGTACTGAAAAATAAAATCGAAATATAGTTTACATCTTAGGGCACATTTCAAGCATACATACATCTGAACTTCATTACCACTTAAAAAACAGTAAGTCGCACCTCATTTTACCTCGGCCATTTTTTACGCAGTCTTACACTGATTTTTTAAGAGCGCATTTCTGATGTTTCCAAATCGTTGCATTTTAAACGAACTTTTTAGCTGCTTATTTCTTTTTTTTAGCAGCCTCTGCACACTTTTTTTTCTCAGCCGCTTCCTTCTCCTTTTTAGCCGCATCCGCACACTTTTTCTTTTCAGCTGCTTCTTTCTCTTTCTTAGCAGATTCAGCACACTTTTTCTTTTCAGCAGCTTCCTTCTCCTTCTTAGCAGCTTCAGCACACTTTTTCTTTTCAGCTGCTTCTTTCTCTTTTTTAGCAGCCTCGCACACTTTTTCAGCTGTTTCTTTCTTTCTTAAAGCTTCAGCACACTTTTTCTTTTCAGCGTTTCTCTTCTTAGCAGCTTCTGCACACTTTTTCTTTTCAGCTGCTTCTTCTTCTTTCTTGCGTTGCAGCTTCAGCACATTTTTTTGTTTCACAGCTTCTTTTTCTTTTCTTAGCAGCCTCTGCACACTTTTTTCTTTTTCAGCCGTTCTTTCTCTTCTTAGCAACCTCTGCACACCTCTTCTTCAGCAGCTTCTTTCTCCTCTTAGCAGCCTCTGCACATTTTTTTCCTTCCAGTCCAGCCTCTTTCTTTCCTTGCAGCCTCTGCACACTTTTTCTTTTCAGCTTCTTCCTTCTCCTTCTTTGCAGCCTCTGCACACTTTTTCTTTTCAGCAGCTTCCTTCTCCTTCTTAGCATCCTCTTCACACTTCTTCAGCAGCTTTCTTCTTTTCATTAGCAGCTTGTGTACATTTTTCCTCAGAGCCTCTTCCTTCTCTTTATTAGCAGCCTCAGCACATTTTTTGCCCTCAGCCACTTCTTTCTCCTTCTTGGCAGCCTCTTCGCATTTCTTCTTTGCGGCAGCCTCTTCGCATTTCTTCTTCTCAGCCGCAGATTTGTGCTCGGGATGATCGCATTTTTTGCTAAAAGGGAACCGCTGGAAGTTGTTGAACGAGGCCAACGGTAGAAACTTTTGGTCCACACATCCAGTCAACGTGGAAATGCTTCTCAATATTGCTCTACGTGGTAAAACGCATGCCAACCGACCAAAAAACATGGTGAATTAATTAACTATATAATTTTGTGC